>CM023452.1:121629840-122159722 GCA_013339765.2 Haemaphysalis longicornis | reverse complement strand
TTTTGAATGAACCAAACTTGTGTTTTCTCTTCATGGCTCCTTTAAGATAAGCAAGGCAATGTCATCACAAATAGGGATAAAATAGTCACAGTGGCCGAGGAGCTCAATAGGGATCTGTACAGTAGCCGGGACATACAGGATAATGCCAAACGACACAGTAGTTCAGAGGAGATAGACAGCCCACCAGTAACTACCGAAGGAAGGAAGGCTTTGAAAGAAATGAAAGGGGGCAAAGCACCTGGTGAGGATCAGATAACAGCAGACCTCTTGAAGGATGGCGGGAGAAATTGTACCTGAAAAACTGGACAACCTGTATACGCAATGCCTAATGACCGCAATGGTACCGGAATCTTGGAAGAACGCGAGCATCATTCTAATCCATAAGGAAGGCGACATGAAGGACTTGAAAAATTATAGGCCGATCAGCTTGCTGTCAGTCGTCTACAAGGTATTTACCAAGGTAATCACTAACCGAATCTCAGCAACCTTAGATTTCAGTCAACCTAAAGAACAAGCAGGGTTCCGTAAAGGTTATTCAACAATGCACCATATTCACACGATCAATCAGGTGATAGAGAAGTGCGCTGGGTATACTGAACCCCTATATATAGCCTTCATAGACTATGAGAAAGCCCTTGAATCGGTCGAAACCCTAGCAGTCATTCAGGCATTACGGAACCACGGGGTAGATGAGCATTACGTAAGAATACTAGAGGATATCTACAATGGGTCTACGGCTACCATCATCCTCCATAGGGAGAGCAGTAAAATACCTATGAGGAAGGGTGTCAGACAAGGAGACACAATCTCTCCAATGTTATTCACAGCATGCTTACAATAAGTATTCAGAACGTTGGATTGGGAACAGGAGGGAGTAAGGGTTAATGGAGAATACCTCAGTAACCTCAGATTTGCTGATGACGTTGCCTTGCTAAGTAACTCGGGGGGCGAATTGCAAAGCATGCTTTCCGCACTGGCCGAACAGAGTGGAACCGTGGGTCTGAAAATTAATATGCAGAAAACTAAAGTAATGATCACTAACCGCGGGACAGCAGAGCAGTTTGAGATAGGTGGCGAGGCAGTGGAAGTGGTAAAGAATATATATCTACTTAGGCCAAGTTGTGACCCCAGATCCAAACACTGAGGCCGAGATAATTAGAAGGATAAGAAAGGGGGGGGGTGCATTGGCAGACATTCTCAGATAATGGAATAGCAGCCTACCATTGTCGCTGAAGAAGAAAAAGTGTATGACAGCTGCATCTTACCGGTACTCACCTACGGGGCAGAAACTTGGACACTCACTAAGAGGGTTCAACTTAAAATGAGAACGATTCAGCGGGCACTGGAGCGGAAATGATAGGTGTAACATTAAGGGACAAGAAGAGAGGCGGAGTGGGTCAGGGAGCACACTGGTGTTAAAGACATATTAGTAGAAATAAGAAGAAGAAAATGGACCTGGGCAGGGCATGTAATGCGAAGGCAAGATAGCCGTGGGTCATTAAGGGTAACATAGTGGATCCCCAGAGAAAGAAAACGTTGCAGGGGCGGCAGAAAGTTAGATTGGCAGATGAGATCAAGAAGTTTGCGGGATAAATTGTCACAGTTGGCACAGGACCGAAGTAAGTTGGAGAATAATGGGAGAGACCTTTGCCCTGCAGTGGGCGTAGATAGGCTGGTGATGATGATGATGATGAATTAGAATCTCTTCTCGTGTGTGAAGGTTTACAGTATCCTGTCTAACCACAGTGCCCCCGACGTCCTCATCATTCATCATCATCATCATCTCATCACCAGCCTATCTACGCCCACTGCAGGGCCAAGGCCTCTCCCATTATTCTCCAATTACCTCGGTCTGTGCCAACTGTGACCAATTTATCCCCGCAAACTTCTTGATCTCATCTGACCATCTAACTTTCTGCCGCCCCCCTGCAACGCTTGCCTTATATAGGGATCCACTCTGTTAACCCTAATGACCGCGGTTTGTTGGTTTTCTTGCATTAGCAACATGCCCTGCCCACGTCCATTTCTTCTTCTTAATATCTACTAATATGTCTTTAACACCAGTTTGCTCCCTGACCCACTCCGCTCCCTTCTTGTCCCTTAATGTTACACGTATCATTTTCCGCTCCATTGCCCGCTGAGTAGTTCTCAATTTAAGTAGAACCCTCTTAGTGAGCCTCCAAGTCTACTGCATACTCCGTGATAATGAGTGTAATGTTGTCGCTGGCTTCCTGTGTCGTAAGCTCGGCTTCATCGTTAAGAGCTGAATATCGGTTGTGCAGCGCGATCCTGAATTCTTCTGCTTTACGTCTTACTGTTAGCTCATTTGTCGGCTTCTTGTACTAGCTTGTTGCGGTCCCTCCTCAAATCTACCCTAATTCGAAATCTTACCATACGGTGGTCACTACGCCTTACCCTTCCGAGCACTTCCACATCCTGCACGACGCCAGGGTTATCGCATAATATGAGATCTATTTCATTTTTATGCTCCCCATTCGGGCTCCTCCAGGGCCACTTCCGACTCTCCCGTTTACAGAAGAAAGTATTCATTATGCGTAGGTTATTCTGTTCTGCAAACTCAACAAGTAGGTCCCCGCTTGCTATTTCTACAGCCCAGACCATAGTTCCCGACTGCCTTGTCTCCAGCCTGATTATTGCCTACTTTAGCATTGAGGTCCCCTATAAATACGGTATGCTGTTTTTTTACTTTGGCCATTGCCGATTCCACATTTTCATAGAAGCGTTCCACTGCTTGGTCGTCGTGGCTGGAGTGGGCGCGTAGCCCTGCACTACCTTGAGCTTGTACCTCTTATTGAGCCTAATTACAAGACCTGCTGCCCTTTGGTTAATGCTATAGTATTCTTCTATGTTGCCAGCTATGCTTTTATTGACTAAATCTCACTCCCAGTTCTCCTGTTCGTAGCTTTGCACGGTTTCACCTGTCCTACCTCACTAGCCCTATACCACAAGGAACAACACCACTAGACTGCTTCGCTAGATTTTTAGCGCGTTCGTTACCGATAGATTCCTTGGCGGCCTGTCCCTAGCACCCTCTGCTGCAACTAAGCCCCTGCTTCGGCAGCCACGTAAAAACCCCGTATAATACGAGGTTTTTTTGCCAAATTTTACTATGTAAAATTGTGCCTCGTATTATGTGGATCCCAAAGTTTTAAGCCGAAAATTTGCACTTCGGTTTCGGTTTCAGCGGAGGTGGGCCATCTTGCGGGTAACGTTAGCTGGCTGCTCTTCTCAGCCGGCGCCATTTTGATTGTTTTGACCACGCGAAGTATCGGCACGTTCACCGCAAGTCTATCACGATGTCGGGTGCCCTTCAGTTAATGGCCGCCGCGCACGGCAGTTGGCGTCACCGAAGGCATCGCGGGTGGAGAAAGCAAAGGGTGCTTGACCGGATAAAGTCTGTGTGGTGTCTGCGGCCTGGAGCACTGTTGGTGGTTCCCGTCAGTGCTCGTGGTGGACGCCTTTCGCTGCCACCTGGCCGATTCCGTGAAGAAGTTGTTGCGCGAACCCCGCATCGAACTCATTGTCATTCCAGCAGGAATGACATCCCAGTTGCAACCGCTAGACATTTTGCATCACCAAGCCTTTCAAAGACTGCATCAGGTCCTGCTACAGAGTGGATGAGGTCAGGAGACGCGTAAGTGACAGCTACCGGAGGGCTGACGCGGGCTTCTCCATCGGTACTTTGTGGCTGGATCGCGGACGCGTGGGCCAGCATCCCAGACGAGCTCGTCAGTCGCTCTTTTAAGAAATGCGGCATCTCGAACGCCCTTGATGGTGAGGAACACTTTCTGTGGGAAGACATTTCCAACAAGGCGACTTCAGGAGACAGCGGCAGCGAACCTGAGTATGGCTGAACGGACGTCGGGGGACAGTGCCAGCGAAAACTGACAATGACTGAACGGTAACTGCCAAATAAATGTTTTTCTGGCTCTTTCATGCACTTTTTTCTGTTTGCTGTCCCCAATACAACTCGACGGGTCCGTATTATACGCGGTTTTTTACGGTAATTGGCGATTTATGGGAGGTTGGGGCCGTTACTACACCAGGGTGGCCAACCTGCTCCGGTGAGTCATTGCAGCATGGTCGCCGGGGTCAGGCGCCCCCAGGCCCTTTGGCAATTCCATCATACGCGAAGTTTTTTAATGGTGGAATTGTCCGGCACCGGATTCGAGCCACGGTCCTTCTGCAGCGAGGGATGCTCTACCTCTACGACATCGCTGCATCTGATGTGGTGTGCATCTGATGAGCATCTGGTGGGGACTGTACGAAATATTAATTCAGTCAGCCCAGTGTAGCCGGGAAACGTGCTTGCGTGCACCGATTGAGGGAGCAGTGCATTTTCGCGTGCAAGACAGCACGGCCGCGAAATGAGGTAACAGCACGAAAAGCGTCATATTGAAATACCTGTGGTCTGTACTTAACCGTTATATTTTTCCTCGTATTGTCTTCACTATATCGCAAAGTATAATAATATGACAGAGCTTGCCAGTGCATTTTGTTCGGTTAATTACCAATCCTTGTTATGTTTATTTGCATACCGACATCGCCTTTCAGTGGCTACTGCATTTCACATGTGCAGCTTTCCCGCTCATGCCAGCTCTTTCAACAGTGTAGTTATTTAGCGAAATGTAAAGCACTTTCGCGTAGCTCGAAGTGGGAATGAAAACTTGCTTTGTGCAAAGTTTCCAGTCTTGCACGCTGTGCGATTTCGGTCCAGGGCAATGGAAGCTATCCCACACAAATGCACGGGGATGAAGATTTGATAGCGAAGTACACAAAAACATATCCGGAACCCTGGAAACGTCGTTTAGAGTGGTCATCTTCGCGTTAACGTCTTGCTTTATGTGAAATATCACTTTCCTGAAGTGGTTTTGCTAGGTTCCTGAGACGTCAGAATTTTCAGCGAGAAAGCTGGGCATGAACAAAATCTGCTGTATAAAAATCGCTGCTTTCTGGTCGCCTTACATCGTCTCCACGCGAACAAAACTGTACAACTCTTTTATTTTTGCTAAGCTTTGCATTTCTGGTACTGTTCCTTGATCTCTTGGCCATCCTCTTGGCTGAACTTCAACTGGCTGTACTTGCCTAACCGCAATTTTATCGAAACCATGTCGGTACGACGAAACAGCCTAAATAAAAATTAAATTTAAGAAACGTGCAGCAAGATCAACACTCAACAGCAGATAAGTAAGGGATTCGTATACCTTCAATACGTAATTATGTACTCGTATACACCCCGACGACCGGCTGAGGGTAAACAAAAAAAGAAAATTAACAAAAGAGCAGTTACTTGAGCAAGAAGACCCACATTCTCTACTGCCATATTATACGAATGTGCCGCAAATACAGTTGTGCACCATTTGAAGGTTATCGCGGGAGCATCTACCAAGAACAGCAGCAGCGCCAGGCCAAGAATCACCCTTTGTGAAGAGTGAAGTATCAGACGAGCTGCTCTCTCTCCAATTTATGTTCGATGTTTGTCTTGCAACTTAGCAACTCGTTCAAACGAATCTGGTGCAACACCAGCTATAGCAGATCTTTCCTGCCAATTTTATTATCCTCGGAGTAAATAGGAGGCAACCAAGTCTTTGTTGAATAAAACAGACAGAGCGGAAAGTGTGTCGGGGGGGGGGGGGGGGGGGCACTCATAGCATGGGACAGTCAACGAGAAAGAGAAGGGTGCGAATTGGGAATTTTTATGGTTCCGCAACGAACCGCTAGGACCGGGCCACGCTTGGTCGGTCGACGCTGGCGCGGTAACCTTCAAATCGAGCTTGAATGTATTTCATATAGCTGGATAGAAAACCTTGCGAAAAAAGAACCCTGCCTGCCTACTCTCTCCCCTCCTCCCAAAAGAAATTTCGGGCATACGTCTATCGAACATCCATCGGACATATGGTGCCAACATTTGGACGACCATCAGACATCCGCAGAAAGCCGGCGGACGCCTTATGAATGTCCGTGGGGTGGCCCGATGCATAGGAATCGCTCATCCAACGAACGTCCGACGGACGTTGTGCCCTTACTTTCAGACATCTGGCGGATGTTAAGAATCAGAAATTTCCGGACATCAATGTAGAGGGGACGTCCAGGGGATAATAAAATACGGATTTGGATGTCCGCCGGGCGTCCGGTTTCAGTCCTAAATGTTTCTAATCATGGAGAACCTGTACTTGCTGTAAACCTGAGTGATTTTTTGACCACATGCCTTGAAGGACTACTCCATGTTTAAGTAGGCTTGATACAAAAAGCTCTTCTGTATCTTGCTTTGGTACAAAAATAATTATAAATGCTTGCACCATGCATTCTAAGGACAGACGACCTCATACCCTATTCATATATTTCTTGCCAAGAGTGCGAACGGTGTTTACGGTAGCATAATACAGTGGAAAGTTGCAAGCTTATGATCATCACCCTGTTTTAGTAAGGACCATAAATACACTGCTGGCTGTTGTGTCAACATAAATATCAATAAGTTGTAGTAGGCTGTTACCACCTCGGTGAACTAGATGCTTCAACATGACAGCCCGAAGTGTAGACATGGTTCCGTATTAAAAAGCGGTGACAATAATATACCATAAGCATCACTGATCGCCCTCTTGCCAAGAAAAAATATAAATAGGGTGTGGAGTTGTCTTTTCAAACAGTGTGTAGTACAAGCATGTGTAATTATGGTTGTGCGAAAACAAGCTACAGAAGGGGCTTTTGTATCGAGTATTCTTAAAGCTCGAGTAGTGATTCAAGGCATGTTATCCAAAAAGCAGCACTACGTTTACAGCAAGTACAGGTTGTGAAGTTGAGTAAAAAACTGAATCGTTTACCATTAAGCTTGATAAATCTTTAACGAGTACGTTTGAGATATTTCCATACCAGTTACTAAAGAAAGAACTTCAAGCGATGCAAGCTAAAGAACAACGCTAAAGACCAGAGTTCGCTTGAAAAATCGAAGTATTGAACAGTTAAGCAGGCTGCTGATTTCAATTATACTGGCTTATGGCACGTAAAGAGGTGACACGAAGCCACAAAGCTTGAAAATGTCTTTTTTTAACGCTTTATAACCTCCAGAGTAAGTAGAAACTTTCACGTGCCTATCCCGTAGCATGCCAGGAACATTCTTGGCTGAAGTTTCCCCGATTTCTAGGTCAGCATCTGCAAAACCAAAAGTAACAATAACATGTTTCTTTGTGGTCACCCTACTGACAAAGTCACATAAATGCGAATTTTAACTTCATGGCTTGTATTGTCCTATGTATGGCTACATTATTAGACACACAAAAAGAATTTTACAAAGCTTTTGGACTATTTTGATTGGGTCAAATGTACAGCTAAATGTAGCGGCATGCAAATGTAGCGGATAATTATCTTTGAAGTGATATTGACTGTACCCTTCAAAATGTTTTAATAACACCAGATATCCTTTACTGTTGTGGTTTTACGTCTGAACATGCTTCTGTCATCACTTTATGGCGAACTTTATTTGTGACTGCATTGAAAACCTGTACAAAGCCACATGATTGCTGGTAGTGGTAGGATTTGCAGCCCTTTGCTAGATTCATTTGATCTCAGTAACTCACAAACAGCGATGTCTTGCCCACTAGCATAAGCAGTTCGCGGACTGGGTATCCGAGAGAACAGCTGCCATGCAATGACCATACAGAATATTGTAAAACCACTGGGTCAGCTCATCAGTGAGGAATTGTATGAAGAGGCTGCTAATTTGCCCTGCTGATCATAGCAGTGTTGCTAAGGCAAAGCTGTAAAAAAATCAATTTGATACTTTAAGGCACCAAAGCAACCCTTGGGCTATGAAGCGTGTTATAGTACTGGTTCCATCTTCATCGTGACATTTGGATATCTTAATTCTTGGTGAAATATCAGCACACGGGCATGTTTGCTTTCTACCTCCACTAAAAAAAAGTCGTTATGCTTGGCTGCACAATGCCTTGGTAACTGCCGCTGGTACTATGGCGCAAGTTGGAGGCACTACTTAACAGGCTCAAATCCTCAGTGCAAAGTGTCAAAAAAGCACTTCATTAGAAATAAGGGAGGAGCAAAAGACTCCCGTAAAAAACAATTGCTGAAGAATTATATTCCTGAATAAATCTGTGTCACTTTGTACATCGTTAATGCCTGGATAGAGAATCTTGCATCTTAAGCTGTTGCTTTAGATAAATAAATGGTGCGAAGTCAGGCCGCTGCCTTGCGCATCTCGTGCTTGTGCTATTCATCGCTGGGTCACCCTAATGTTGCCACAAATCAGGAGCCAAAAATATAAAACATCCATCCGTCCGATGCCATGCGCATGCTATGTGAGCATTTTAAACGCAAAACATTAAACTGTTGGGTACTGTACTAGGTCTCCTTTCACGGTGACAGCAATAAACCTAGGACCTAATGTTTCGATGAGAGTGCCTGAAAATGCATGGCAAAAAAACTGCACGGCTTGTAAACAACCAACCTGCTTGCAGGCGTTTGTAATAGTTCACAAGGTTCGCGATGACTCCCTTTTAAAACAGCTGATAAGGCTTAAAGATGCCACCAAGGGCAACTGATTCTATGATTAAATTACCATTACGTTTGAACACAGCTTATAGTTTATTTATTGAGTAACATATAGGCAATGAAAAGGCACGAAGGTGCTGTCTATTCCATGTTATTTTCACTCAAGTAAACACATGTTATCAAAAAACGTAATCTATGCTCCCCAAAAATCTAATCCAAATAGTTTGACAGTGGCTGGCTGATACATACACTTCCCTTCTTACTGATGTGGTACGCTTTAAAAGCTTTGCGGATCGTGTGCTCACTTTGCTTTAATTGGGTTCATTGCTCTCTCAGCCTTACGTTCAAACAACAGCCTGTTTGACTGATGTACTAGGCGCCACATGACAAAGGTATTTGGTATGCCATGTTTGTGACGCATGAAACAAAATTTTTAACACATCATCCTTGCCCATCTAGAGTCACCTTCTTGTTATGTTCCCCGTACAGCTAGCGAATGCTGCCATTTTTAAAAGGCTCTAGAATTCCATGAGGGCATTGAAGGTCATGGCCAACTTAGCCCACACATCTTCGACACAAACAGGAAACGTTTCCTCCTTATTTGTGCCTGGCCAATGCTTTCCCCTTATGATTTTTATCCATTGGTTTATTTCCACTAAAACAGAGCACACAATCTAGATAATTTGCTCTTCTCAACCTGCTCATATCTTCTTGAAAACTTCTTGAAACCATTTCAAATCACGAATCCTTGAGGGAGACACAAGACCACATCATTTTTACTTAGTTTTGAATAATCCAGCTGGACTTGCTGGTCCTACTGTAAAGACAGAAAACAGTTCCTGCCAAACCTTAAGGTCCAACTGCACTCAAAATTTCGACCTCTTGAAAACCCTAGTTTCATATATAGTCTGCTTAGGCGACGCCAGGATGGATACCAAATATGACAGCTCAAATACGCGTATCGACGGCGAAAACGGCCAACAAAATATTTCGAAACAAACTGACCAGAGAACAGCCATTACAAGTGGCTATGCAGCTGGCCAAGCCGGCGACCGAGCTGCCGCAAGCGGCCGGCCTGCCGGATGGTACCTGCGCTCAACGGTCCCCCGTCCCCGCAGCCCTGCGAGAAAAGCGCCCATTGGAACTCAACCGGTTCTCGTGGCTGGTGGAAGGAATACGCACCCGGCCGGCAGCATTGTCACATCCGCTTTACAGGCTCCGTGCGCTGGTATGGTGGCGACACTGGTGACTAGAGTGCCTCGATGCGCGCGCCCCCAGGCACCCTACTGGCGACTAACAACCAGCGCCCCCTCTAGCCTCTGCGGGCATTTTTCGGATGTTGTTCGCGCCTCCCGTGCTCTTTTGGCTACGGGAAGTCTTCAAAGGCATTGGCAATATTGACACGTTTTTGAAAAAGAAACGCGTCAAGCGTGGTCGCAAGCTGTTCGCCGCAAACCATGCTTACGGTGTCCGGGAAGAGTTGGCGAGCGCGGCCGGACCATCTGACGTTCTCGGAAAGTGCGTCGCGCAAATGAAAGGTGTCGACGACGACGTTCGGTTGGAGGTGAGTAATATAGATGGGAATAAGTTTGGTTCTAAACACTCTAACACACTGCTGCATTTTATCAAGATTTCAGCGAACCCAAGGCACATAGTCGGGGCAAGCTGCTGTTGTAAAGCCGCCTGCTGCGGATAGTGCAAGCATGCTGCTGCGGTGGCCATTTAGATCAATGAGCAGGACGTCGTTTCGTTCACGGACGTGCCGTGGGAATGGAGGAAGCCGTCATTTCGACCTACGCTTGACGCGAAGAAGACTGTCGAGGAGCTTTTCCCAAGGCTGTTTATCAGCATTCCTACGTTTGTATCGTAGGCTGACGCCTCGCAGGCGTCGTCAGTCTTGCGGCCCGAAGACAGCCGTCGTTATGTCGTTATGTGCGTGCCATATTCGTGAAGCTCGGCAACAGTCAGGCGAAGTGCAATGCCGTTCTCGCAGGCCAATGCGCCCCGACAGCGCGCGCGCGTCGACCCGGTGCTGGCGGAGTGCTTGATTAACGCGAGTTTGGCTGTAAGGAAAGTAGGCAAGAAATGAGGGCGCAGGGGCAGAAGTTAAAAGCGGAGGGGTAAGAGAATGTAATGCAAGGGCGGGAAACAGCCAGGGTGAAGCTTGAAACCACGAGGAAGGGAGTGAGAGTTCGAGCCGAGAGCGAGTACGGCAATTTTCTCGACGTCTGATTTTGTTGTCGAGCTTTAAGAGTACGGCACGCATATCACGACGGTAACTGTGTGGCGCACTGCACGGTTGTTTGCTAACAATGGTGTGTTGGCAGGTGTTGGTTAGAGGGGAGTGACTCACAACGCTTGCGAGGTACCAGCCGTATCGTGCGCCCGCTACTGCTATCGACCCTTAGCGTCTAAACTTTGGTGCAGGCCGGCCACTACCAGCACCGACCCTCCAGCCTGTGGATCCAGCCGCAGTTCTGCAGGCGTTCCCGGGTGTGACCTGTTCTTTAGCCCGCGCGCTGCAACCTCAAGACAGCTGCCCAGTCGAGGAAGACGCCCAAACGTTGCCCTCTGAAGAAAACAGTTCCTACCATAATTTCATAACAACTCTGGTTTGGGGTGAGCGACGTCTCTGCGTCATGATGGAGGTGGCTGCAACCTCCCCACTCAGAGTGCGGCAGCTGCACATGGAGGACACATTGACAAAAAAAGAAAAAAATTTTTACGACAAGTTCGTAAAAAAATCTTGATGAGATTGTTGAAATAGCCTTCATAACGAAGGGCCAGGCAGCAGTACGGAGGTTTGTTATTTATTTTTTTTTCTACTAAAATAGTTTGTTTACACACCATTTTCATTAAGAAATTTGTTTATGCAGGTGGCACATGGAACGGCAGGTGCGTATAAGCAGCTCGAATGCTCAAAGAGTGAAAACACGCAGAGGAACCTTCGAGACGCTAGCCTCCTCCATGGCGTCAAGCAAGCAGTTTTGGTCCCACGCCACCTCACATGGTATAATTAACACCAATTGTTTTTTAATTTAAAGTGCACTTCATTCCGTTTCTTAGTAGCACTCTGGTGCTTACTTCTGATGGTTACGAAATATTTCTTGCTGCATGTGCTGCTGGAGGGATGGATACGGAAGACGTTGCGGGGCAAGAGCTGGAGGTGGCACTCGGCATACCCGTGCAACAGGGAAATACAGATCAATTTGTCGTTTCAAGTGCATGGGCCACAAATAAGGTTGGAGGTGCGCGGATTTATATGTTTGGTTCGTGATGTTTAGAACGGCACACTGTTTAGTATCGTCTTCATTGCACTATGCGCGCAAAAATTGTAAAAGCTCACTCTGTGCTGTTCTCACGTTTTTAACAGTTGGCCTCGTCGTCGACCCCTATCAACCATGGCTTAGCTGCAGCCCATACGGCATCAATTAAACAGGCAGCACAACTCAACTTGTAGAAATCAAGTGCCCGTACCTCCTCAAGGACAGCCTGCCCTTGAACCCTGAGAAAGAACAAAACTTTGTGTCTTTAATACGTTACGTGAATGGGCAGCTCACGTTGAAAAAAAAACGCATGCGTATTACACCCAGATTACGGTAATTCTGAATGTACTTAGGCTAAACAGTGTGCTGTTATTCGTGTACTCGTCACAGCAGAGTATCGCAGTTGTGGTTGAAAAAGATGCCTTTTTGGCTGAGTACATTCCAAAGCTTGAATGGTTTTATTTCACTTACCTAATTCAGGCTATAATGAAGCGTCAAACACACCACGGTTAGCGGATTTTTTCAGTGATCTGACATTGCTAGCTAGAAAAGCCAGCACTTTGCCTCTGATGACACGTGTAGTGCACTGTGTGAAATGACCAGCTAGGTTATTAATGTGTGCCTGCAAAGAAATCCTTTCTGCATTACGTTGGAATTTCAGATTTGCTTCCCAGCATGCTATAGAACGACTTAAAGGGGCCATGAAAAAAATACTAGTTTTATTCTGTGTTTACATGTTCGTTCGTAACTTCTTGTTAACCTCACCATTTTTGCTGTTATGAAAAGAATGTGCACTCTCAAATAGCTCATTCTGGAAACTATTGGATTTCGTCGGTCTCAGCCAATTGCAACCAGCTGTCCATAACAAGTCGCAAGTTGTAGAGTTGGAAATGAACTAACGGGTCGCATGGCCATTATTATTTTTCCCAATTACATAGCTGATTTGACTGAGGTTTGCGTCAAAAGTGGTGTCAGTGTAATTCTAACAAGGCAATCTTGCGAATGAACCTAACTTACATTGTGTTTTTATGTTAAACGACCAGTGTAGTCCTTTGGTGAATTGTTTTATTAATTCCTCTTCCCATTTGGCATTTCATGTTGAGGCTTTGTGGATGTTATTTCTTGCCCTATTTTAGGATCTACTCTCTTGTGTTCCTGGAACGAGTTCTTCATCGCTGCAAATTTAATGCGCTATGAAAACTGCCTTTGTCGAGCCATCAGTCTTGTTAATTCATTATTTGCTAGTTTGATCCTGCCATATTAGCATAGCTAGTGTATGTTTTGTGTTCATCCTTTTGAAGAGGCACAAACAAAAGAAAATCAGCACAAAAAATGACCAATTAGTTGTCTGTGCCTTTGTTTTTTGTTTTTTGCATTCATGTGAAGCATATCATGCCTTTCGCAAAAGGTGGTAAAACGAGAACGGCTTTTTGCCCATGCAATGGTGCCCTGATGCCAAGAAATCCTTTGTCAGCCAACACGATATCTCGTGGCTCCACTCGGTCGAGCAAACCCGAGTCCACTGTAATGTATGTGTCCGAGGCTCTGCCCCCATACGCTTTGGACACAAACGTCACACCGTTCCGTTTGGCAGGATTGCAACAAGAAACTTCAAGGTGTAGCTACCCTTGTAATGTGAAAACAACGCTCTCTGCTGCTCGATGGTGGGAGGCTCCTCCATTCTTAGCTCGGTACAGTCGATAATAAACCGACACTCTGGGTAGTACACCCTAAAGCAAGGAAGCATGTCTGCCTGCACTACAGCGGTCGGTGGTTCAAGTATCCACATCTCCATGGTTCTCAGCAAGTTGCTTAATATGAAGTAGAATATCCGACTCGCAGTTGTTCTGTGGATGCCGAATAACACATCGATGCTGTCAAAAGACACGCCCAGCTTTATCTTCATAAACAAATGACGAGCTTTTGAGAAATAGGCACATCAGTACTTCTAACCACTAGTGGTGCCAACAGTGAGTAGAGGAGCGCAAATGCAATGGCACTTACGCCACAAAGCTCCGTAAAGGAATCTTCCCTTTCATTTAGGGACCTGTACCCAGTAAATACACGGCTTCGCTCCTCATCTCCACAAGCAACTGTACACTTCGGAATAACGTCTACCTGCGGAGCACAATCTTCACTGCCAACATGGCACACTTGGGTTGATGCTGTGCCATTCGACGTCACCGACAAGAAGATGATGCAGGAGCCATTGCACAAATTTCCGTCGGTCTGAGTCATCTACAAAACATGTTGCACATGCTGACGTGACACCTCTGAAGGTCATCAAATAAACCTGCAATCATGCTGCCAAAGTCAAATGAAAACAGTGGAGCAGTGTTGATAATCACAGTGCTGCTAAGTGAAAGTGTGTTGATTTAAGGCAACAATGAAAGCCTCCTCACTCGTGACAGATGAAATAACAAAGTTAGAGAAAAACAAACAAAGAAAGTTTCATGATTTTGGTGCAAAATGGGAGCAGAGTACCAAGAACCGACGTTCGCAAAGTGTGCAAGTAGGTGGCTTACCATAGATACGGAGCCCATGCTTTCTTGTACTGGCGCTGCTTCACTGACAACAAAGGAAAGCAAGTGTTCACTTTCCGCATCTCTTGCAAAGTCCCGTGTCCCTTCTCCCTGCGGCATCGAAGCATCTGTCGCGATGTCTGTACTCGACGCAACCACTGTTACACGGGCAGAAGCTCGATGCTCAGACCTAGAAAGTGGTAAGCAGCGATGAGCATCGGAACACCGGAGGACGAACAAATATACGCATCGCCAAAACATAAGCAAAACGTCATACTAATATGCAGGGGAGAAGATGTTCTGCGACAAAAAAGGCCGTTCACACTACCATTTACCAAACATTATTAACGCACGCATTTACGCTTATTTACTTTAGCCGCGGCCAGTCTGGACGTGCTCGGGAGCGCGTCCAGACCGTCCGTGGTTTAACCGGCGGTACTTGCCTCTGGAATCTCTCCAGTTTTGTGTCACCCAGGCCGCCATCTCATCTACCGTAGCACGCAGGGAAGTTTGTTGGGACGTAAGCTGGGTGCATGGCGACCGAGCTTTTCTCGTTGCCGACGAAGTGCGCGCTGTATATGCGTGTTTCATCACGCACTGGCTGCCACAGGTCCCCGCTTGGGCTGATCGCGGACGCAATGAGACAGTAGATCGCCAAATATAAACCACATTTGCCAAAAAAAACAGCATAACAGACTTCTTTTGGGTCCGTAATAAGGCACTGTTTACCTCGCACGTCGCACTGCTCGGATCCATCGTTGTCCTCTGTCCGTTTCGTACGGTTTCCATGGGAACCGATAGAATATGATCTTCGGAAGCTTGCCCAGGGTGTTTTTATAGCTGTTGTGAATGCTGTAAACACAGCAGTACACAGAAGTACTCATTCCGACTTCCACTTTGTCGCAACGACGCCGAAATCTCCGCACGGCTACCCGGCGCGTACGGGCGGAAACATCCGAAAACGACGACGTCGCCGTAAGGCGGTGTTGCGCTCTCGCTCGAAACACCAACGCACGGAGCCTATAGCTGTTTGCACGTTTTGTCGCTAGGTGCAGCGTCGCCTGCTACGGAGTTATTTTGAACATTTATGGTATGTATTTTACACTCGCAGTAAATTTGGCCGATGTGAAATTTGAGTGCAGTTGGCCTTTAATCACACACCTCCTGGATTGGGATTTCGGTCACTCAAAACTGAATAGAATTGGTGTGGTCGTCTTGCGTTTGCACGCTGCTCTAATGGGTTTATGCTTTAAATTAATGAAAAAAATTTCCAGGGACAAACCAGTATGTTGAGAATTCCAAATTTTGCAGATTGTGTGCTTCACCAAAAAATAAGAAAACGAAAAGTAGCTGTTGTTTTAAAGGTGTCGCATGGGTTTAAAGGGGGCCATGGAGAAAAAACACCTTTGTTTCATTGAAAAGACTTCGTGTAGTATAGTGCCCCCAGCGCTTGTACGGCAGCAAATGATGCGGTATTCGCACTGAAAAGTTAATAAATTTAGGTTAAAATTTCTGTTCTCTCGCCAAATCGTGTTTTCGTGACATCCGCCATGAAGCCATAAGTGTGTGTTTTCAAACGTTTGACAACTGCAAAGCAGCAGACTGCTACGCAGTTAGAACAAGCATAGTGCACCCAGTACCAAGAGCTGTGAGCATCGATATTTCTATGCTTATATGCATTTTCGTAACTTGCATTGTTTACCGCACCATTCTTACTGCTGTAAAACGAATAGGCGTTACATATGCGAGCAAAAAGCTCTTTCGGCAAGCTTATACGCCCCTTCTACTTAAGTTGGCTTTTGCCGGCCTCCGCCAATCGCAAAGCTGGGAATATGGCATCATAGATTCTGTTGCGGGAAATAAGCTTGTAAGTCGCATGACCATTCCCTTTTTACCTATTTGTATAGATTATTTGAGTGAAGTGTGGGTTAAAAGTGGTATCAGTATGATTCTAAAGTACTCAGCCCTTCGAATGAACCAAACTTGTGTTTGTGTGTATGGCGGAGATAGTAATATGAAAATGTTACCTTTAGCGGTGTGCACACAGTTCATTATTTCCCTATTTTCTTATCCTTTCGTTTTATTTTTATTTTTTATTGATCGCAGACTGTGACGCCCCTTTTGTCTTCGTAGACATTGTGGAGGGTAATAAAGTACGACCAGTTGTTAGCTACGGCTTGTACTGCCTTTTTTCTTTCTTTCGTCAGTGTCCCTGCGCTGTTTTCTCAAGTAAATTTTTTGGAATCCGTATAGTTTTCTTAATCGACCTCAAGGAGGTATTTCACAATGAGGTTGTTTCTTTGCATTCTGTCTTTTACATCGTCAACGAGGTTAACGAGTTCTTCTCTAGTTTTTCGGATGCAGTTCGGTTTGTGGAACCTAATCATCTAAAGTGTCAAACTTTTTTGTGAACTGGGAAAAAGTGCTGATTGCCGTTCGATTGAAGTAATTTTAGAATTCCTCTCTGGTACATTTTGCTTTAATTCATCAAGTGCGGAACTAGTTTCAAGATCTTGCTGCTTGAGAAGTGTGAGTACATTTTTTGTCTAATTTATTTCAACGTCACCCGCACAAAGCAGAGCCAATGCAAGACATGCTGAGAAAACTAACGGGGCCCTAGGGTACAGTGCACTCGAAGAGAGAGGTGTGTCGTTCGGGGCCGATTAGCATTTCTGCCGAATAACTCCTGCTGTAAGTAGCGCCCCTGGCGGCTGCTGTTTAGCAGTTGGTTTCAGAAGCCTGACCATGCGCTCGGCGTCTTAGGCATAGGCGCCTTGCACTTTCGCCACGGAGATTGTTTTTTCCCTACGGTGGTGAAACCGTTGCGGGGTAGAGCTATACAACTTCGGCGTAAAAATGGTTTAGCGCCAGCATTCTCGCGACTTCAGATGGTTCTTCGGGCGACTTCAATCGCAAACAAACCTGGCATGAAAACAATTTGGGTGCGGACGTGCTTGGTGCAGCGGGGCGGGTGGTTGGCAAAACATTCGCGTCTGCGTGCAGCGCGCATCCAATAGGGCTCCTTTGGACGCACGCAGAAGTGCAGTTTTTGTTCGTGTCTTGGGTTTTCTGATGCCGTTGGAGCAGGCGCGTTTTTCCAACCAGCACCGCATTTCGCGGCCGCAAGTAGGCGCGCTCGTCGCGCACGCATGTTTCGTGGCGTGACGGTTCTTACATAAGGGTGAGAGATCCATTACCAGTAAAACAATAATTGGGCAGTTTGCTGTTTACTTATTGCTCTGTGCACAGGAAAGCGGGCAGCTAAAACCCCTGATGTATGAAATAAAACGACGCGTCTAGATAGAAATCAGACGCTAGAGTGTTCTATGAACAGACAGAGGACTAGAACCATGAAGGAAAGACAAGAACAATGGTGGAAAGTATGCCCATGGCCATGATCCGACCAGCCAATTCAACAGACGCAATCACTCCAACTGGAGCGCCTGCTCCTTTGTTGTGTGCAGCCTGTGATGACGTCGCGTGTGGTGAGACGAGCCGCGTGCTCGGTGAGCAGTTATTCCCTCGCAAGAGGTAGGTATTCGTAATGTCATGAATGCGCTGCTGGCAGACTCGCCGGGCGAGACGCATGGGAGGACTTTTGATTATCCCAAATGTGACCAATGTAAACTGAATATCCTGAGGTTTACATTCGACTATTTCATGCACTGTTTTTTATAACCGCAAGATGGTGCTGGCCAACCTGAGGGAGGTCTACTGCGCTTTCGCGGACATCTCTCTTATTTTGTTGACTCAGCTCATAGAAAAAGTGACGTGTTTCGCGATGTCTTTGAGGGGAGTACTGCCACGAGACATCTATGTTCTTTATAGATAGCTTACTCGCTTTGGTGGATCAGTGGCTAAGGCATCCTGCTGAGCCAAAGTACGCCGGCTAGATTCCCGGCTTCGGCGGCCGCTTTTCTGATGGAGGCTAAAAGAGAAAATGGCCGTGTGTTAGAGATTTCTGCCCACGTTAAAGATCTCCATGGGTTCAAAATTCATCAATAGGAGTGCTCCCCTACGGCGCGCATCATCGCCTGTGTAGCGTCGGCGCGTTAAACCTCATAATGAATCAGTCAATTTATAGCTTCCAGTGATGTCAAGGTATCTGCTGTGCTGGTGTATAGTTGTGAGCTCATCTGCTGCTGTTATCTCGAGAAGTGCTAAGGAAACCCAGGGCGATGTACCAGAAAGGGGCTGTTAGGTGACGCTATGTGTAAGACCATTCTAGAGTACCAGAATTGCTGGCACGGTTCGTGCATGTCAACACTTATCACCTAAAACAAACTTGGCATAAGTGGGGCACAACACAAGTATGTGAAGGGCTTGCGCTGACGTCAGTGTGTAGGCGTCGTGTTAATGCACGCTTGTACAATGAAAGGTAGCAAACTTATGCGCCATTCGTATCTCTAGCAGCACGTAGGACGCTGAGAGCACGACGCGAAAAAGGGCAGGGGTGACGTCATGTACAAGCCATGTATTGCTTTGATCGGTGTTTACTGTCCCAGCAGTTCTCAAACAACCCTTAAAAATGGCTGTGAAGAGAAAATACAAGTAAATAGACTTCGTTGCCCCGATAACACTCACGCGAATTTTATCGCAAAGTTCCAACAAATACTCATGGTGTAACGGAAAACATACGAAGCAGTGGTGATACCCTGCCATTTTCTGACTAGGTCTCTTTGACTTTACAGAATCTTGCATCCGTGGTTGGCAACCAGAGAAACTACCAAGGAACTTCACTGGGCAGTTGCAATGGGACTTATAGTTTCGTTTGATTGCATAACTTGAATGATAACGTGCAATTATCACACACTGATAACTGTTTTTAGTGCTGGCCCCTTTCACGTCGCTCTAGAATGAAATTTGGAACTTCTTAAAATGCTGGTGTTTTTTCTGGGTTGAAAAATGTCGGTTGTGAATGCTATCAGTGTTCTTCTAGTCCGTGAAGAAGTATGACCAAGAAATATGCGCTAGCGCAAGGAGGGCACGCAACAAAACATGTTTGCTTGCAATTCGTGGTTGACCATACTTTCTAATTATTAACTGAATGAAACAAATGGACTCGACAAACATGGGATGTCAGTTTCCCTGCTGCTTAATAAGCATCCTACTGCCTTGTTAACACACCAACCCAAACCGCTGAATTACAGAGAACTGGAGTCGATTATCGGATCAGGCAGTGAGCTCGAGAATACTGGCTCTGTATCCAGGCCCCCATCCGTGGATATGTTGAAGGACTAGTGCGGATGTGTGTACGTGATTAGATGCGAGAGGCAACAATGCAGTTTGCTCTGGAACAGCCCTAGAAGCTGGACAGGAAGGACACTGTCCAAAACGCCACTCCGGGAGTTCTTCACGAATGAAACACAAAACACTACGTCTTGCGTTTGAAGAACAGCCGTTCTGCGTCAATTTTGTTGCCGAACTTAGTATATGAAAATCGAGACAGTGACACCTTTGCAGCAAAAATGTCGAGTGCATGGGTCCTCGTTCCCTCCCCGCCCTGTGTGTGGAGCTGATTGCAGGCATGTGCCGTGCTGCAGAGGACACCCAGACACGAGGAAGCTTGAGTTAGTTTTGGTTCTCAAAGAATTGTTCAGCGTAAGCGAAAGGGTTGACGACGTTGCCATGTCTCCTCCTCTAACTGAGTGCCGCAGCAGCCACTGCAGATGCGAGGGTGCTCTGCAAAGCAATGTATGCTTTCCCAGTGACAACTTGGAACAAGTGTCAATGGATGTTTTAAAAATTGGCAAAGTCCTTTTCACAATGAAACACAGAAATAACTGGTAGATACCTTTTGACAACCTAAATAACACAAGTACTACAACCTGCATTTTCATCGGTCTTATGTTCCTCTTCTGGCAGGTTGACCTGGCAGATGGCATTCTTCTCAGCGTCCTCCCCATCATTTTCGTCCGGGGTAAGCGGTCATTGCTTAAATACCCTATTATTATTCCGCGAGTTTTTTCTTATGGCGGAAGTGTGCTATTCAGCTTAAGGGAAAATTAAATGTACAGATACACTCCGGATTGCCGAAGGAATCGGTGCAGGGGTCCATGATGTGGACCTTGTATCCATGCCATGAAATCTGGCGGACGTCCGGGGCGCGGGCCGCAGGTGGCGATGTGCTCAGCGCGTGGGCTTCGCAGAGCAAGGCAACACCACACCAGGTGCTCTGCTGTAGCCTGGTAAACTGGAGCGGGTCAATAGGGGCACGTGGAGTTGAAGGGGGGAATGGTAATGAGGTGCCAGGACCTCATCACAGCTGGCGTGATGGCGACTCCTAGGCAAAGACCTCTGAGGAGGACTTCATCTTGGCGATACAACCCGCCAGGAAGATCAGTTCCGCACGGGGGCATGAGAGCGCGCGCGGTGCGCCGTAGACGTTTTTTTTTTCACTGGAAAGGCCAAGACCATTTGACGAAGGTGCAAGAGGAGCTGGTTTTGCACACGCACGGGTGTGTTCCGGCATCTGCAGCCTGCATTGCGGGGCGGCTGTTTCGTTGCGCCATGACACGCGCACACGACATGGCTAAGCATCTACTATGTTCTTGCTTTCTAGCAGAAGTTTGTTGGACGTGAGAGTTTTACGAAGCTCTCGTACAGCTGCCGAAGAATCAGTGTAAATTGTACACTGGTGAAGCTTATGAACGATGTGTGTAGCAGAGCATGCCGCACTGCAAGGAGTTCTGCCTGCGGTGCTGGCCACTTCTCCGTTATTATGTACGTGCTGGGCACTGGATCGGGAGCCACAGTCGGGCTAAGTAGAGCGGTATGAAGTAAGGTATCGGAAGCACTGGTATCGACAAACATCAGCGTAGAGGAAGCGCTAGCAATGTCCATAAAAGGCGTAATCGGAGCACCAACTGTTGCACGAGTTGCACCAACGTTTTTATAATGCACAGGATTCTTTATTTTAAAAGCGTGCTAAGGGGCATTTTGAGCACAGTAGACGAACTAGCGCATCGTAAGGTTGTGTGGTCAGAGTTATCCCTGCAAAGTACCATAACTTTTTATGGTCAGCGGAAACCTCGCACTTCCACTGCAAAATTTGTTGCCGCTTTCCTAACCTTCCCTGCTTGTTTTGGAGCTTCACTATTCGGACGCATGTACGTCACCGATTCTCCCATGTGCGTCAGGAAGACGAAATCTTCCAATTGGACAGCTTTTCTCGCCTTTTGCGGTGAAGGGACGCGTCATCTGCGCAGTGTCGACGGAGCGCGTCGGCATATTTGGTTAATGACAGCTTACTGCAGCACACGTAACGCCATCTTATTCGTCTATGCTTATCCTTTTCACTCTATTACCACGCTTCTCTTAAAGACGCGCTATGCTAAGCCGACACAACCGCGACACAACCGCGACGATGACTTTGGAGTTTTCGGATCTATGTGGGGTCTATGCTTTCGTCGAACAACTCTCCAGTCATAGCTTGCTACAGGTTAGAGCCTCCACAAGTTTGAGTTTACCACCCGGTCCCTCGCCGGGTCCAAGCGTCAGGGTGACCCTGACCCGACAACGGCAGCCGCTTTGAATATTTCTGACATGTAAAACGCACGTGTACCTAGGCATAGGTCCAGAGCTGCATTATTCCTTTCCCCGCTATGGCCTCCCTTGTGATATTTTTTGTCATGTTATACAACAAAATATGACATCTTGATATATTACATCAAATGCCATTAAAACTACCTTAAAGTGAGTATCAGACCTACCAAAACACGTCTTTAAAACAATGGGTGCAAGTAACTTCAAGAAGTACCTGGAAATAAACTCGAACATCCCTTTTGATGTTTTTTAAACACTTCAAGCATGAAATATTTCCCGTCAGGCCCAGGAATTTCAGCCTGAGCACAGCCCAATCACACGGCTTTCAGCCAGATCCTGACCCGCACCCGCCAATAAATGCTTCGTCGAAGGGGCCAGGATAGCAGGCCAAACCAGACACGCGCAGTGCTTTAGCTCAAATTTTTTCTGCCGCATTTTGCCACGTCTATAAAAAGTTTTCAGTGTGAATACTGCAAAGGTTACGCTAGATCACGTTTAGACAGGTCAAATAACTGACCTCTCCTAGTCCACGGCTTTGCTGCTGGACTTAGGGTCTAGAACACGCTAGCTCGATTCCAGTCCATTAAAAATTAGGTGCAGTGTATCTTAGGGCCATACAATGTCCGTGTGCGTCCGCGCGCAGAGCATTTAGAATCGTAAAATCACAGAGGCACCGGCAGGATTAGAGGCTGTGTCAGGTAGATAAGACAGTTACTGACAGTCGTCTTACCCATTGGGCTACGACCGCCAGTTACGAGAGCCAAACTGGTAACTCCTTCGCCTGTAAGTGTGCGGAGTACCTCCGCGTACTCCGTCCGCGCACTTCCGTGCGCACACCACCATCAAGCGAAAATCAAACGAAATTCGATTTGACCCGCCAGTTGAAGTTGAAGTTGAAGTTTATTCATAAAAAGTAAACGGTTACAAAGGAAGTTTACAGACAAGGGTCCCGAAGTCAGAGACTGCTCTGGGACCCTCGATGATGAAGTAAACAAAAAACGTTTCAGAAGCAGCAGTGGAAGAAAAAACAAATGCAATAAAACATTAGTGAAGAAAACAAATAAGCAAGAACATGTAGTGCCTGGTTTTCATATAGAATTTACTAAAATATTAAGCTATGTACATAAAAACGGCATTCAAAAAACAAATTATCATTATACACAATTAAATACTAACAGTTTACAAAAGTACACAAAGAACTACTGTGCAAACAAATGACGAAAGTCAATCCAGCACAACAAAGAAATTAGGAAACATATCAGGTTAGAAGAGATTTTTAGAGATATTTTAAAGGCTGTGATAGAACGTGATGATTTAATATTAAGTGGTAGGCGGTTCCATAGATTATTGGCGGCAAAATGAAATGTTTGCTGGCCATAATTAGTTTTTACCTTAGGTAACAACAAGTTATTATTCAAGGCAAATCTAGTAGTGTTATGATTCACTAAAGTACCTACGTCAACAAGTTCAAAACATAATTGGTTGTTGAGTAGTTTGAAAAAATAAATACCTAAGTTATAATCAAACAATGCCTGTGACCGATAAAACAGAATTTTCGCGGAGTAGAGGTGATGCACTTGAATGGCGGGGGCTGCCTAGTAATGATACGGATAGCTTGATTTTGAATGTGCTGAATGGATGATAGGTGGGTGTGATATGTGTTACCCCAAGCAGTGATTCCATAGTTGATATGACTGTGCATGAAAGCGAAGTAAAGTGATAACAAAGCTTTAGTTCGGAAAGAACGGTCGTGCCTTGAGCAATGCCCGAATGCCAAATGCCATTTTTTTCTGATATGATCGACGTGAGATGTGAACTTAAGGTTAGTGTCAAGAATTATACCAAGAAATTGGACGCAGTCAGCATGATATGATCCGATTAGAGCCAAGTCTTAATTCTGGCAACATACCTAACACTTTCTGGTGGCTTCTAAATATCATAAATTTAGTCTTAGTAGGATTAATAATTAAATTATTTCTGCAGCACCACTCAGTCACATCCGTTAAAGCAGCGTTTAATTTATCAGTTAGGGATACTATAGATGTGTCTGATATGTTATTGTGGTATCGTCAGCATATAAAAGACAGTTGTATCGGTGTAAAAAGCTGGGTAAGTCATTGATATAAATATTAAACAATAAGGGACCGAGAATGAACCCTGCGGGACACCTTGGTTAATAGTTTTACAGTCGGAGAACGAGCCCGCTGCAGCTACCACGTATTGCCTATCAACCAAGTAATTTTTTAATAGAGTAAGTGCTGGACCGGTTATACCATATGCTTCTAGTTTCATGAATAAAATTTTGTGATTGATGGTATCGAAAGCTTTTGTGAGGTCTAAGAATACTGAGCCAACATATTTACCACAATCAATAGATTTTTTAATAAAATCGGTTAAGGTTAGTAAAGCCAAGCTAGTGGAACTTCCCGCACGAAAAACCGAATTGTGAATTATCTATTACGTTAAATTTTCTTAGATAGTTAAGCGTTTTACAAGTAACTGTTCGATGATCTTGCTCAAACTGGAAAGGATTGAAATTGGTCTATAGTTGTTAATTAACTCCTTATTACCTTTCTTAAATACTGGAATAACCTTGGCCATCTTTAAGCTTTTAGGAAAAATGCCAGACTTAAAAATATTATTAGTTAATGATACTTATTGTTTCCGAAACGATATGAGCAACAAGTTTCAAATGACTCATCGAAATGTTATCCAAACCGGGACTGGTATTTTGAGGTTACAAATCGGTAAGTACACTTCATTGGCAGTAACGGGGTACAGATAAAACGAGTGTGGGGAGCGGGGTAGGGAGTGCTGATCAGTAGTGGTAATGCTTGGGGTTGATAACGAGAAAAAGTTGCTGAAAGCATTAGCAACGTCGGATGGCTGAAGAAAGACGGTCCCGTGAAAGTTAATTTTATTAAAATTATTACGCGAGGACACTGTATTTAAAAATTCACCGATTAATTTCCATTGTTTTTGGGGGTTATGGACTATTATTCGTAAATTCGGTTTCATAATATTGCCTTTTAGCCAGCTTAAGTAGATGACTGAGAGTATTAGTATATTTTTTATAACGTTGGGCTAAAGCAGTGTTAAAAGGTTGACGTTTTGTTTTCGGTAAAGGTTATCTTTTTTACGTAAACTGGTCAGTAAAGCATTCTTCATCCAAGGGTTGCATGCGTGTTTGAACTGTTTTTACATTTAACAGTTGTTGTGCTCAACGATACAGCCTTCAAAAACAACTGTACAGAATTCATCGAGAGCCTTCACAGGGTCAACAGCGGTATTAACACCAGACCAGTCAGTACTGAGAATGGATCAGTAAATTTATGCTTAGAAAAAACAGAAGTAAAAAAGGGTTTATGAGGGAGTGAAGCTGAACGATCTAATGAAAACAAAAATGGGATAATGGTCAGTTATATCAGTGCACAATACACCGGATACTGGAGTCGGGGTTAGATTAGATAATGCATGATCTAGAAGTGTTTGAGATCCCCTAGGGCTGCATCTTGTGTAGGTGTTAATCAGGGATTCGAGTCCATAGCCAGAGAAGCAATCAGTGTAGTCAGTATATACTTTAGCACTTGTATCGAGAAGGTTAATGTTTATGTCACCTAATATCAAAACGTTCTTATTTTCGAATGATAGCTTGTTAAGAATGGTATCGAGAGCATGAAGAAACTCAGGAACGGAAGATGACGGGGAACGATAGACTGAGCCAAGAACGAAATTTTTACGATTATGTGCAAGTAAAGGATCTTTATTTCTAACCGAAACAGCTTCGGCAGTTGCTAATATTGAAAGATAGATCATGCCTGCGAGTGTAAACGACGGTGGGATCAAGGAAATTGGCAGCCCCTCCGTAGCTATCCGAGGGTCGATGGCAGTATTCAGCCTGATAAGATGAAAATCCATGCAAGTTATTATCGCTATCAGAAAGCCACGTTTTAGAAATGCATATTGCTGAGAAATGGTGGTCGAGGGACATAATAAAGTTATTGATATCATCATTATTTTTCGTAAGCTTCGCGCGTTGAAGTGAATCAATGAAAAATTATTTTTTGGTAGAATATGATAAAGTTGTCTGGAGATAACAGCGACATGAAAGTTTTGGGCGCTGCAGTTGCGCGGGGCAAGCGGCAAGAGATGAGATGAACGATATTAGGTGAAAACATGCAGGTCAGATTCGGATGAAATGCGATACGTCTTACTGTCGCTTGTCTTACGCGCCAAGATGTGGCAGTTGTCAGTCCACAAGAACTGCCAGCCCTTTTGCTTTTTGAGAGCAAGTGCCTTGCCGAATAGCCTTTTGTTGTCAGCGGTGAGATGGTCATTTATGAACACTGGCGTCTTTAAGCTTTCCGGAAAACCAATCTGGTTGGCGCACAGACGAGCCTTCCTGGCCTTGCGCAAGAAATCGTTCTTCTTTTCGCGACAAAGAAAGCGGGCAATTATATTTTTGTCACCAGATTTCGCGGGAACGCGGTGCACGATGTCTAGGTCGGATGGCGCAACAGGACACTCAGAGACCTCCCCTATCAGCTGAACGATCGCCGCACAGTCCTCTCCCTGGGTAGAGGGAACACCTCTAATCTCTACATTGTTGCTTCGGGAGTACTGTTCTAGGTCGGCAACTTTCTTTTCTAGTTCGTTGTTGCGCAATACAAGTGCTTTGTTCGTGGAAATGAGCTCGACCTGTTTCTCCTTCATCTCATCAAAGAGGTCGCTCATAAGCTGAACACTTTCAGCCAAGGAGGCCTGCTCACCCAGCCCTTGTTCGCTAAGCTTTTCTTTGATTTTTGTTGTCAGTTCAAGCACTAATGCATCTAAGTTCCCCTTGAGTAGACCCTCGAGCAACTCAATCCTTTTTGCGAGTTCCACATTCGTCGGCATCATTCAGCACAGAGCAAGTACGGCAAAACAGAGATCTGGGCAGCAGCTGCGGCGTAAGCAAACAATAAAGAGACCTCTGAACCTCAAATTTCGTGGAACCAACCTGGATTGCAGAGCGCGAGAATTAGATGCGTGGACTGGTCGCCGCAACCACCGCTGCCAGAGTGGGACAGAGCGCCTTCCAGGGACCTTTTATGGCGGGGCCAACAGTAGTTCGCGCAGCCGCAGGGAGCTGCGTCGAAGACGAGGTTGGCGACGGCGATACGCAGTGGTGTGGCCACACGTGGAAGTTAGCCACGCACGGCGATGAAACTGCGCTGATATGGCAGGGGACGAAGCAGCGTCACACCAGGCAGGGCAGGGAGGCAAACCTGGATTGCAGAGCGCGAGAATTAGATGCGTGGACTGGTCGCCGCAACCACCGCTGCCAGAGTGGGACAGAGCGCCTTCCAGGGACCTTTTATGGCGGGGCCAACAGTAGTTCGCGCAGCCGCAGGGAGCTGCGTCGAAGACGAGGTTGGCGACGGCGATACGCAGTGGTGTGGCCATACGTGGTAGTTAGCCACGCACGGCGATGAAACTGCGCTGATATGGCAGGAGGACGAAGCAGCGTCACACCAGGGCAGGGCAGGGAGGCAAACCTGGATTGCAGAGCGCGAGAATTAGATGCGTGGACTGGTCGCCGCAACCACCGCTGCCAGAGTGGGACAGAGCGCCTTCCAGGGACCTTTTATGGCGGGGCCAACAGTAGTTCGCGCAGCCGCAGGGAGCTGCGTCGAAGACGAGGTTGGCGACGGCGATACGCAGTGGTGTGGCCATACGTGGAAGTTAGCCACGCACGGCGATGAAACTGCGCTGATATGGCAGGAGGACGAAGCAGCGTCACACCAGGGCAGGGCAGGGAGGCAAACCTGGATTGCAGAGCGCGAGAATTAGATGCGTGGACTGGTCGCCGCAACCACCGCTGCCAGAGTGGGACAGAGCGCCTTCCAGGGACCTTTTATGGCGGGGCCAACAGTAGTTCGCGCAGCCGCAGGGAGCTGCGTCGAAGACGAGGTTGGCGACGGCGATACGCAGTGGTGTGGCCACACGTGGAAGTTAGCCACGCACGGCGATGAAACTGCGCTGATATGGCAGGAGACGAAGCAGCGTCACACCAGGGCAGGGCAGGGAGGCAAACCTGGATTGCAGAGCGCGAGAATTAGATGCGTGGACTGGTCGCCGCAACCACCGCTGCCAGAGTGGGACAGAGCGCCTTCCAGGGACCTTTTATGGCGGGGCCAACAGTAGTTCGCGCAGCCGCAGGGAGCTGCGTCGAAGACGAGGTTGGCGACGGCGATACGCAGTGGTGTGGCCACACGTGGAAGTTAGCCACGCACGGCGATGAAACTGCGCTGATATGGCAGGAGACGAAGCAGCGTCACACCAGGGCAGGGCAGGGAGGCAAACCTGGATTGCAGAGCGCGAGAATTAGATGCGTGGACTGGTCGCCGCAACCACCGCTGCCAGAGTGGGACAGAGCGCCTTCCAGGGACCTTTTATGGCGGGGCCAACAGTAGTTCGCGCAGCCGCAGGGAGCTGCGTCGAAGACGAGGTTGGCGACGGCGATACGCAGTGGTGTGGCCACACGTGGAAGTTAGCCACGCACGGCGATGAAACTGCGCTGATATGGCAGGAGACGAAGCAGCGTCACACCAGGGCAGGGCAGGGAGGCAAACCTGGATTGCAGAGCGCGAGAATTAGATGCGTGGACTGGTCGCCGCAACCACCGCTGCCAGAGTGGGACAGAGCGCCTTCCAGGGACCTTTTATGGCGGGGCCAACAGTAGTTCGCGCAGCCGCAGGGAGCTGCGTCGAAGACGAGGTTGGCGACGGCGATACGCAGTGGTGTGGCCACACGTGGAAGTTAGCCACGCACGGCGATGAAACTGCGCTGATATGGCAGGAGGACGAAGCAGCGTCACACCAGGGCAGGGCAGGGAGGCAAACCTGGATTGCAGAGCGCGAGAATTAGATGCGTGGACTGGTCGCCGCAACCACCGCTGCCAGAGTGGGACAGAGCGCCTTCCAGGGACCTTTTATTGGCGGGGCCAACAGTAGTTCGCGCAGCCGCAGGGAGCTGCGTCGAAGACGAGGTTGGCGACGGCGATACGCAGTGGTGTGGCCACACGTGGAAGTTAGCCACGCACGGCGATGAAACTGCGCTGATATGGCAGGAGACGAAGCAGCGTCACACCAGGGCAGGGCAGGGAGGCAAACCTGGATTGCAGAGCGCGAGAATTAGATGCGTGGACTGGTCGCCGCAACCACCGCTGCCAGAGTGGGACAGAGCGCCTTCCAGGGACCTTTTATGGCGGGGCCAACAGTAGTTCGCGCAGCCGCAGGGAGCTGCGTCGAAGACGAGGTTGGCGACGGCGATACGCAGTGGTGTGGCCACACGTGGAAGTTAGCCACGCACGGCGATGAAACTGCGCTGATATGGCAGGGGACGAAGCAGCGTCACACCAGGGCAGGGCAGGGCAGGGAGGCAAACCTGGATTGCAGAGCGCGAGAATTAGATGCGTGGACTGGTCGCCGCAACCACCGCTGCCAGAGTGGGACAGAGCGCCTTCCAGGGACCTTTTATGGCGGGGCCAACAGTAGTTCGCGCAGCCGCAGGGAGCTGCGTCGAAGACGAGGTTGGCGACGGCGATACGCAGTGGTGTGGCCACACGTGGAAGTTAGCCACGCACGGCGATGAAACTGCGCTGATATGGCAGGGGACGAAGCAGCGTCACACCAGGGCAGGGCAGGGAGGCAAACCTGGATTGCAGAGCGCGAGAATTAGATGCGTGGACTGGTCGCCGCAACCACCGCTGCCAGAGTGGGACAGAGCGCCTTCCAGGGACCTTTTATGGCGGGGCCAACAGTAGTTCGCGCAGCCGCAGGGAGCTGCGTCGAAGACGAGGTTGGCGACGGCGATACGCAGTGGTGTGGCCACACGTGGAAGTTAGCCACGCACGGCGATGAAACTGCGCTGATATGGCAGGAGACGAAGCAGCGTCACACCAGGGCAGGGCAGGGAGGCAAACCTGGATTGCAGAGCGCGAGAATTAGATGCGTGGACTGGTCGCCGCAACCACCGCTGCCAGAGTGGGACAGAGCGCCTTCCAGGGACCTTTTATGGCGGGGCCAACAGTAGTTCGCGCAGCCGCAGGGAGCTGCGTCGAAGACGAGGTTGGCGACGGCGATACGCAGTGGTGTGGCCACACGTGGAAGTTAGCCACGCACGGCGATGAAACTGCGCTGATATGGCAGGAGACGAAGCAGCGTCACACCAGGGCAGGGCAGGGAGGCAAACCTGGATTGCAGAGCGCGAGAATTAGATGCGTGGACTGGTCGCCGCAACCACCGCTGCCAGAGTGGGACAGAGCGCCTTCCAGGGACCTTTTATGGCGGGGCCAACAGTAGTTCGCGCAGCCGCAGGGAGCTGCGTCGAAGACGAGGTTGGCGACGGCGATACGCAGTGGTGTGGCCACACGTGGAAGTTAGCCACGCACGGCGATGAAACTGCGCTGATATGGCAGGAGACGAAGCAGCGTCACACCAGGGCAGGGCAGGGAGGCAAACCTGGATTGCAGAGCGCGAGAATTAGATGCGTGGACTGGTCGCCGCAACCACCGCTGCCAGAGTGGGACAGAGCGCCTTCCAGGGACCTTTTATGGCGGGGCCAACAGTAGTTCGCGCAGCCGCAGGGAGCTGCGTCGAAGACGAGGTTGGCGACGGCGATACGCAGTGGTGTGGCCACACGTGGAAGTTAGCCACGCACGGCGATGAAACTGCGCTGATATGGCAGGGGACGAAGCAGCGTCACACCAGGGCAGGGCAGGGAGGCAAACCTGGATTGCAGAGCGCGAGAATTAGATGCGTGGACTGGTCGCCGCAACCACCGCTGCCAGAGTGGGACAGAGCGCCTTCCAGGGACCTTTTATGGCGGGGCCAACAGTAGTTCGCGCAGCCGCAGGGAGCTGCGTCGAAGACGAGGTTGGCGACGGCGATACGCAGTGGTGTGGCCACACGTGGAAGTTAGCCACGCACGGCGATGAAACTGCGCTGATATGGCAGGGGACGAAGCAGCGTCACACCAGGGCAGGGCAGGGAGGCAAACCTGGATTGCAGAGCGCGAGAATTAGATGCGTGGACTGGTCGCCGCAACCACCGCTGCCAGAGTGGGACAGAGCGCCTTCCAGGGACCTTTTATGGCGGGGCCAACAGTAGTTCGCGCAGCCGCAGGGAGCTGCGTCGAAGACGAGGTTGGCGACGGCGATACGCAGTGGTGTGGCCATACGTGGAAGTTAGCCACGCACGGCGATGAAACTGCGCTGATATGGCAGGAGACGAAGCAGCGTCACACCAGGGCAGGGCAGGGAGGCAAACCTGGATTGCAGAGCGCGAGAATTAGATGCGTGGACTGGTCGCCGCAACCACCGCTGCCAGAGTGGGACAGAGCGCCTTCCAGGGACCTTTTATGGCGGGGCCAACAGTAGTTCGCGCAGCCGCAGGGAGCTGCGTCGAAGACGAGGTTGGCGACGGCGATACGCAGTGGTGTGGCCACACGTGGAAGTTAGCCACGCACGGCGATGAAACTGCGCTGATATGGCAGGAGGACGAAGCAGCGTCACACCAGGGCAGGGCAGGGAGGCAAACCTGGATTGCAGAGCGCGAGAATTAGATGCGTGGACTGGTCGCCGCAACCACCGCTGCCAGAGTGGGACAGAGCGCCTTCCAGGACCTTTTATGGCGGGGCCAACAGTAGTTCGCGCAGCCGCAGGGAGCTGCGTCGAAGACGAGGTTGGCGACGGCGATACGCAGTGGTGTGGCCACACGTGGAAGTTAGCCACGCACGGCGATGAAACTGCGCTGATATGGCAGGAGGACGAAGCAGCGTCACACCAGGGCAGGGCAGGGAGGCAAACCTGGATTGCAGAGCGCGAGAATTAGATGCGTGGACTGGTCGCCGCAACCACCGCTGCCAGAGTGGGACAGAGCGCCTTCCAGGGACCTTTTATGGCGGGGCCAACAGTAGTTCGCGCAGCCGCAGGGAGCTGCGTCGAAGACGAGGTTGGCGACGGCGATACGCAGTGGTGTGGCCACACGTGGAAGTTAGCCACGCACGGCGATGAAACTGCGCTGATATGGCAGGAGACGAAGCAGCGTCACACCAGGGCAGGGCAGGGAGGCAAACCTGGATTGCAGAGCGCGAGAATTAGATGCGTGGACTGGTCGCCGCAACCACCGCTGCCAGAGTGGGACAGAGCGCCTTCCAGGGACCTTTTATGGCGGGGCCAACAGTAGTTCGCGCAGCCGCAGGGAGCTGCGTCGAAGACGAGGTTGGCGACGGCGATACGCAGTGGTGTGGCCACACGTGGAAGTTAGCCACGCACGGCGATGAAACTGCGCTGATATGGCAGGAGACGAAGCAGCGTCACACCAGGGCAGGGCAGGGAGGCAAACCTGGATTGCAGAGCGCGAGAATTAGATGCGTGGACTGGTCGCCGCAACCACCGCTGCCAGAGTGGGACAGAGCGCCTTCCAGGGACCTTTTATGGCGGGGCCAACAGTAGTTCGCGCAGCCGCAGGGAGCTGCGTCGAAGACGAGGTTGGCGACGGCGATACGCAGTGGTGTGGCCACACGTGGAAGTTAGCCACGCACGGCGATGAAACTGCGCTGATATGGCAGGAGACGAAGCAGCGTCACACCAGGGCAGGGCAGGGAGGCAAACCTGGATTGCAGAGCGCGAGAATTAGATGCGTGGACTGGTCGCCGCAACCACCGCTGCCAGAGTGGGACAGAGCGCCTTCCAGGGACCTTTTATGGCGGGGCCAACAGTAGTTCGCGCAGCCGCAGGGAGCTGCGTCGAAGACGAGGTTGGCGACGGCGATACGCAGTGGTGTGGCCATACGTGGAAGTTAGCCACGCACGGCGATGAAACTGCGCTGATATGGCAGGGGACGAAGCAGCGTCACACCAGGGCAGGGCAGGGCAGGGAGGCAAACCTGGATTGCAGAGCGCGAGAATTAGATGCGTGGACTGGTCGCCGCAACCACCGCTGCCAGAGTGGGACAGAGCGCCTTCCAGGGACCTTTTATGGCGGGGCCAACAGTAGTTCGCGCAGCCGCAGGGAGCTGCGTCGAAGACGAGGTTGGTGACGGCGATACGCAGTGGTGTGGCCACACGTGGAAGTTAGCCACGCACGGCGATGAAACTGCGCTGATATGGCAGGGGACGAAGCAGCGTCACACCAGGGCAGGGCAGGGCAGGGAGGCAAACCTGGATTGCAGAGCGCGAGAATTAGATGCGTGGACTGGTCGCCGCAACCACCGCTGCCAGAGTGGGACAGGAGCGCCTTCCAGGGACCTTTTATGGCGGGGCCAACAGTAGTTCGCGCAGCCGCAGGGAGCTGCGTCGAAGACGAGGTTGGCGACGGCGATACGCAGTGGTGTGGCCACACGTGGAAGTTAGCCACGCACGGCGATGAAACTGCGCTGATATGGCAGGAGACGAAGCAGCGTCACACCAGGGCAGGGCAGGGAGGCAAACCTGGATTGCAGAGTCGCGAGAATTAGATGCGTGGACTGGTCGCCGCAACCACCGCTGCCAGAGTGGGACAGGAGCGCCTTCCAGGGACCTTTTATGGCGGGGCCAACAGTAGTTCGCGCAGCCGCAGGGAGCTGCGTCGAAGACGAGGTTGGCGACGGCGATACGCAGTGGTGTGGCCACACGTGGAAGTTAGCCACGAACGGCGATGAAACTGCGCTGATATGGCAGGAGACGAAGCAGCGTCACACCAGGGCCGGGCAGGGAGGCAAACCTGGATTGCAGAGCGCGAGAATTAGATGCGTGGACTGGTCGCCGCAACCACCGCTGCCAGAGTGGGACAGAGCGCCTTCCAGGGACCTTTTATGGCGGGGCCAACAGTAGTTCGCGCAGCCGCAGGGAGCTGCGTCGAAGACGAGGTTGGTGACGGCGATACGCAGTGGTGTGGCCACACGTGGAAGTTAGCCACGAACGGCGATGAAACTGCGCTGATATGGCAGGAGGACGAAGCAGCGTCACACCAGGGCAGCGGCAGGGAGGCAAACCTGGATTGCAGAGCTGCGAGAATTAGATGCGTGGACTGGTCGCCGCAGCCACCGCTGCCAGAGTGGACAGAGCGCTTCCAGGACCTTTTATGGCGGGGCCAACAGTAGTTCGCGCAGCCGCAGGGAGCTGCGTCGAAGACGAGGTTGGCGACGGCGATACGCAGTGGTGTGGCCACACGTGGAAGTTAGCCACGCACGGCGATGAAACTGCGCTGATATGGCAGGAGGACGAAGCAGCGTCACACCAGGGCAGCGGCAGGGAGGCAAACCTGGATTGCAGAGCGCGAGAATTAGATGCGTGGACTGGTCGCCGCAACCACCGCTGCCAGAGTGGGACAGAGCGCCTTCCAGGGACCTTTTATGGCGGGGCCAACAGTAGTTCGCGCAGCCGCAGGGAGCTGCGTCGAAGACGAGGTTGGCGACGGCGATACGCAGTGGTGTGGCCACACGTGGAAGTTAGCCACGCACGGCGATGAAACTGCGCTGATATGGCAGGAGGACGAAGCAGCGTCACACCAGGGCAGGGCAGGGAGGCAAACCTGGATTGCAGAGCGCGAGAATTAGATGCGTGGACTGGTCGCCGCAACCACCGCTGCCAGAGTGGGACAGAGCGCCTTCCAGGGACCTTTATGGCGGGGCCAACAGTAGTTTCGCGCAGCCGCAGGGAGCTGCGTCGAAGACGAGGTTGGCGACGGCGATACGCAGTGGTGTGGCCACACGTGGAAGTAGCCACGCACGGCGATGAAACTGCGCTGATATGGCAGGAGACGAAGCAGCGTCACACCAGGGCAGGGCAGGGAGGCAACCTGGATTGCAGAGCGCGAGAATTAGATGCGTGGACTGGTCGCCGCAACCACCGCTGCCAGAGTGGGACAGAGCGCCTTCCAGGGACCTTTTATGGCGGGGCCAACAGTAGTTCGCGCAGCCGCAGGGAGCTGCGTCGAAGACGAGGTTGGCGACGGCGATACGCAGTGGTTGTGGCCACACGTGGAAGTTAGCCACGCACGGCGATGAAACTGCGCTGATATGGCAGGGGACGAAGCAGCGTCACACCAGGGCAGGGCAGGGCAGGAGGTCAAACCTGGATTGCAGAGCGCGAGAATTAGATGCGTGGACTTGTCGCCGCAACCACCGCTGCCAGAGTGGGACAGAGCGCCTTCCAGGGACCTTTTATGGCGGGGCCAACAGTAGTTCGCGCAGCCGCAGGGAGCTGCGTCGAAGACGAGGTTGGCGACGGCGATACGCAGTGGTGTGGCCACACGTGGAAGTTAGCCACGCACGGCGATGAAACTGCGCTGATATGGCAGGAGACGAAGCAGCGTCACACCAGGGCAGGGCAGGGAGGCAAACCTGGATTGCAGAGCGCGAGAATTAGATGCGTGGACTGGTCGCCGCAACCACCACTGCCAGAGTCAGTTGCAGTTTCATTTGGAGAATAATCAAGGTCTAACTTACGGCTCCAATCGATGACGGTGGGGGCGCAAATTGGATGTCCCTCGGGGCGCAACTTGGATGTCAGTTCGAGTCTTCGTGCTTCGCACCCTCGCCATCATTCACGGAGTCGATATGCTGCCATTTTTTGCTTAATTTTCTTTAAATACTTTCTGTAAAAGAAGCTTAGCATAGAAAAGAGGCATCATTGACAGTATTTACTGAGCTGTTTATACTTGAAGCAGTCGGCCTTAGTCGGGCGAATAATGCAGGGTTTGATTGACCAAATAGTCAGCTAGTGCTTCCGCATTCAAGTGAGCCTTCAAATTCTATTCCGCATGGTGATAGACTGCTCGGCCCCTTCCAATACGCGTTTAGATTTTGGAGGGTTCTTCCTGAATTTACTTTGCTGTGTTATCCCAAACTGTTTGTCTATTCCAGACGAATGGTGATTTGATCCTAGCCCCACATTCTGATGTTATTGCGCAGCTGGAGACCAGCACCCATTTGTCTTCCGTACGTCGCAATGCGCCCATGCGTACGGCCTGGCACAACGCGGCACGCTCATTAGAAGATTCTCCACTTTCGCCCCTTCAAACACAAGGGTTAGCGCTTTTATTGGCCCAGCTGTAGGTACGAAAGTGTGCAACTTACGCTTTCGCCGTTGTATCGAAAGAAAATTAATCGGCATACGAGGATGGCAATTTTCATCACGAAGCACTGATTCAGCTAGTGGCGGATCTACAAAATAGTGTTTAAATAATGTGCCTATTGTTTTGCCAATACAGAAAACAATTTGGTTTAGTTATTTTAACAGAATAATGCTGATAGCAATAGCTTTATATTGTTGGCTAAAGGAACAAAGCCTAGTATGTTTTGCCCAAACAGCGTTTTAAAAATTTACCAACACGTAAAAAATAAAAAAAAGGTTCCGGTCACATTTACAGTTTTTTTATCATTGTAACTTCTTATACTACTGTACTATAATTTCAATAAATAATTTTCCACCACTCGTAGGTCGTACGTAGATATCTCGTTGTGCATATTCTTGGATGGTTAAATATATTGCCGAGGGGTGGTTTGGCTAGTCGACGCGAGTTTTTCTGTGATGCGACCCTGCGGTGTCCATAGGATAGACCCCGATCCTTGTTGCTTTGTACGCTCTCCGCATTTAGAGTGCTTGTCACCTCCGTGTCACCGTCCAAGATGGCTTCTAGCCAACCCGAAATACCGGCCACCACACCAAAGCCTCAATGCTTCAAGCTTAATGTCCCCAAGCAGAGTTCTGTTTACGACATCAATTACGAAATAGGAGACGTCGTGGTTCCCCATGGCCTCAACTGCCTTCAGCACCAACGAGACAAAAAGTGTTGAGCCACGGTTTCGACCGCTCAAGCAGCTAAAATCCTCAACGAGCATGCTGCATTTTTCGTTAGTGCCACTTCATTTTTCGTTACAGGCATCGGTTTTCAGATACTATACGTCACCGTGTATCGTTTTCAATAGTACATGAACGAAGAAGGCCTGCTTGCAGACCGTACGCCTTACGGCAAGATGCTTAGTGTTGACTACCCGAGTTCCGACTGTAGGCCGCGCATTGCGAACGGCGTGTGCCTCGTCCCCATCGAAATGAGGTTTTCCGCCTGAAATTTCCTGTTGGTCCGAGGATTTAAGATACAAAGCGAGTAGGGGGGCGTGAAGATAGCGTGCCCTCGGTGCGGACGAGAGCACCACAACCACTCTGACTACAAGACGCTTGGTGTCCTCGGTGAGGGACCTTCGTACATGAGTTCCATGCATGCTCGGCTGTATGTCATCGGTGCCACGGAGACCACGTCATGGCTGACTCCTGCGACCTCGTTCTTAGGCGGATGCAGCACGTGAATTCCCGGAACTCTCTCAAAACACCAACGATATTCAGCAGGTGACTTTAGCTCGGCGACAGACTTCAACAGACGACATGCCCTGTAGCCCTTCGTCTTCAAATGATGACGATTCGCAAGCCACGCTAATCTCCATCCATATAAAGCTACAACGGCCTCCACTGCGACAGTCCTCTCCAAACATATCACCTCGTCTACTGCTGCGCATCCATCCTTGATCCAGTATAATCCTCTTCCCCTGAGCAGTGGCTGTCAGCGCTAACCAACTCGGCACTGGACCGCGACAAAGCTCTGGTGCAACTAGCCCTTGAGTCAGCAAACGCTGGCGGCCTCCCGGACGAGGGAAGCTGACCCCCGGAGCTCACTCTCCTTCTTTTGGCCATGATCCGACCAGGCAATTCAACAGACGCAATCAGTCAAACTGGAGCGCCTGCTCCTTTGCTGTGTGCAGCCTGTGATGACGTCGCTTGTGGTGCGACGAGCCGCGTGATCGGTCATAGAGCACTGCACGGGCCAGATTTTAAGGCCCAAGCCCGCTTCGTGAAGCCCGAGCCCGACCCGGGCCCGTAACACCTAGCCCAAGCCCGGTCCGGGCCCGGGCAACCATAAGTGAGCCTGGCCCGAGCCCGGCCCGGGCCCGCCCAGGCCCGGCCCGGCCCGGTAAGTTATTTTTTTTGGTCTAGGGAGGGCCCGCGCGTGTGTGACCAGGCCCGGTGTTTGACGCTGAAGGACGTTTGTTTATTATATTCCGGGCGATCAGACGGAGCATCTAGTCTGCACAAGCATGTCATGAACTAAAACGCAAAAAATAAGGGTTTTAAAAGTGCACGTAGTTTAGCTTGCACCGTCTGCAGTTCACGCCACATCGGCTTAATAAAAGTTCGTATTATTACATGAGAGACACCATCAGCTTTGAAGACCAGACTCTTGGCAATTTCACGTGGTTGTCTCGGCCATAAGTTGGTATTGCTTAAATTTTTTGATCCGCATTTGAATCAACGAGTATGTACGCGTGTTGAAATGCTTCCCCTCCAGTGATTGTTAAGCGGTGGCGTTTCTGTGGTACGCGAGTTTGATTCCGGACCACGGCAGCCGCATTTTGATTGGTGCGACATCTAAAACACACGTGTACAAACATAGACATAGGTGCAAAGCTCCAGGATGTGTGAATTAATTCATTTATCTCTTGGGCATTTATTGTAATTGTATCTTTGATATGTTATGCACCAAAATGTGAAATCTTGATGTAGTACAAGAAATGTGATTAAAAGTGCAGTATAGTGACCATCAGACCTAGCAAAACACGTTTTTAAAACAATGCGCACAAATAACAGCAAGAAGCGCGCAAACATAAACCAAGAATATTCATTGTAGTTATTAACGGCCGTCCCAATGAATTCAAGCCCGAGCCCGGCCCGGGCCCTCGGCGTCGAGCCCGGGCCCGCCGATAATCGACTTCGAGCGGCCCAGCCCGGCCAGCGGGCCGTGTCGGGCCCGGGCTTTCGGGCCGGCCCGGGCCCGTGCAGTGCTCTAATCGATCAGCAGTTATTCCCTCGCAAGACGTACGTATTCGTAATGTCATGCATGCGCTGTTGGCAGACTCGCCGGGCGAGACGCATGGGAGGACTTTAGATTAGCCCATATGTGAGCAATGTAAACTGAATATCCTGAGGTTTACATTGGACTATTTCATGCACTGTTTTTTATGACCGCAAGATGGTACTGGCCAACCTGAGGGAGCTATACTGCGCTTTCGCGGACATCTCTTTTATTTTGTTGACTCAGCTCACAGAAAAGTGACGTATTTCGCGGCGTCTGTCAGGGGAGTACTGCCACGAGACATTTATGTTCTTTATAGATAGCTTACTCGCTTTTGTGGCTATGTGGCTAAGGTGTCCTGCTGAGCCAAAGTACGCGGGCCGGATTCCCGGCTTCGGCGGCGCTTTTCTGATGGAGGCTAAAAGAGAAAATGGCCGTGTGTTAGAGATTTCTGCCCACGTTGAAGATCTCCATGGGTTTAAAATTCATCCATAGGAGTCCTCCACTACGGCGCGCATCATCGCCTGTGTAGCGTCGGCGCGTTAAACCTCATAATGAATCAGTCAATATATAGCTTCCATTGATGTCAGGGTAACGGCTGTGCTGGTGCATGGTTGTGAGCTCATCTGCTGCTCTTATCTAGAGCAGTGCTGAAGAAACTGAGGGCGATATACCAGAAAGGGGCTGTTGGGAGACGGTTTGTGTAAGACCATTCTAGAGTACCAGAATTGCTGGCACGGTTCATGCATGTCAACACTTATCACCTAAAACAAACTTGGCATAAGTGGGGCACAACACAAGTATGTGAAGGGCTTGCGCTGACGTCAGTGTGTAATGCACGCTTGTACAATGAAAGGTAGCGAACTTATGCGTCATTCGTATCTCTAGCAGCCCGTAGGACGCTGAGAGCACGACGCGAAAAAGGGCAGGGGTGACGTCATGTACAAGCCATGTATTGCTTTGATCGGTGTTTACTGTCCCAGCAGTTCTCAAACAACCCTTAAAAATGGCTGTGAAGAGAAAATACAAGTAAAAAGAGTGCGTTGCCCCGATAACAGTCAGGCAAATTTTATCGCAAAGTTCTAATAAATACTCATGGTATAAAGGAAAACATGTGAAGCAGTTGTGATACCCTGCCATTTTCTGACTAGGTCTCTATGACTTTACAGAATCTTGCATCCGTGGTTGGCAACCAGAGAAACTGGCAAGGAACGTCACTGGGCAATTGCAATGGGACTTCTAGTTTTGTTGGATTGCATAACTTGAATGATAACGTGCGATTATCACGCACTGATAACTGTTTTCAGGGCTAGCCCCTTTCGCGTCGCTCTAGAATGAAATTTGAAACTTGTTAAAATGCTGGTGTTTTTTCTGGGCGGAAAAATGTCGGTTGTGAATGCTATCAGTGTTCTTCTAGTCCGTAAAGAAGTATGACCAAGAAATATGCGCTAGCGCAAGGAGGGCACGCAATAAAACATGTTCGCCTGCAGTTCGTGGTTGACCATACTTTCTAATTATTAGCTGAATGAAACAAATGGACTCGACAAACATGGGATGTCAGTTTCCCTGCTGCTTCATAAGCATCTTACGGCCTTGTTAACACACCAACCCAAACCACTGAATTACGGAGAACTGGAGTCGATTATCGGATCAGGCAGTGAGCTCGAGAATACTGGCTCTGTATCCAGGTCCCCATCCGTGGACATGTTAAAGGGACACTGAAGTGAATTTGTCAAGCTCCCGTTTTTGCTTGGACTGTGTAGACTGGCTCAAATTAGCACACTTTTCATCGTTTATCCGGTTGACAAATCGATAATTATTTTACAAAGCGCGAAAGAAGAAAAACTACCATGCGCGGTTTGCGGCGGCCGCACCAACTAAAGCTGTGACGTTAGGAGGAGCGGGCACCGTGATTGGACGATGCCCAAGGTGAGCAACCAAACAAGTTTCGGTTTCGGTTTCGGTTCTGTAAAACACAACTGGTGGCGTTGTTGGATGGGCATTCTCAATAACTCAGTAATCATCGTACCGTGCTTCTGCCATGTTGTCAGCTGTGAAAATGCATAAAGATAAGCCTCCCAGGACGGCTTGGAATCGTAGCATTCACTAGCCGAGGCCTACGCAGTGCATGGACGCCCTCCGCGTCCCCGCAGACGCCCAAATGTCATGCGCTTTTCCCCCATATTTGGAGCTTGCCTCACTCATGCCTGTACCGTAAAATGCGTGTTCGCACCAGGCCAAGGGTCTGTTCATTCTGGCCTGTGCCCACTGCCCGCAAGCAGTCGGTGCTTATGGCAACAGCACGCCAACGAGAACTCGCTAGCGCGCCAGTGCCAGCCTGCGCGCGTTCTGGAGGAGGGGGGAGGAGTGAAACTTTATTTTTGATCAGAATAGAAGAGAGTTAGGGCCTGTGGCGCTCCGCACATGTGCAGTCCCTATTCCGGGACCCCATTGGTCAAGGCTGCCACTCTCGCCCGTCGAACTAGAGCCCTTTGAGACTCCAGCCCCGAGCAATTGAGCAGGGCCGCCTCCCATGCCTCTCTGGTAGGGGAAGGGTTGGGGGATAACGCAGGGTTGCGCTGGCATGCCCACACCATGTGGAAGGTGTCGGACACCTCCCCACAGTGCAGACACCGCCCATCTGTTTTAGGATCGAAATTCTTTGTTACTGCAGGGCACATAAATGTGTTCGTCTGCAGGCGCCGCAGTTACTCGCTCATCGGCCTTGCTCAGACCCTTAGCAGGGGCTGGGTAAAGCCGGCGGTTATCGCAGTAATGTTTTACGATTTGTCTAAACCGCAGAAGTGGCTTGTTAATCTCCAAGCCGGGAGAGCATGGGTGAGGCGCCCGGTGGGTAAGCGCTCGGGCAGCCGCGTGCGCGGCCCCCGTTACCTCTCAGACCCTGATGCCCCGGAGACTGAACTAGTTCGTAGAGCCCATGAACGTTGCGGCCCAAAAAAAAAGGTGAACTCAATGTAGAAAACATCGGCAGAAAACGAAAAAGTTAACTTACAAAAAAAAAAAAAAAAAAAGCACGTACCCGCGAAGACTCGAACTCGTGACTAGCAAAACACCTGCGACAATACACCTGGCGCCTCAGACTACTCGGCCACGAGACCGGCTCAGCCGACCTTGGTTATAAAAGGCATATATTGTACAACACGTTTACACTTTTATTTAGTTTTGGCATTTCAAGCAGCTTAGGTGACTATTTGTTGTATTGCGCTCGTGCAGTAAGCGTACCCCGAGTTTCCACAATAGCTCACGTCTAGCAACTGCATTTCGTAGACGGAAAAGCGTTCGCAGATGCGTAGTCGTGCTGCTGACCGCTGTGGTTGTTCGCCCAGCGCAAAAAAGTGCTTCCCGCACCCTAGTTTTACGCTGTGCGGTAAAAATATTAGTTGATTTTATTTCCTTAGTACCTATATTGACTTCGCTGACTCTTCTCCCGCCTTCAAGAGGCCTTATATTTTCCTACTGGCGTACCAGTCAGCGAAGCGTCGCATGTGCGCTTGTGCAGTGCTTGTGTGAAGCGACCTTGACTTGGAGCTAGATACAGTGTACAAACTAACCAAGTAAAGAAAGGCACATTCTTCCATTCACAAACGTGTCCTGGCTTCGTTTCAACTGAGCGTAGGAATTGCGACGACCCGTCGGCGGCCGGCGGGCGAAACGCTGGGCCGACTGACTCTGTCTGAAGGCCGGGGAGCCGTGCAGTAGCACAGCCAATTGCGAGCTCGGCACCTCCTGACGTCACACGAAAACGCCACAGAAAATGGGCGAGCGTAAAGAGAGGAGGACAGCATTTTCCAATTAATTTTTCTACTAAATAAAATCGCGTAAACGCGCCCCAGAGTGGTCGAAACATGGCCTGGGGACTCCGGGCTACAATTTGCGCTAGTAATCCCGCAATGTTTACATATCACTTCAGTGTCCCTTTAACAGGACTACTGCTGATGTGTGTGCGTGATTAGACGCAAGAGACAACAATGCAATTTGCTCCGGAACAGCCCTACAAGCTGGACAGGAAAGACACTGTCCAAAACGCCACTCCGGGAGTTCGTCACGAATGAAACACAAAACACTACGTCTTGCGTTTGAAGAACAGCCGTTCTGCGTCAATTTTGCTGCCAAACTTAGTATATGAAAACCGATGCAGTGACACCTTTGCAGCAAAAATGTCAAGTGCATGGGTCCTCCCCCTTTCTCCACCCTGTCTGTGGAGTTGATATCAGGCATGTTCCGTGCTGCAGACGACACCCAGACACAGGAAGCTTTGGTCCGTTTTGGTTCTCAAAAAATTCTTCATGTAAGCGAAAGGGTGGATGACGTTGCCATGTCTCCTCCCCTAACTCAGTGCCGCAGCAGCAACTGCAGTGGCGAGGGTGCTTTGCAATGCAATGTATGCTTTTCCAGTCACAACTTGGAACAAGTGTCAATGGATGTGTTAAAAATTGGCAAAGTCCTTTTCACAATGAAACACAGAAATAACTGGTAGATACCTTTTGACAACCTAAATAACACAAGTACTACAACCTGCATTTTCATCGGTCTTGTGCTTCTCTTCTGGCAGGTCGACCCGGCAGATGGCATTCTTCTCAGCGTCCTCCCCATCATTTTCGTCCAGGGTAAGCGGTCATCGCTCTAATACCCTATTATTCTTTCGCGAGTTTCTTGTTATTGCGAAAGTTTGCTATTCGGCTTAATGGGCAATTAAATGTACAGCCGGTAAAAGGCTTGTCTATAACACAGCTTTCGTACTCTCAGCCCTGCCCTGCCCCGCCGGAGCGGGATTTGAATAAAACTACGGCGGAATTCTGAAGTCTTAGCCCCTCGCTTTCGACTCCGACATGTTTGGAACGAGTATGTTTCGGAAGTTTTCGGATGTAGCTGGTTGAAGTTGAAATCGCTGTTATAGACAAGCGTTTTACCGACTGTACAGATACACTCCGGATTCCCGAAGCAATCGGAGCAGGGGGCCATGATGTGGACCTTGTATCCACGCCATGAAATCTGGCGGACGTCCGAGGCGCGGGCCGCAGGTGTCGATGTGCTCAGCGCGCAGGCTTCGCAGAGCAGAGCAACACCGCACCAGCTGCTCTGCTGTATCCTGGTAAACTGGAGCGGGTCAAATGGGGCACTTGGAGTTGAACGGGGCATGGTAATGAGGTGGCCAAGACCTCTCACAGCTGGCGTGAGGGCCACTCCTAGGTGAAGACCTCTAAGGAGGACTTCATCTTGGCTATGCAACTCTCCAGGAAGATCAGTTCCACGCGGGGGCAGGAGAGCGCACGCGGTGCGCCGTAGACGTTTTGTTTCACTTGCTAGGCGAAGACCATTTGACGAAGGTGCAAGAGGATTGCTTGGGTTTGGGCGAGTTGGTTTTCCATATCGACTTGAAATTTCAGCTTGAACAAAAAAACGATAAGAGTTAGGAAGGAAACACGGACACAGTGCTGTGTCCGTGTTTCCTTCCTAAGTCCTACCGTTTTTTGTTCAAGCTGAAATTTCAAGTCGATGTGCAAGAGGAGCTGGATCAAATTGCACACGCACGGGTGTGTTCGGGTATCTGCAGCCTGTATTGCGGGGTGGCTGTTCCGTTGCGCCATGGCACGCGCACACGACATGGCTAAGTGACTACTGTATTCTTGCTTTCTAGCAGAAGTTTGTTGGACGTGAGAGTTTTACGAAGCTCTCGTACAGCTGCCGAAGAATCAGTGTAAATTGTACACTGGTGAAGCTTATGAACGATGTGTGTAGCAGAGCATGCCGCACTGCAAGGATTTCTGCCTGCGTTGATGGCCACTTCTCCGTTAGTATGTACGTGCAGGGCACTGGATCGGGAGCCACAGTCGGGCAAAGTAGAGCGGTATGAAGTAAGGTATCGGAAGCACTGGTGTCGACAAACATCAGCGTAGAGGAAGCGCTAGCAATGTTCATAGAAGGCGTAATCGGAGCACCAACTGTTGCACGAGTTGCCCCAACGTTTTTATAATGCACAGAATTCTTTATTTTAAAAGCGTGCTAAAGGGCATTTTGAGCACACTAGATGAACTAGCGCAATGTAAGGTTGTATGGTCAGCGTTATCCCTGCCAAGTACCATAACTTTTTCATGGTCAGCGGAAAGCTCGCACTTTCGCTGCAAACTTTGTTGCCGCTTTCCTAACCTTCCCTGCTCTTTTTGGAGCTTCGCTATTCGGACGCATGTACGTCACCGATTCTCCCATGTGCGTCAGGAAGACGAAATCTTCCTATTGGACAGCTTTTTCTCTCCTTTTGCGGTGAAGAGACGCGTCTTCTGCCCAGTGTCGATGGAGCGCGTCGGCATATTTGGTTAATGACCGCTTTCTGCAGCACGCGTAACGCCATCGTATTCGTCTATGCTTATCCTTTTCACTCTATTACCACGCTTCTCTTAAAGACGCCTTGGCTAAGCCACCACAACGGCGACACGACCGTGACGACGACTTTGGAGTTTGCGGATATATGTTGGGTCTATGCTTTCTTCGAACAACTCTCCTGTCATAGCTTTCTACAGGTTAGAGCCTGCACAAGTTTGAGTTAACCACCCGGTCCCGAGCCGCGTCCAAGCGTCAGGGTGACCCTGAGCCGACAACGGCAGCCGCTTTGAATATTTTTGACATGTAAAACGCACGTGTACCTAGACATTGGTGCAGAGCTGCATTATTCCCTTCCCCGCTACGGCCTCCTTTGTGATATTTTTTGGCATGTTATACAACAAAATATTACATCTTGATATGTTACTTCAAATGCCATTAAAACTACATTAAAGTGAGTATCAGGCCTACCAAAACACGTCTTTAAAACAATGGCTGCGAGTAACTTCAAGAAGTGCCTGGAAATAAACTCGAAGATCCCTTTTGCTGTTTTTTAAACACTTGAAGCAGGAAATATTTCCCGCCAGGCCCAGGAATTTCAGCCTGACCACAGCCCAATCACACGGCTTTCAGCCAGATCACGATTCCGACCCGCCAGTAAACGCTTGGTCGAAGGGGCCAGGCCCGCAGGCCAGGCCCGACACGCGCAGTGCTTTGGCTTAAATTTCTTCTGCCGCATTTTGTCACGTCTATAAAACGTTTTCAGTGTGAATGCTGCAAAGGTTACGCTAGATCACGTTTAGACAGGCCAAATAACTGACCTCTCCTAGTCCACGGCTTTGCTGCTGGACTCAGGCTTTAGAACACGCTAGCTTGATTCCAGTCCATAAAAAATTAACTGCAGAGTAGCATAGGACCATACAATGTCCGTCTGCGTCCGTGCGCAGAGCATTTAGAATCGTAAAATCACACAGGCACTGGCAGGATTAGAGCTTGTGTCAGGTGGATAAGACAGTTACTGACAGTCGTCTTACCGATTGGGCTACGACCGTAAGTTACGAGAGCCATACTGGTAACTCCCTCGCCTGTAACTGAGCGGAGTACCTCCATGTACTCCGTCCGCGCACTTCCGTGCGCACACCACCATCAAGCGAAAATCAAGCGAAAATCAAGCGAAATTTGATTTGACCCGCCAGGTGCAGTTTCATTTGGACAATAATCAAGGTTTAACTTACGGCTCCAATCGAATGATGGTGGGGGCGCCAATCGGATGTCATTCGGGGCGCAACTTGGATGTCATTTCGAGTCACCGTGCTCCGCCCCCTCGCCATCATTCACGGAGTGGATATGCTGCCATTTTTTGTTTAATTCTCTTTAAATATTTTCTGTAAAAGAAGCTTAGCATAGGAAAGAGGCATCATTGACTGAGCTGTTCGTAGTTGAAGCAGTCGGCCTTAGTCGTGCCAAGAATGCCAGGGTTTGATTGACCAAATAGTCAGGTAGTGCTTGCGCGTTCAAGTGAGCCTTCAAATTCTATTCCGCATGGTGAAAGACTGCTCGGCCTCTTTCAATAGGAGTTTAGATTTTGGGGGTTCTCCTTGAATTTATTTTGCTGTGTTTCCCCAAACCGTTTGTCTACTCCAGACGGATGGTGATCTGCCCCTAGCCCCACATTCTGACGTTATTGCGCAGCTGGAGACCAGTACCCATTTGTCTTCTGTACGTCGCGATGAGCCCATGCGAACGGCCTTGCACAACGCCGCACGCTTATTAGAATGTTCTCCATTTTCATCGCTTCAAACACAAAGGTGAGCACTTTTGTGGGCGCAGCTATAGGTATGGAAGTGTTCTACTTACGCTTTCGCCATTCTATCCAAAGAGAAATTAATCGACATACGAGGCTGGCAATTCTCATCACGAGGCAGTGATTCAGGTAGTGGCGGATCTACAAAAATAGTGTGCGTTTTGCTTTAACAATATCCAAAACTATTTGGTTTAATTATTTTAGAAATAATGCTGATGGCAATTCCTTTACCTAGTTGTCTAAAGGAACAAAGAATCATTCTATTCTACACAAAGCACGTATTAAAAGTTTACCACCATGTAAAAAATAAAAAAAACTGTTTGTTCGGATTTACAAGTTTTTTATGAATGTAATTTGCTATACCACTATATTATAATCCTAAATACCTTTCTTGAAAAATTGTAAGGCATAGTAGTATCAAGGTGTATATGGTTGGTTTGTAAAATTTATTGACCAGCTCGCGCGTGGGTAGACCACGCGAGTTTTCTTGTAGCGCTACCCTACCGCGTCCACAAGACAGACCACAGTCCTTGTGGCTTTGTACGCTCTCCGCATTTAGAGTGCTTGTCCCCTCCGTGCCACCGCCCAAGATGGCCTCCAGCCGACCCGCTGCCGTGAAATACCGGCCATCACACCAAAGCCTCAATGCTTCAAGCTTAATGTCCGCAAGCAGGGTTCTGTTGACGACATCAATTATGAAATAGGAGACGTTGTGGTTCCCCATGCCCTCAACTGCCTTCAGCACCAACGAGACAAAAAGTTTTGTGCCGCGGTTTCGACCGCTCAAGCAGCTAAAATCCTCAACGAGCATGCTGCATTTTTCGTTAGTGCCACTTGGTTGTTCGTTAGAGGCATCGGTTTCCAGATAATCTACGGCACCCTTTATTGCTTTCAATAGTACATGAACGAATAAGGCCTGCGTGCAGACATTACGCCTTACGGCAAGATGCTTAGCGTTCACTACCCGAGTTCTGACTGTAGGCCGTGCATTGCGAACGGCGTGCACCTCGTTCGCATAGAAATGAAACCTTCTTCCCCAAATTTCCTGTTGGTCCGAGGATTTAAGATACAAAGCGAGTACCGGGGCGTGAAGACAGCGTGCTCTCGGTGCGAGCGAGAGCGTCACAACCACTCTGACTACAAGACGCCATGGGGTCCTCGGTGAGGGACCTTCGTACAAGAGTTCCATGCATGCACGGCTGTATGTCATCGCTGACACGGAGACCACGTCCGGGCTGACTCCTGGACCTCGTTCTTAGGCGGATGCAGCCCGCTGAACCGGAACTCTCTCAAAACACCAACGTGATTCTGAAGGTGACTTTAGCTCGGCGACAGACTTCAACGGAGCATGTGCCCTGTAGCGATTCGTCTTCAAATGATGGCGATTTGCAAGCCACGCTAATCTCCATCAATATAAAGCTACAACGGCCCCCACTGCGGCACTCTTCTCCAAACCTATCACCTCGTCTACTCCTGCCCACCCAACCCTGATCCAGTCCATTCCTCTTCCCCTGAGCAGTGGTTATCCGCGCTAACTAGCTCGCCACTGGAGAGCCGAAAAGCCCTAGTGCAACTAGCCCTTGAATCAGAAAACGCTGGTGGCCTCCCGGACGTAGGAAGCTGACTCCCGGAGCTCACTGTCCTCCTTTTGCTCAGTCAATGTTTATTTCTCCTAATTTATCGAGTAGCGTAGTTGAAGAATCGCGCGCGCACTCTCCTCAGCCACGTGTTCGCGCCAGAGCTAGTGTGAAATGCTCTGCAGCTCTCAAATTTAAGTATTGATCTTGGAAAAACTCTATCTGAAATTGACCGCTAAGGCGTCTCTACGCTTACGCTTCGTTTTATTAAATTGTGCTATGCAGATGTAATCAAGCTGTGAAAGTTATAACACTTCTATTCCTTGTCTGCACAGGGACACCTACGCCGAGGGTGCGGTTACGGAAAATGGTAGGAACTAAAGTTTTATCGAAACTGTCTTGGCAGTGATCACATGAAATTAGTTTTCAAATAAGTTTAAGGTTGCATTGCATTTATGTCATTGTTCAATCAATATGTTGTCACCGCACGTTCACTACTACGGCTAATTCACAAAAGAGATTCGCTCATCTCCTGCCGTTGCAGTACTTGAAGGGCTTTAAACTTTGTGCCGAGTATTCGTTTTCCTCCAACTACTTCCGAAGTGACATTTCCCGGCTCTTTGAATGCTATTGTATTTGTACATTGCGCCCCTCCTAAACCTCCTACATTTCGTGTGCAGAAACCCAACATTAGGCTAGATTTCGCCACGCCATCTACTTGTATTGAAAGGATAAATTTATTAACAAACAATGGTGGTAGCAACAATACAACGAAACAACCAGAAACAATTAAACAAGTGGAGTGCCTGCTGCTACAACACTAACTTAGCCCGAAGGCTGGCAATTAATGACATTTGCAGAAACACAAAACCAGTTTCAAGTTGATTGAAGACAAAAGATTTACATACGAACAATTTAGAGGTGCATACAAACAACATGTTCACATGCGAGGGAAGTAAGGGTACAAAAGCATTCACTTCAAGAATGGAGCAATATTTGGTACAAGACTGGTGCTAATGTCACAACGAGCACTGTGGCTCAATAACAACCAATTCTAAAATGAAATGTAATAGCACAAACCCCTAGGGACACAAGTGTGGAAAACGGGCATGAATAATAACGTTTTTGTTCGACAATACCATAAACCAGGTACACCAATGTCGCAGAAACTCTTCGTAACGTTAGAAGGCCAACTCGCGTTCGGGAAAGGTTGATTTGATTCATTGCAGGGTTTAACGCGCCGACGCAACGGAGGCAATTAGGCGCAGCGTGTGCAGTGCTCCTGATTAATTTTCACCACCTGGGGATCTTTTACGTGCGCCGAAATCTCGTACACACGGCGTTATTGCTTTTCTACTCCATCAGAGAAGCGGCGGCCACGGCCGGCAATTGAACCCACGACCTCGTTCTCAGCAGCGCAACTCCTTAGCCACGGAGCCACTGCGGCGGGTACGGGAAAGGTCATGAGGTGATGTCTGAAAACGGAAGCAAGGGTCACTCATAGGTACACTCTTAATCTGGTTCCATATAGGTTCCAGTTAAAAAGGGTGATCCACATATTTTATGTGGATCCGAACGAAAAAATAACTGGAACGAGGGATATAGGTGGATATTATTTTCTTTAGCGAGAGGGATAACCCCGCAGTGTCGAAATAATTAACTGCGAAGCATGCAGAACCACGGTGACCCGCGCCCAGTGGTTAAAACGCAGCTCCGAAAACAGAATAAACCAATCGCGTAAAAAAAAACGCAATTTTGGAATTGCACATTGGGGCTTGGGGTGCGGCCTGATCTCGGCGACCATTGCCGGCAACGCACTCCCTCACTAGAGCAGGATTGGCCACCCTGGTGTAGTAACGGCCACAATCTCCCATGAATACGCCAATTAACCCTCGGCCCTCTGTCCCCAGCGGCTGCGAAGCAACTGACCACGGCGGCGGTCAGACCTGTGACGTAGCAGGGGGTGTTAAGAATCCCTGGATCCGGACAGGCCGCCAATGGAATCTGAACCTGGCAACGTTTAACGCGCGAACCTTATCTAGCGAAGCAAGTCTCGAGGTGTTGTTTTGAGGAATTAGAGGGTAATAAATGGGATGTAATAGGGCTTAGCGAGGTTAGGAGGACGGGTGAAGCCTTTACGGTGCTGAACAATGGACACATCCTATGTTACCGTGGTCTAGAGGACAGAAGAGAACTTGGAGTGGGATTTCTAGTCAATAAAAGCATAGCTGGCAACATAGACGAATACTATAGCATTAACGAAAGGGCCGCAGGTCTTGTAATTAGGCTCAATAAGAGGTACAAGCTCAAGGTGGTGCAGGGCTACGCGTCCACATCCAGCCACGATGACGAAGTAGTGGAACGCTTCTATGAAGATGTGGAATCGGCAATGGCTAAAGTAAAAACACAGTATACCGTAGTTATGGGGGACTTCAATGCTAAAGTAGGTAAGAATCAGGCTGGAGACAAGGCAGTTGGGAACTATGGTCTGGGCTGTAGAAATAGCAGGGGGGACCTACTAGTTGAGTTTGCAGAACGGAATAACCTACGCATAATGAATACCTTCTTCTGTAAACGGGAGAGTCGGAAGTGGACCTGGAGGAGCCCGAATGGGGAGCACAAAAATGAAATAGACTTCATATTATGCGATTACCCTGGCGTTGTGCAGGATGTGGAAGTGCTCGGAAGTGTAAGGTGTAGTGACCACCGTATGGTAAGATCTCGAGTTAGGCTAGATTTAAGGAGGGAGCGCAACAAGCTAGTACGAAAGAAGCCAATAAATGAGCTAACAGTAAGACATAAAGTAGAAGAATTCGGGATCGCGCTGCAGAACCAATATTCCGCCCTTAACATGGAAGCCGAGCTTACGACACAGGAAGCCAGCGACAACCTTACACACATTATCACGGAGTGTGCAGTAGAAGTCGGGGGCACTATGGCTAGACAGGATACTGGTAAACGTTCACAGGAGACGAAAGATCTAATCAGGAAACAGCAAACCATGAGAATCTCTACCGCAGCTGACAGAATAGAACTAGCCGAGCTCTCGAAGTTAATCAATAAGCGGAAGACATCTGACATTCGGAAGTATAGTATGGAGAGGATCGAATACGTTGTAAAAAACGGAGGTAGCCTGAAAGCAGTGAAGAGACGTCTTGGCGTGGGGAAAAATCAGCTGTATGCACTTAAGGATAAGCAAGGCAATGTCATCACAAATAGGGATAAAATAGTCACAGTGGCCGATGAGTTCTATAGAGATCTGTACAGTAGCCGGGACATACAGAATAATGTCGAACGAGACAGTAGTTCAGAAGCGATAGACATCCCACCAGTAACGACCGAAGAAGTAAGGAAGGCTTTGAAAGAAATGAAAGGGGGCAAAGCACCTGGTGAGGATCAGATAACAGCAGACCTCTTGAGGGATGGTGGAGAAATTGTACTTGAAAAACTGGCAAACCTGTATACGCAATGCATAATGACCGCAATGGTACCGGAATCTTGGAAGAGCGCGAAAATCATCCTAATTCATAAGAAAGGCGACATGATGGACTTGAAAAATTACAAGCCGATCAGCTTACTGTCAGTCGTCTACAAGGTATTTACCAAGGTAATCGCTAACCGAATCTCTGCAACCTTAGATCTCAGTCAACCTAAAGAACAAGCAGGGTTCCATAAAGGTTACTCAACAATGGACCATATTCACACGATCAATGAGGTGATAGAGAAGTGCGCTGAGTATAATGAACCCCTATATTTAGCCTTCATAGATTATGAGAAAGCATTTGACTCGGTCGAAACCCTAGCAGTCATTCAGGCATTACGGAACCAGGTGGTAGATGAGCAACACGGAAGAATACTAGAGGATATCTACAATGGGTCTACAGCTGCCATCATCCTCCATAGGGAGAGCAGTAAAATACCTATAAGGAAGGGTGTCAGACAAGGAGACGCAATCTCTCCAATGTTATTCACAGCATGCTTACAAGAAGTATTCAGAACGCTAGATTGGGAATAGGTGGGAGTAAGGGTTAATGGAGAATACCTCAGTAACCTCAGATTTGCTGATGACGTTGCGTTGCTAAGTAACTCGGGGACGAATTGCAAAGCATGCTTTCTGCACTGGGCGAACAGAGTAGAACCGTGGGCCTGAAAATTAATATGCAGAAAACTAAAGTAATGATCAATAACCTCGGGACAGCACAGCAGTTTGAGATAGGTGGCGAGGCAGTGGAAGTGGTAAGCGAATATATCTACTTAGGCCAAGTTGTGACCCCAGATCCCAATCATGAGGCAGAGATAATTAGAAGAATCAGAATGGGGTGGGGTGCATATGGCAGACATTCCCAGATAATGAATAGCAGCCTACCATTGTCGCTGAAGAAGAAAGTGTATGACAGCTGCATATTACCGGTACTCACCTACGAGGCAGAAACTTGGAGGCTCACTAAGAGGGTTCAACTTAAATTGAGAACGACTCAACGGGCAATGGAGCGGAAAATGCTAGGTGTAACATTAAGGGACAAGAAGAGAGCGGAGTGGGTCAGGGAGCAAACTGGTGTTAAAGACATATTAGTAGAAATTAAGAAGAAGAAATGGACGTGGGCAGGGCATGTAATGCGAAGGCAAGATTACCGCTGGTCATTAAGGGTAACAGATCGGATCCCTAGAGAAGGCAAGCGCTGCAGGGGGCGGCAGAAAGTTAGATGGGCAGATGAGATCAAGAAGTTTGCTGGGATAAATTGGTCACGGTTGGCACAGGACCGAGGTAATTGGAGAAGACTGGGAGAGGCCTTTGCCCTGCAGTGGGCGTAGATAGGCTGGTGGTGATGATGATGATGATGATGATGATGATCTGGAACCATCAAACTTGTTTTATTTATGTTTGTGGTTTTTATCTGGAACCGAAAAAATTGGGTCATGCGATGTCGGCGGTTCCGGTTACTGTTCCACTTATGTTCGAGTAAATGGTCGTGTAGAGTGCGTTTGTGTATTTTTTGCTTGTGTCTTGTTCCACATAACTCGTGCACGGCAGTGAAGTGTGCACTCTTTCTTGCATCAACTGGAACAATGAACCACATATATATTTGGTGCTTCTTGACCGAGGATACACTTGCGTGTTTAATATACACGCGCACACCGCATATTATAACTAACTTCGTCAACATTTATAAAACTGCCTTGCAGCAGTTAACTTTCATAATTCGGCTAAGGTGTGGTTATATTGATGTCCTTTGACAGAAAACGAAATCGCACTTTGCCAACGCTGTACAAAGCCTTAAAAATGTCGCGAGAAGGCTATCTTAGGCAAAATAAAAAATTGCAGGAACCCGTTTTCAGGTGTTCTATGGCACTCAAACCGCTTTCGTGAACATCTTACTTTTCTCATGTGAGGCGTGAAGTACGAAATTACCAGTGACGCGAATTTAAACGTCTTCCCTTTCCTCATTTGCTGTTCGGGCGAAGCCATAACTGCTATAGTGCTGAATAATTCGAGGTGCTTTTGTGAGCACTTTCATAACGAAATACTTGGTGAGGCTATTACATGTTATGCATCTGGTTTACAAAGGTTTGCAAAACGGCAGTTTTTGTTCAACGCTCAGTCATCATATCGCTGTGGTGTAGTAAGCGCTCAATGGTACTTAGTCCACGTTACGTATGTTGTGATGGGGTACATACATAATGGTAACCGGCTGCGTCACATTTTACACCGCACACATCATGCTACGCATGCACTTTTATGCTTAGAAGTTCGTTTTTGTATTTTGTCTCGTCTCGGCTGTTAATTTTCACAAGCAAAAACGAAAGCCCCTTTGCAGAAGGAGAACGACACAAAACCTGGATAACTAAATCTACCCCGCGGCATCTGCCTTACATTCTATATATTTATACTGAAATGGCATTCTTATTTCAAATTATTCATTGCAGTATCGGGAAATCCGCAGTGTTACCCTAATGTTGTTACTTTTGCATAGTAATTCAAGTTCACCGAATGACCTGCCTTCTCCTGCTGGTCCCCCGTTGCTGTTTTCCTGCACTATTGGTGTTCACGAAGAAAAACTGCTGGAAAACGGGCAGATGTATTATTACTCGCTAATGAGCTATGTCACACTGGATTCACTATACGTAAGTAGTTTTTTATAACGTGGGTACAAAGAGCGTCGCAGTATATATTATTGGTATTGGAAAGGCTTGTTGTGAAGAGAACGCAGTCAATAAAGAAGCGTCGTTTTGTTTTCGCTGCAAACAACGAAGTAAGGCTGTCATCAAAGTTTATGCACACATACCGCACGCGCTCACGGCCCGCGGCGAGAAACTACCCCAACTAACGTGTTAAATTGGCTAATATCTGAGCTCTTTGTTCCAGCCTCAGAGCCGCGTAGACGTCCGCCTAGAGGCCTACTCCCATTTTCCGAAGTAAATAAAAGCGATCAAGGGTGCCGAGTTTGTGATCTCTTCCGCGGACTAGTCACTGGCTACGGCGTGCATCGCCCAAGCCATGGAGGAAGAAAAAAGTTGGCCGAAACCATTACGAAACGACCGCCACTTCAATGCGGCATGCCGTGCGCATGCGTTGGCAGCCGCAAGGCCGCGCCGTTTGCGTTGATGCATGGTATAGTGGGACGGCAACGGGTACAACGACGATAAGTGAAAAACAGGACTGCGTCAACCATTTAAACGACAGCACCGCCCCTATAGGCCTCCTGCGCTGGAGTTTTGGCGACAGGCAGCGCCCCTAGCGGCCAACGCCTCTGGGTAGTACAAAAGCAGACGACCCTCGCCGCCCTCCATGTGTTTTCAATTACAAGCCAGAGTGAAAGTTGGTTGTGGCGCTTTGTGGCGAGTTTAAATGACTGCATATTGTATGAAATGGCCCATAAAGTAGTTGCAGAGGCTAAACAAAATAATATCCGCTAAAAGAGCCGATTTGTCGGCTTTCTTTTAGCGAGCTTTCGCGATGGTCGCGGCGTGGGACAGTATCGCCAGGTCGGGTGGTTTAACTGTTTCACGACAGTTACAGTTTTTTCTTCTTGCGTGCGGTCGAAAAAGGAAAGTTCGCGAGTAGCATAAACACGTACGGAACGCTGCTCATCCTATATCCTGAGGTAACTGCAAAAGGTTGCTTCAGCGGGAGCATGCAAGCGAACGCAAGAATTGCGCAGCCGACTCAGCTGACACTGCTGGCCTGGCACCGCCTTTGAAACGAGTGGAAATTTTGTTTCGTATTTTTGCAAACTAAATGATTCTTGCGTAACGTTTTACGCCGCACGATTGACGATTGAGAGGGTACATGTATACTAGCGAGTAGGTGGGGCAATAGCGTCAAATAAACAAATTAAGCGCTATTAAAGGACGCAAAACATGCACCAAATCACACGCCCGCTGCCTGCAGAGCTGTGTACTTCTATAACACCCCATAACACAGCATACATAACACAGCCGCGTACACGGCGCGGGGCCCCAAATATTTACATACTATCATCACTGACTACGTTGGTTTTCCAGTGCAGGGGTCGTCGAATCTGAACGCCGACACGCCAGTTTTGACTTCAAATGGAGTTAGACAGCGAGGCAAGAACAGAGAATTGGCGTCCTCCAGTTGAATTGCACCCCCATCTTCACACTTCGCCAGATTATTGTCAAATATTAGAAATTCGCTGAATTTTTTCTCTTTGCATTCAAAGCCCCCCCCCTCTCCTCCCCCCCCCCCCCCCCCTTCGGGTTTGCCGTCCAGCCCTCCGCCGTGTCGGCTGCATGGAACTCGGCTTGCTGACCCTCATTCTAGGCTATTAAGTGCGAACTGGGAATGTATACTGCAAGACCGTAATTAAGTAAAGCGAGAGCAAACAAGGAAAGCGAGCGGCCTCTTAGTTCGCCCGACCACCTTGTTTTACGGCCACTAATTTCGGAATCGCAAAACAGATTTCACGCTTCTGACGGTCGCGGCAATTTGTCACTGAGACACGCAACAAAACGGCAAGCTAACGCTGCACCGTGTATTCGTAACGGCGACGCAAACGAGCACTGTTTAATGAAAGTGCACGCATAGTGTGCAGGTACGCAAAAGAGCGGCGCACCGCAGCAGGCGAGCCTGCGGTCCGCCGGACTCGCTGGCTTTTTAAAGCGCGATCATCCCCGATTGCGTCACTCTTCTTGGCTGTTTTTGAGAAGTCTCTGTCACCTAGAGTATGAGTTTAAACTAGAAATTTCACTTAAAATTTCACTTCGTACGACCATCGACCGGTGAACCTGTGAGTAGCAGACGCCGTCACGGTCGCGGCACTTTCGTCGGCGCTGTAAACGTGTTAAAGCGCTGCAAAGCTTTTTCTCCTAATGCCAAGTTGATCGCTGAAATAGATCGGACACGTCGGGGATGAACTGGTGACCACGTCGCAAATTAATCGGTAGCGTGGAGCTCATTTTGCTTCTGTCAACACGGGATCCTATGGGACCCGCGCAGCTTTGTACTACCCGGAAGTACTGCCCGGAAGCCGCTTGCGCAGCGCCCCCTGGGCAGCGCAGGAGGCATGGAGGAAGAAAAATGTTACGAGGGAGCATGACGTCAGGCGGCACAGCTTTGGCAAGCCAACCTCCTCTGACACCGCATTCTCCTCTCCTCGGGCTCCTCCCGCACAATGCATTATGGAAGATGCACCACTCTCAGGCCCGCGGTAGCATTTAGTGGCTACGGCTGGCTGCCGGTGGAGGAGGAGGCGAGTGGCGTTGCCGAATGCGCCGTACGCGATTTTTCGCCAGCGTTGCGCTCCCACCCTCGTATCCCTCGTATCGTGGAAGTACTGTCGCTGTTCAAAGCGACACGATACGTGGATCCCATGCTCACGGAGCACCTTCACGAGCTGCGAGCCGAATTTGACTCTTACCGCTGGAACCACGACCGGTGTTGCTCGAACGCGCCGCTGTAAACATTCACAAGCACGGAGCGGCATACGGGTGTGTGGTGTGCGCCAGGTCATAGCCTCCGCCAGGTGTGCTTTGACGATTGCGTTTCCAATTTTGCTGGGAGTTATCGCGCCACCTTCCCTTTACATCATAGCGCCGTAACGAGTGTCCCATCAGCTGAGAGGTTGTGCGAGCAGCTTTGGTTTCGCTCGCGTGCGCATTTGCATACATTCGCCTTATCGGTGCTCCGGCATGGTGGCACGTTGTACATGCCACAATTGTCGTGACGATGTCTGTTTTGCGTTGCTGTCTCCTTCAGTGCATTAGAAAACAAGAGGTGGAGAACCACTGATGTTGGGTGAGGGCGCGGGAAGAACAAATCATTTTCCGCCTCGCGTCGCAGGCAGAACGCCGGCTGGTTGTCCGAGTACTGCTCAATCCGTGCAATAGGTATATGGGTAGCGAACGCTAAATTACGCCTGGGAGGTGAAAAGATAAAATGACCAGAATCAAGGAAGTGAGGTGTGTTTGTGAAATAAAATGTGAGGCGCGGATGTCGCACTCTGACATCTCCGCTTTTGCACTGCGGCGGAACACGACACTTCGACTGCGGCGCACTTCGACGGATCCCAGAGCTCAAAAAAATAAAGATGTTTTCTGGCTCTCCCGTCCGAAAACTTTGCCTGCACGATCAGCCCGCTGCGCGTTTAGGGTTGCAGGCAGCGCTGAGCGCAACGCCCGGGCGGGGACTCGTCGCCGAAACCCGAATACCCGGACGGCCCGGCAACCAAACGGAACGACGCAGCATAGCGCGGGCAGGCGGACGGCCGCGTGAGGCGCAAAGAACTACCGCTTGCCTATCACGTGAGGCAGGGCATCTCCCATCAGTCTTTCCTTTTTATTTTTTATGACTAGGCTTCACGATAGTCACGTGACGCTCCCACCTAAACTTTTCTTTCCTCCATGGCAGGAGGCCTATCTTTCGGCGTTTACTGCGCTAGTTTTACGTTATTCTGCATGCAGCGCCACAAGTGGCGTTCTACAGCGGTTTTCTCGATTGTTTTGCGTTATGCGCCTGATGTACTACAGGTATTGTCAATCAGAGTGGCGGGAACCGTTATAGCAGTTTGGTTGTGGCGTGAAACTGCGGATTTCTTCCAATCCTCGGGCTGTGTTTACTGTTCGACGAAATGTCGTTGTGCCAAGAGGTTCAAAAAAGGTCAGTGCAGTTTATTTATTTTCTGGTAACGGTTGTTGTTCATTGACTTGTTCATCACTGCGTCCGATAAATATGCCGCTCCGCTGCCTGTTCGTGTTCAAGAAACGTTAGCTGCCGTTATTCACTTAAGATTGCGTGTTTGTGGGTCGGAGTCGGATTGACATATCTGACTGCGTACGTTGGCTAGTGCTATTTAGAAAGTTGCTGCTGCGCGCATTTCTCGAGTCTGCATGTCCCCTTACGGTGTGGTGTTGCTTAGTTGTATATTCACGGTTGCTGTACCTGTCAGCGGTACTGAATCTTCTCGGGTTAGTCGCTCGCTATTGTGTCGCGCACGCACACTGAACAACTTGTTTGTCAGAGCGTCTGTCTTTAGACTTATCGGTATTTTCAAACTTTCGTGTTAATTGTGTTGTGTTGGTCTTCTGAGAGCCATAAATTTACTGTGCTAATCACGCTATACCGCCTAATGTTAATGTGCGTTCAAGGCGTTAGCGGCAGCAATGCTTACGTTTATCTGTGCTGTGTGTGTAGTTGTTCCCGGTTTCTTCCAATGCCTTCGATGAATTCAGATGTTCTATTTACACTAGTCAACTTTAGTTGGCTCCCTGACGTGTAGTGAAATGCAAGGGATAGTGGTTGTCTGAGCAGTAGCGTATTGACAAAACGTTCCTTTTGTGGAGTGGAAGGCAGGTGGGAACACGCAGAAATTGTGGTGCCGTTTCTATGCTGTCAATGTCAGTCGTAACCTGAGACCTCAGAATAATTACCAATAAAGCTCACGTGTGGACTATTAAATGTTTTAACATCACCAAGTAAGTTTAAAAATAATCCATTCCTGCAATTTTATGCTATCAATGTCAGTGTCAGCTCGAGAGTTGGAATAATTTTCAAAATGCTTAGGGTCAAAGTTGTTGCATCCTGATGTGCATCACACGTTAATCCATTTCTGTTCTCCTTTGAACGTAGAAATTATACTGCAAAAGCAGATTGCTATATTTTGTATTCATACGCTATGACCTGTTCAGAAACAGTCTATGGCTGACTGTGGAGACATTTGCCCTGCACAGATAAATTGTGACAGATGTTTTTGTTCCTCTGCAAAAAAAACAAAGAAAACAAATTATTTCCATTCCTTACATGCTCCTGTGAGGTCATGGCTGTGGAATTCACTATGGCTGAAGACATCTTCGGCACGCTGGAGGGTCGTTGGGGAGAGTGTGGCGGATTATGAATGCCCTGTGCAGCTCCTAAGCCACAAAAGAGTACGTTTTGAGTCGTGCATATTGTGCAGATATTCACCAGTTCGCATAGACCAAGGACAGGTGATCTTAAAGTATGTTCAGATATTTTATATCTCAAATTGTTTAGCAAGAAAAGATTACCAGGGCTTCCGCTGTAAAAGAAACATTCGAGTTTCGCGGAACGAATCAGACATTGTTCCATATTTTCTCGTGCTCCCTGGGTAAATCAACGCAAAAATTTATTCTCTGATTTTTTTGTACTGTTTATTTTCGAGGCAACAGGCTGAACATAGACCTAAAACAGCGGGAAAAGGAATGCATATGGCCATTTTAATTGTATTTGGACCCCTTCTTGGAAGTGTATGATCACAAGGTAACACAATAAAGCTCTTGCACGGGATGAAATCATTGCATTCTACAAGTAAGTACGCACTGCCATTTTTGGTCTTTTATGGGGCGTTTTTAGGTTGTTGCTTTATAAATAATTGTTTGAAACTTCTTTTCAGTGGCAGCTTGGCCTGTGGTTCAAGGTGACAGTAGGAGCTTTTCGGAACACGTTAGCAAAACTTTTCTGGAAGTGCACTTTGAGACGGCCCTTGCAGAAACACCCGGATCTTAATTTTGGTTGGGTAAGCTGGCGTTTTGTTTTTGCGGGACTCCATTTTTGGGACTGTTCATCCTAATAAAATCTCACTGTTAAGAAGTTATCGTGAACGCCAATATTATCGTGAACGCCCAATTCACATTCCGCCTATTACGGATGGTCACCGTGGCCAAAAATTCTACTATTTTGTATTTAGTTTTGTAGATATTTAGTTTTTACACCTTGAGAGTTGTTGCGGTGATTTGACAGCAACAGGGACACGCCCAACGTGGCTGCTTCTACAACAATACGGTGGCAACTGAAGATTTACATTTCCCTCTTTTAATACGCCCGTAGAACCAATAATACTCCCAAATACAGATGTAGCATGCGTAATGCTTGCATTGTATTTTGATAGGTGGCTAAATAAGGGGTAATTATTTTATGAAGGGAATTGTTTAGAGTACAGAAAGTGACGTCTGCAATAAAATGTGCTAGAGTTGTGATTTATAATAAAATTGTGCAACAGCCTAGTTCAGCATTAGTCAGCTAAAATTCTGGCTCATACCACTACGCACCATGAAGGAATATACATCGAGAGGGAAATATTTCTGGTGGAAATAATTCCAGAAACAAATTCTGCCACATTGAGATATTTATGATTTCCTATAACTGGCAATTTATTTCTTTGCGGTAGAAACATCGTTTAGCTGTAAGTAATATTAAGCCAGCCTCACTACAGCATTCTAGGGGCACATTATACAGTACAGAGAACATTTTTTGCAGAGAAGGTGTGTAAAATAAAATGCCGAAAGGTGATTATAGTAATTATTTTTTGATTAATAAACGAAACCTCTCAAGTATAATAAAGGTTATATTCAGGATGACGAGGCACAAAGTGGGATACTTTCCAGAATCAGTGCAATTTCATTGATTGTCTGTGGTGATATTGTTTAGCGCACTTTCACCTCAACCAGCACTGCCAGAAAAACCCAAGAAATCACTGATTTTAAATCAATTACTGTGTTATGAAAGGGCCTAAGCAACTCACTCATTTAAAGCAACCATGTAACAAAATTTTCTTGTTTCCTTGAAGGTACATGAGGTGAGCAGTAAGTCTTCCCGAGGTCCGGTAATTCTGAGAGAAGGGACTGGCGGCATCAATATTGCCCGCAAGAAACCCATCGCTCATGCGCCACCTGCATTGTCACTTCGGGATGTGGTCATCCTCTTCGCCGCATATGTCACCTTTTTCATCGTGTCATCATGTTCTGATGGTTATGTGCCTTTGGAGAGTTCTGGGACTTTTGCAGCGAGTTCTTGGAAAGCATGAGAAATTTGACAGTGGCCTGGTGTCATTTAAGTTGGAGTCTGTTGAAATACCTGAAGTGTTCAGCTCTACTTGGGATTTTATATTATTCGTAGAGGTTAAAGTATCTCTTGAAAGGCATGAAGGAAGTCAGATAGAAGGCATGAAGGGGGTGAGATCAGATGAAAGAGGTTTAAGTTACTGGCACATGCAAGTTCTATGTCAACTGAGCACTGAAGTGGTGCCTTGCTTTACGATTTTTCATCATTAGCACAATGCGCAGGCTGCCTTTAATCTATAGTGGGGTGTTAATGTAGTCCATGGCACTGCATTGTAACGTCCTTATTATTCAAGTGTAGCTGGTGAGATTTTTTTTCGTGGCAGTGCTGCTGCTGAAGCAAAAGTTGCTTATTTAGCGCAGATGGCTTCTGCCTTCATTGATAAATTTTAGTGCTGTATGTGAGCTGACGCCCATGCCGTAGAATTTAAAATGTGCGTATTTGGCTTGAACAAGTTTTCTCCTTTGAACAAAGTTGGATTTCTTGCTTGGCAGAAGCAGGGCTTTGGTCACAATTACACTGACAGCAAGACGGGAGGGTTTTTATAGCACGCAACTGTGAATTTTAGTTAAGGTAAAATGTTGAGGCTGAAAAAAATGCTTTCAAGTCTGCTTTGTAAAACTGGTCACCTGTATGATTCAACGCTGGCTTGTTTGCTTCTGAAGGATGTCTGACTTGTTCCCGCTTGAATTGATGATGTATATAATTAGTCTGCTTGTTAAATTTTATTATGTGCAACATGCTCCCAGCTACCTGGTTTGAAAAATTATATAAGATTCACGTTGGCTTTAGTGAGATTTCTTGGGATGAATTATTTTGAAAAACTACAAATTATTTTGGAAAGTAACGTGCCTTAAGTCAAAGGCCTTTTCAGGATGCTCATAAAGTATTTTGTCTACAAATAGCTTGATGTTACACTTACGTCTCGTGTCAGGAAACTACTATCGTTAATATTCATGTTTTAATTGTGGCGTACTGCCACATGTGACCTCTCGTATCAAAATGTTTTATCGTTAATCTTGGCTCGAACGTTCTTTCCTAAGCTCTTGCATTGCACTGTGTAGGTTTGTGATAATACAACCGTGTATGGCTTGTTTTTTGGCCTTTCACTACAATTTAATAGCAAACTGCATTTTCCCAAACAGTTATGCGCAAACATTGTATGGCAAGTGCATTTGGTAATTCTGCCTTTGAATTGCTTTGGTTTACCTGATAAGACAACATATTTGAGGCACACTGTTGAATTATTTCTGTGTCAGTGCCGCGGTAGACGCGCACGTCTATTTTTTTGTGAAGCAGTTGCCCCTAATACCGTCTTTATTAACCATGTTTTTGAGTTAAGGTGAATATGTGAAAATGCCACTTCGAGCCTAGTGCAATCGTTATGGTATTTATTCCTTGACGTTGCTCATTTTCTGTGCAATTTAAAATAGACAGATATTCGTATCTGAAATGTATGCATACTAACACCCAATAAAGTTGTAAAGTATAGTGAAAAGCAGTGTATGAGTCATAATAGTTGGTTTCGTGCGTATTTTGATGCAAGTATATTTCTTCTTTTACATGCAGCTAAAACCCAGCACAGGATTCTGCGGGTGAAGCCAAAGACTGTGCCGCTCTAAATGCCTCAGACCAACTTTTATATAGAACTGTGCTCCGATAGGCAACTGTTGGGAACTGTCAGGGACCACACTGCTTCGGTGGTTTCTGCTTTCCAATTGTTGGTATCACTGTGGATCATATATCAAGGCTGTGCTAAAATGGTGCTTGTGGTTTCCTGCTGATGCCAATGCATCCGCCAGCCTCGATTATGACCTCGGTGTATACCGACAGGAAAGCAGAAATATTGGGAAAGTGGAGTCCCATAGACAGCTTCCCAATGTCTATAGGAACACTGTTTTATATGAACAGCTGGTCTAAAGGTACCTGGAACGACGCACCGGATAAATTCTATAATCATTTTACATGGATCACTGTTCCCGTAACTTAAACTACCCTTTTATTTGGAACAGTGATCCGCATACTTTTATTTGGAACACCGGTCCACATAATTTAGTTGCAAAAATTTGTGGTGCACTGTATCACCTAATTTTCAGGGTATGTGGAACACGGTTCCAAATATATAACTGGAACTTTTTTGCAAAAAAGTTCCAGTTACTAAGTGGATCTTACGTGGAACCAGATTAAGAGTGTAGCGTGAGATTCTGTGAAACGGCCTTGCAGTGGTTGCACCGAAGTATAAAACAGCGTATTACAGCGAGTAGTTTGACTAGTGTAGAGCCAAGGCACTGTTCACCCATTTGATACCGTGCAAGCCCCAAACTTTGAGCGGCTCGGTGTATGATGCGCCAAAAGTAACGCTCTTGAGAAAGTATGAGCTGTAGATTCTGGGTTTCCGCAGTTTTGGCAAGAAGAGGTTTCTGTTACCCCCCAGCGAAATAAGCTGTCTTTTGTGGGAATAATTTGCCAAGCTTTTTGCCTCTGGATGTTGGCGGCGTTCTTGGGCAGGCTACCTGAAGTCAGACATAACAGGAGGGAATCTGGTGCCCCCCCACGCCCGCTCGACCTCACAGGAACTATTTTTCTACACCGCCTGGTAGGTTTTTATTCACAATCTCGAGATTAGCATCAAGTGCACGAATTTCTTTAGCTAAACTAATGACAACGTTGAAGAGTGTCGACGGGATAGCTGCACTTGGGTGCATGTTGCTGGCCATACTTGGACAAAGGACCCGTATCGAAGGGTCGAGAAAGTGGATGCGAATGTCAAATGTCTGCCCTAGGCTTTGGCCTCATTGAGAAGTAAAGAGGCGACTTTAAGGGCGAACAACTGGCCGATGAGGTACATGCAACTGCGACGCGGGAGGCGCAGCGCATCTCTCGCTACATGCTCATTGCGTCCATCCCAAAAGAAAAAAAATGTTTCGGGACATTTTGTGCGTAACACGACTGGGAGGCAGCATAATCCTGCAGGGACAAATGAGTTTAGCAAGAAAAACGCATTTAATCAGATATGATTTCTATTAAAAAGAGAAGTTTATTTATTTATTTATTTATTTATTGCTACTTATAGAATGAGCCTGGGCAACATTCTTTTGAATATCATCAACTATTTCGGGCCACATATCTCGTGAAGCACCATATAGACGCCGAGGATGCTCAGGACCTGAATTTCATTTAAGCCATAATTTGGGGCGAGTGTTTCGGTTCCGAGAGGGGGAGAACTTTTTGTGACATTTAACTCGCACCTGAAAGGCGGGCGACAGAATCGAAGTCACCTAAAACAGCCATAAGGCTACCTGTCTCCCGGATAAAAATTGTAAAGATCACCTGCGTGTGGAGACAGGTTAACAGAGCAATGTCAGGGCAAGGGGAGACCCCTAATTTTGGGGTTGTCGACGAATTTTTGATGAAGGGGTCTAGACATGAGAAAAAAAACCAGTGGCGACAAGGGGAATACTTGTGTGACGTCTTTGTAAATTGCAATTTCACCCTGTACCATACCATTAAGAACCAGGTCATTGGATGAATTATTATACAACTCTGCAAGAAGGTGAAAAAATTCAGAAGGAATCCCATATACTTAAAATATGGCAAGCAGATAATAATGGTTGGCCTATGAAATGCCTGTTTTTGTTCTAAAAATACACAGGCTGGCAATATGAGTGATAGCATGTAGGCCTATACTAGCCCATAGGCTAGTATGTCTCGAGTCAGGGTAAAAGCCGAAAAAAAATTTTGTGTGTGAGACCAAGCCAACCTGTTGGACTGAGAAGAGGTCCGGCCACGGAGCTGGACGGAGCCACGGAGCTCTGGACACCAAAAGGAAAGTTAAAATATTGTATTCTGCATTCAAAACGGTCACTGGTCTGTAAGAGCTCAAGAGAAACGGGTCTTTTCCATTTCTCAAAAGTAAGATTATAGGGTCCTTTTAAACTAGTTTGGAAGCCGGTGATCTGCAAGGATTGGTTTTATAAGTGCATTAAGACCCTAGTTCTTCCAGCACCACTTGTAAAATTTTTGGTGGTAAACCTCCCGGACGAGGTACTGATCCGGTTTTCAGTTATCTTATATTGTCGTATAGCTCGCAACAGATAATGTCTTCTACTAATTGGGAGTGTATGATTTCTGGAACCTGAGGTGGGGTATTGAATCAGAACATAGGTGTGCTACTATATGTCTTTCGCCTACCGTTAGCGAGTCGGTTGCAAACACATAAGGCAAAAAAGGAAAGGAACCATGATTTTATAACTTATAGGTCTGTGGAGGTGCCTTTAACTGGGTAGCGCACACAATCTATAATGTTTTGAGTTTTACACGTCACCAAAAATGTATAAAATTTTTAAACTACCGTTTCGAGCACCTTGAATATTGTAGGCGGCTGATGGCTGCATTTTTCCATTCAGTTGGTGTTTGTACCGCTCCTTAAGTATTCGAAGATATTCACTGAATAAAGGCGATAGCTCCCTTTATGTCTAACTATCCAGATATGCTTGAACGTGTTCTTAGGCTCAGCGGTGTCACGGGCCTTTTTTTGTTGCCCAGCTTTGTGAGCTCGTTGACTCCATATGGATTTTAAACTGTCCCACTGCTGTGTACTAATCTCGACTGGAAGTGAGGAAGAAATCTCCGTTTTAATCACTATATTGCAACGTCGTCTTGTGGCATTCTAGTATCAAGCTTTCAGTGTCAGGCGCCATCAAGTCTGCGGTGAAATGTAAACAGGGACAGGAGCACTTGATAATGGCCTAAAACGTCATCTTGCGGTATTCTAGTATCAAACCTCCAGTGTCAAGTGCCATCAAGTCGGCGGCGAAATATAAATAGGGACAGGAGCATTAGCTAATTGAAATATCATCTTGTGGTATTTCATTATGAAGCCTCAAGGGTCAAGCGCCATAAAGTCTGCTGTAAAATGTAAACAGGGAGAGGGGCACTGGGTAACGGATGAAAACGCAACCGGCCATACGAGGGAATTGATTTATTTTTATGTTTTACACAGTCGTGATTAGGTCTGGAGCTATAAAACCTGTCTAGCCTCGACATTGAAAAACCGCGCTGACACGTGGGTAGAAGCTATTTCCGCAATGGAGGAGCATACATCCGCCATGTGAGTCTTGCACTAGGATCCCCAGTTCGTGTGCGTTCTACGTCGGTCATCCCTGACCTGGACCGCGTACATAAGGCATACTATCACGGGGGCAGTTAAAATCTCCGCAAGGAGTTGTGGTCACGCGCTGGAAAGGCTAAACCTCTGGGCAACGAAAGAAGTTGTTTGTAGATGTGACGCTTGCAGAAGCATAGACGTTGATGAATTTGAAGTCAGCACCAGAAAGAGAAAAGTTGAAGACTAGCAATCTCCTTTCATTATCTCTGAAAATAAAACTGGAGCAACGAACGATGTGTTTGAAGATTACCGCACCCCCACCACAACAGTGGTTAGACGCCAAAGGAAAATAGGACGGGATATTAAGGTTCTGCTAAAGCGTTCTGACGTCTTCATTTGAAAAAAAAAGTTCACTTCTTAGCGAAAGACCAGATCTAAAAATTTTCTGTGGCAAAGTGAATCCTCCCTATTGGCTTATCACTGTTTTTCAACCCTTGCCCATTTAGGGTGAATAGTCGTAGCATAATGAGAAAAATAAAACACCAGCACGTACTTCACTAGCCATAAAATTAAAAAAAAATTCGGAGCTTTAATAAGCGCTATTAAAGAGACACTAAAGTGAATTTGCCAAGCTCCCGTTTTTGCTTGCACTGCGTAGACTGGCTGAACTTAAAACCCTTTTCATCGTTTACCCGGTTGATTAGTCGTAATTATTTTGTAAACCCCGAAAGAAGAAAAAATACCATGGGCGGTCAGCGGCGGCGGAACCAACTAAAGACTGTGACGTCGGGAGGAGGCGCACCGTGATCGGGCGCTGTCCAAGATTAGTATTCAAAGAAGTTTCGGTTTCAGTTCTATAAAACAACAGGCTTGACATCCGAAGTTATTGTTGGATGTGCACTCTCGATATCTCAGTAATCGTCGTACCGCACTTCTGCAATGTTGTTGGCTGTAAATGCCAACGATAAGCCCCCCAGGATGGTTTGGAACCGTAGCAATCACTAACCGAGGCCTACACAGAGGATGAACGCTCTCGGCGTCACCGCAGACGCTCAAATGCCATGCGCTTTCCCCCCATATTGGAAGCTTATCTCCCTCATGGCTGTATTGTGAAAAGCGTGTTCGCACCAGGCCAAGGGTCTACTGATTCTGGCCTGTGCCCACTGCCCGCAAGCAGTCGGGGCTTATGGCAACAGCACGCCAACGATAGCTCGCTAGCGCGTCAGTGTCAGTCTGCGCGCGTCCTGCGAACTCGCTGATAGAGCAGTGAACGGTACGGCCCAAAAATGGTGAAATCAGTATAGAAAACGTCGTCCGAAAACGAAAAAATCAACCTTTCAAAAGGAAAGAATGTACCCTCGGGAATTCGAACTTCCTACTTGCAGAATAAGATACCTTACGCTCCAGACTACTCGGCTACGGGCCAGCTGTGGCGGTGATGGAAATATAAGGTATATTATGTATAACCACTTTACACGCTTATTTAGTTTTAGTATTTTAAGCCGCTTAGGTGTCTGTTTGTTGTATAGCGCTCGTGAAGTAAGCGTGCATCAAAATTTCAAGAATATCTCACGCCTAGTAATTGGAATTCTTGGTCTGAAAAGCGTTCGCAGATGTGTGCTCGTGCTGCTGACCGCTGTGCTTGTCCATCCAGCGCAAAAAGTGCTTCCCACTCCCTAGTTTTACGCTGTACGGTGAAAGTTTTGGTTGATTTTATTTTATTACTACCGATAATGACTTCGCTGAGCCTTCTCCCTTCTTTAAGTGGCCCTAGATTTTCCTAATAGCTACCGCTCCACGAAGCGTCGCATGTGGGCTTGTGCAGCATTTGTGTGGAGCGACGTGGACTTGTAGCTTGATACAGTGCACAAACTAACAAAGTAAAGAACGGAACATTCTTCCATTTACAAACGTGTCCCTAACAAAGTAAAGAACGGAACATTCTTCCATTTACAAACGTGTCGTGGCTTAGCTTCAACTGAACGAATGAATTGCGACGACCCGCCGGTGGCCGGCGGAGTAAACGCTGGCCCGACTGACTCCATCGGAACGTCTGTGAGCCGTGCTGTAGCGTAGTCAAGCCAGGTCATTTCGTCCTGACGTCACACGAAAACGCCACAGAAAATGGCCGAGGATGCAGACAGGAGGACAGCATTTTTGAATTGATTTTTCTACTAAATAAATTCGCGTAAACGCACTCAGAGTGGTCGAAACATGGCCTATGGACTCCGCACTACAATTCGCGCTAGTAATCCTGCAATGTTTACAAATCACTTCAGTATCCCTTTAAACATCACGCGTGCTTGGAACGTGGAGGTTGGGCGAACGCCAAGAGCACGCGCTGCCTACCCAAAAAGCAATAAAGCAAGGGAGTTAAATCCAGTGAAAGTGCTCGCGCTTCTAGAACGCAACAACTACGGGGCAGACAGCAGCCCTTTGCAGCGTGGAACGCTGTCGCCTGACCCCGGGACAAAGAAAAGAGCACGAGGGAGCACACAGTGCAGCTAATGCTAGTATAAAACCAAAAATAAAAAGAAGCGAAATAGAAGCATCAATGAGCTTTCGCGTCGGCAGTCGATGTAACTTCTTCGCCACCCTCACTAGGGAATACCCACCTCAGAGCGATAATAACGGGGATATCAGGCAAGCAAAGGTAATGAAGGCAGAGGACCCCATTGGTTGTACTACATTTTCACAAATCCTGACTAGCGCTAGGGGCAGGCAGACACAACCTCTTACTTTTGTTTGCTACTTAGTCCTAGTCGGTTGATGACTAACAGGCGTTTGGTTTCCACACGTTAGGTGTCCATCAAGTCCGCAAACTCGAAAATCGGGTTGACCAGCTTCGTGTCTGTATGTTGCGTGGGACAAGCATGTTTGTTCGAGTTCGGTAGGTTGTTAGGGAGCTGGGCGTCATCGTGGTGTCATGAGAGCCCGCCAGGGAGGCCTGCCTACGTCGCGTCACGACGATATAGTTTGGATGCCTCTCGGTGGATGGGCTTGGTATCTTCATCAATGTAGGGGGGTGGAGTCCGCTGTTGCGGGCACGTTGTGGCTTGGCCCCTGGAACACAGGCAGGGTATACTGGCTGGGATGACTGGAGCTGCCTACGGGAATCCACTGAGCCACTTCCGTGCCAATGTCTGCATAGCTGGGATGAGAAATTGAGGTTTCGTTGGATGAAGACCATGACTTGTCCAGCGTCGCTTCGTTGGGCTGGCTAGTAAGCTCGTCGGATGTTCACGTGTCCTTCGCAGGCTTCGGCGTGGTTGTTGTATCTTCCGTCGTCGTCTCGTCGATGATTAGCGTGGCTTGGGCATCGCATCACTGGAAGCGGAAGCGCAGCAGGGTATGTCGTCTGGTGAAGTCTGTCACCGGGCCAAAGTTGCCTGGGGAATCTCGCAGGTATTTTGACAGAGTGTGGGTAATTCGCTTGCTGCGTCTGCATCACAATGAGGTCGCAGGCAGTCCGCCATAGAGTGGTCTCTGGGGTAGCGGCGACATACACCCCAGCATGTATCGAAGTTGTGCCCGAAGGTCTCGCACCGATATCACCATGGCATGTTGCAGTTGTAGCGGTTGTAGCCCTCTTGCTTGCACCGAGAGAACACTGTCTTCACGCCCCGGTACATGCACTCTACCTTGAGTGTACGGACCGACAGGAAGTTTGGACGGGAGATTTTATTTCGATACAGACGAGGCACACGCCGTTCTCAACGCGCATCCTACGGTTGAAGCTTGTTTAGTGAACGGTAATCACCCTTCCGTAAGACGAAAAAGCTGCACCTACGTCTTGGGCGTTCAGGGTCATTCGTGTGCAGCTTTCCCACGGACAGACGGGAGGAGAACTAGGCACACACGAGAGCTGGGACCAACCGTTTATCGAAAGAAATACACACATATATATATGCGCAGTAGCCACACTATACTGCTTGTTTATCAGCGGCGCATGCGTAGGAATTCCTTCTTTGACAGTGCTACAGACGGTGGGCTGACATGCCAGTCCCTACCTGTTAATCAGTTCACCTTGTGTGATCTCTCGTGCGATATGGTCACAGCATTTTTTACCACGACTGTTTTGTCGAAGAAAGGCACACATCCGCACGTGGAGCAGTGATCGACTAGAAACCCATCGCTCACGTTTCTTTGTGTGCGTCTAGTTCTCCTCCCTTCTGTCCGTGTTCAAGCTGCGCTGTGGTCCCCTAACTTTCGTACCATGCTCTTTGAGGGATTTAGCTGCAGAAGCGGGTGAAACTGCGCCCCAAAACTTCATGCGTGCTTGGTGCTGGAGGCCCATGAGTCCGTAGAAACCCACAAAACCTTCGATTGCTTCAATGATGTCGTCAACAGAAGCATCCTTGGGGGCATCAAGCTTGAAACGTTGAACCAAGTATACTGGCGGCCGGTATTTCACGGCAGCGGGTTGCATTGCAGACATTTTGGTCGGCTAGACGTAGGTGACAAGTAGTCAGATGACGGGGAGCGTCTAAGGACATAAGAGATTGGGGCTGCCCAACGCAAACCGTAGGAGCCCTACAAGATAACGAACTCCGTCAATCTACCAGCCACAGGAAAACTTGCCAATAGCCTACTTGGTCGGCAATACGTAGGGGACAAACAGTCATATGACAGGGAGCGTCTACGGACATAAGAGATTGGGGCTGCCCAACGAAACTCTATAAACCGCACAAGATAACCTACTCCGTCAGTCTACTGGGCACAACATAACTCGCCAACTTTATCAAGTACGCGTTTGGGCGATCAAAAACAATAGATATCGACTTTAGCGTAAATTAACAAGCAAAATAAAATTACATCAATTTTAATAATTAATATAACAATTAAGGTTGCAACAAACGCTTTTTGACGCTGTTAAAATATTGGTATACTTCTTTAACTGTTTTTTTTGCAAATGTCCTTTACGTAACTTCTTTATACAACGTACTAAAACACTTATTATTACAGTTTCTGGTTAAAAATAAAAAAATTCTTTACTTTGTTAAACAAAACTGAAACTAACACGTTTTTGTTGATCCGCCACTTTAGGAATCAGTGGCTGTTCATGAGAATTGCCAGCTTCGCACGTCTGTTAATTGCTGTGTTTACACAATGGCAAAAACTAAATTGCATACATTCGTAGTGGCAGCTGCGCCCATGTAAAACTCCCGAATCTAGATTTGTGTAATGTGCAAAGTCAGCGTAAAGAGTAAATGGTGCCCAGCATTTTCGGAACTTCACCATCAGTGTTTTTGAAAGCGCTCACCCTTTCATTTTAAGGAGCGAAACGGATAATTGTTTGGTTAACGTGCGGAGATGTTGCAGCCAGTTTGCGTGGGCTCATCGCGACGTAAGGAATACAATATGGGTGCTGGGCTCCTACTGCGCAATAAAGTAAGAATGCAGGGCTAGGAATAGATCACCAACCATCTGGATTAGCACAAACAGCTTGGGGTAACACAGGAAACCACTATTCAGCGACAACTCACCAAAACCTAAACGCGTACTCAGGGGGGCCGACTATTCTTCGACCATGTGGAATTGAATTGGAAGGTTAACTTGAATGCGGAAGCCCTAGTTGACTATTTGGTAGTCGAAACCCTGGCTTTCTTGGCATGACAACGGCCGACTTCTTCAACAATAAACTGTTCAATACAGGCGGTCCATGATGCCTCATTTTTATAAAACGCAGCTATTACAAAAAGTATATAAAGAAAATTTAGCTAATCCTTTGTGGTTCGTGATCAAGCTATAGCGTCTCCTTGACCCCGAGTCCACAGCAAAGCCGTGGACTAGGAGAGGTTAATTAATTTAGCTGGCTAAACGTGAACTTGCGTAAAGTGTATCTCCACGCGCTTCTTGAAGTTAGTTGCACGCATTGTTTTACAGAAATATCTTGGTATGTCTGATAGCGACTTTACTGTAATTTTAATGGCATTTACGTACTCCATCAAGTTTTGATATTATGGAGCATAACATTCCAAGAAAATTAATACAAGAATTGCCGTAGCGGGAAGGGATTAATGCATGCGAACTTGTGCACTGCACCTATGTCTATGTACACGTATGTTTTACAAGTCGCACCCTTCGAAATGCGGCTGCCGTGGTCGGGTAAGGGATATTTTTGGCCGCTCCGGCGTAGGGTGGGCCCGGACTTTAAAAGCAGATACCTGCAGTGCTCTAACGTGTAGCAAGCTGTGACAGAGGGGTTGGTCGAAGAGAGCCTGGCAACTCAGAAGTCGTTTCTCGGTCGTGTCATCATGTCTTCCTAGCCAGCGCGCCTTAATGAGATGCATGGTAATATAGTAAAAAAGATAAATATAGACGACCATTGTAGAGCCAAGCGTGCTGCAAGAAGCGGTAATTAAGCAAAGTGCCACCGTGCTCCGTGGACGCTGAGCAGACGACGCTTCTCTTCGCCGAAAGTGCCAGAAAAGCCGTCCAATCGCATGATTTCAGCTTCGTGGCGCACATGAGATAATCGTTGACGTAAATGCGTCCGAATGGCGGAGCTTCATCAACACGCAGGAAAGGTTGGAACGCGTTAACTTTGCACCGAAAGTGTAAACTTTCTGCTGACCATAAAAAGTTATGGTACTTGGCATAGCGGATGTTGAATACCAAACTTAACGATTGCATTTGTTCATCTACTGGTCTCGAAACGACTTTGCGGACTACTTTAAAATGAAGAATCCAGCGCACTATAAAAACGTTGGTGCGACTCGTGGAACGATACTAGTGTATTTGAGCGATGACCGCTTCTCTCGGAGGACAACGATCAGGAGGACGGGCAGGTGGATGCCATCTGCTGGGTCGACCTGCCAGAACAGAAGCACAAGACCGATGTAAATGCAGGTTGTAGTAATTCAGTTGCTTCACCTGCCACAAGGTGCCCATTGTTTACGTCTGTTTACGTCTTTTATTATGAAAAGGGCTTTTGAAATATTTAAAACCTCCATCGCCACTTGTTCGAAGTAATGAAAGCGAAAACATATGTGTGCACTTGAACGTTGCCTTGCAGAGCATCCTCACCCACTGGTGGTGACTGCTGCGCCACTGAGTGAGAGGTGGAGAAACGGCGTTGAACCTTTCGCTTAAGCTAAAGAATTCTTTGGGAACAACAGCCAACCCAAGCTTGTGTTTGTGCGTTTTCTATAGCACGGAACATGCCTGCTATCAATTTCATACACAGGCAGCGATGAGGGGGTGGAGGAGCCCCGCACTCGACATTTTTGCTCCAAAGCTGTCAATGTTTCGGTTTTCACATACAATGTGCGGCAGCAAAATCGACGTAGAACGGACATTTTTCACACGCGAGGTGTAGTGTTTTGTGTTTCATTCGTGAAGAACTCCCGGAGTGGTGTTTTGACCTGGGTCTTTCCTGTTCAGTTTGTAGGGCTGTTCAAGAGCGAATTTTATCGGTGTCGTTCGCGTCTAAGCCCCCACAAATCAGTGGCAGTCCTTTAACACGAGCACTGAAGTGGGGCCTGAATACAAATCTAACATTGTTGAGCTTCCTAACCTCCATTGATCTTCCATTGATCTAACTGCCTGATCCGATAATTGATTGCAGGCTCCCGTAATTTAGCTTCGAGATTTGAGATTTTATTGTCTTTTTTATCCGCAGAGTAAAGGAGCACTGTTTTTTTTTCACAAGTGACATTATTTAAACAAGCAAAACCCATAAAATTTTGAGAAGTTTTCGTATTTTGTTCTACAGGGACGCGCCAGAGGCCGGCATTGAAACATCTATCAGTGCCACGTTAGCCAGTGCCAGTTATAACTGTTATCAGTGTTATCACTGACAGTGTTATTACTGTTATCAGTGCCATTTTTAACTGCACTTAGCATTCACGTGACGCAATCAAGCGGAACTAGAAGCCTCATTGCCACTGCCCAGTTAAGTTTCTTGGCAGTGGCTCTGGTTGCCAACCACGGATGTAAGATTCTCTAACATCACAGAAATGTCAGGGCATCACCACTTCATCCTGTGTTTTCCTTAACACCTCGAATATTTGTTTGAAGTGTACGATAAAATTCGCATGACTGTTTTCAGAATAACACAGACTTTTTGCTTGTATTTTGTCCTCATGGCCCTTTTGAAGGGATGTTTCAGGAGTGCCGGGCCAGTAAATACCGATCAAAGGAATACATGTCTTCCACATGACATCAGCACAGGTCTTTCTGGGGCTGGGCTATCAGCGTCCTAAGTGCTGCTGGGGATAAGAGCGGCAGGTAAGTTAACAACATTTCATTGTACACAGAGAGAGAAGGTGCTTTGTTGAAAAAGCAGAGACGTTTACCGGCGTGTACAGTCCCCTACATGCTTCTCTGCTCAGGTTTGGGATGGGGTAGAAAAGGCGCAAGGAAGAGCTGGGCAGGAAAAAGAATTCTCGTGCACTTGGCGCGATAGCAGGCTTTCACAAATTTGGCTTTTGGTGTGCTCTTGGGCCATGTAATTTACAGTTTGGAATTTGGCAGATGTCACCCAAATAAGAGAACAAACTGTGTAGAGTTCGTCGCTGCTTCGAGAGACAAATTCATGGTCCTAAACTAATCTTGAGAGTCACTGGTCCCTGTTATGGGCGTTCAATGTTTTCGAAGAAGTCTGATTTAGCGTGCACCCAGACAGCAGTTACACTGACGTCAGCGCAATCTATCTAAACACTTCTGTTTCACCTCCAATATGGCCAAGGTTTATTTTCAGGTGATTGGTGTTGGCACGCACACACCGTGCCAGCATTTTAGGTACTCTAGAATGAATGGTCTTGGACATGACTTCACCCCACACTTCCCCCTTCTGGTACATGAATTCACAGTTTCCTCAGCACTGCTCGATATAAGAGCAGCAGTATAAGTTCAGGCTTCCACCGGGTATGCACCAGCGCAGCACCCGCGGTGACATCATCGCAAGCTATGAATAAATTCGTTCATTGATTATCAGGTTTAATGGGCTTGCCGACGATACACAGGCGATGAGGAGCGCTGTAGAGTAGGGGTTCCAATGGTTTAATTTCGACTACCTGGAGATATTCAACGTGCTCCTAAATCTCGAACAGACGGGCATTTTCGCGTTTCGCCTCCATCAGAAAAGCGGCTTTTGCGACCGGGAATCGAACCCGCGTACTTGGGTTTACCAGCACAGTGCCATAGCCAGTGAGCCACCGCAGCGGGTAAGCCATTTACAAAGAACAGAGATGCATGGTGTCAATATTCCTGAGAAAGACTCCGTGGAACACGTCACCTTTTTTGTGAGTCGAGTAAACAAGAAAGGGAGATGTCCTCGGGGACGCAGTAGAACTCCCAAAGTGTGGCGAGCACCATCTTGAGGTGATGCAAAAAAACCAATGGCTGAAACACATGTAATGCAAGCTGCAGCATAGTGCAGTGTACATTGCTCACATATGGGTTGATAAAAAGTCCTGCCATGCATTTCGCCCGACTATTTAGCCAGCAGCGCACGCGTGACGTTACGAATACATACCAGTTGCGATGTGATAACTGCTGTCCGATCCAGACAGCTCTGCTCGCCACACGCGACATCTTCACAGGCTGCACACAAAAAAGCAGCAGGCGCTCCAGCTGGAGTGATTGTGCCCTCTGAATTTGTGTGGCGCATCATGGGAATGGGAATTCCTTCCTTCGTGGTTCTAGTCCTTCATATATTCATAGAACACTCTAGCGTTTGCTTTCTATCGAGTCACGTGGTTTTATTTCATACGACAGCGGTTTTAGCCAGCAGCTTCCCTGTACACATAGTAATTTGTAAACAGCAGACTGCCCGATTAGTGTTTTACCGGTAATAGACCTCTCGCAATATGTAAACACCGTGACGTCATGAAACACAAAAACGCGTAGAGGGCGCCTACTGGCGGCACTGAAATGCGGTGGTCATTGGCAAAACGTGCCTGGGCCGACGGCATGAGAAACGCCAAAACACGAAGGAAAACTTGACTTTTGCGCGTGTCCAAAGCAGTCTCACTGCATACACGATGTACGCAGGCATGAATGTTTTGTCAACCACCCGCCTGACCGCACCGAAGACATACACTGGCCTGTGACCTCACCATCACTCTGTGACGTACCCAGGGTCGTAGCCAGTGTGGAGGGGCACACCGGGCACGTCAGCCCGGTCAGCCCCCGTCAGCCCCCACGTCAGCCCCCCAAAAGTTTTTTCATGCCAAGTTCGTTTGCGGTTGAAGTCACCCGAAGAACCATGTGAAGTCGCGTGCATGCGCTAAATCATTCTTGCAGCGAATCTGCATACCGATACCCCCAACGGTTTTATCACCGTGGGCAAAAAATGATCTCCGCGTGCAAAAACACCAAGGCTCTGAGGCTAAGACACCCAGCGCATGCGTCAGCCTAATCAGGCATACAGCATAGAGCTGAAAATTTGTTTAAGCAAATTATAAACAAGCATTCCAACCGCATTATAATAGATAAGGCGCCTGTCAACAATGCAATCCACCACCTGTGTTGCTGGCAATGATTATGTTTGCAGATTATCTTTGAAGGCCAGGCAGGAGTATTGTCCCTAAACGAAGCAGTTCTTGCTTAACACACTAAGCGCATGCGTAAGGCTAGGGAAGCCACAGGATTTCGTGCACGTGTAGCGGCCGTATGCACGCAAGGCCCGCACACGGCCGCTACATATGCCGTGGCCGAGGGCGGAGCGGCGCGAGAGGCCACGTGAAGCTATCACGTGGCATTTATCGCGAACCCGCAGATATTCTCGTTGAATACACCGTTTGTCTCCCCAGTCTCCTCCGTGGGCTCATAGATCAATCGGCAAAGCAACGGGGAGAACCTCTGCGGAGATAGGTAAAAAGCTTCGCTTTAAAACTCCACTGTTACCAGCCTTTAAAGCTGCCTCACTGCATACGCGCTGGACGCAGGCACGAATGTTTTGCCAACCACCTGCCCGGCCACACCATGCACGTGCACTGGCCGTGACGACGTAGTCGCTGTGCGACGTATCGAAGGTTGTAGCCGTGGAGGGGGGCACACAGGTCTTGTTTCCCTCCACTCGCGATTTTTTATTCATGCCAGGTTTGAGTACGGTTGGAGTGGCCAGAAGAACCAACCTGAAGTCGTCTGCAAGTGCTACACCAGTAATTGCAGCGAAGCGGTATACATCAACCCCCAACAGTTCCATCGCCGTGAGCAAAAAACGATCTCCGTGGAAAAACGCCAAGGTGCCAATGCCTAACTAGCCGGGCGCATGCATCAGGCTAATCAGGCGTACATCATAAAGCTCAGAATGCGTTTAAGGCAACGAAAAAAGAGGCGGTGAAACTTAATTATGGATTAAAGGCGCCTATGAACAAGTGGGCCCCCCACCATGTGTTTCGGTAAAGATCAGAGTGCACCGCACTAAAGGCACCAATACCCGACTGTGATGGACTCGTTTCGCGTTGTGGGTGTACGACGCGTAAGAACGGTACTCGAGAGGGTAAGAGAAAAGGAAGTATATTCACAGCGCCACAAGAAAACGAGTCAGCGGAAAAGCGGTACAATCGCGAAGCACAACAGCAACAAGACACTAGTCCGATACCCCTAACCAGCGTTCAATAGAGGGGGAAAAAACGTTCTCACAGACGCCTCGACGGTCGACGTTCGGCGAAGTCGATGGCGGGTCACCGCCAGTCCCGGTCGCGGTCGAGCGCTAGCCGTCTCTCGCCAGCTCTGCCCGAGCGAGACGGCAGAAGATGCACCACGTCCTGCGTGGCGGGTGCAGCGCTGGTTCCGCCCTGGGCCGTGATCCCGAGCCTCGGCCAGTCGCACGATCACGCCCCGGTCGTCTGCGGGTCCCACACGGGTTGACGAGCCCCGACTCACACGCCTCGAACAACTCGAACGGGATCACAGGAACTGCGGGTCCGCCCCCGGTCCTTGCCCGCTCGTCAGCTCCGAGTCTCCGCTGCCGCCGGAACCGCGTTCCACCTCCAGCCCTATTCTTCCTCCTTCACGTCTTCGTGCGCCAGCGCGTGGTCCACTTTTTCCAACAATGATGGCCAATCCTCACACCGACACACCCTCCGCTTCCCCCCTTCCCCTTAATGAGCGATGGGAGATCCTTCGGCTCAGCCCCTCCGTAAACGTCCACGCGAGCCTAGTGGCCCGTGGGCGGGAGTTGCTAGCCCGTTACGGGGCCTGGGAATGAGGCTCCGCTCCCGTCTACGGTCCCGCCCCCCCCCCCCCCACCGGAGGGGGCTCACTCTTTCGCATATTAAAGTCTGATCAATCAATGAACGTTTGAAGATTATCTTTGAAAGCTAGGTAGGAGGACTATTGTCACTAAACGAAGCCGTTCTTGCCAAAGACGCTGAGCGCATGCGTCAGGCTAGGCGGGACCCAGCATTTGCCACCAAAGAAGCCGACCGCAGTGTCAGTACATAGGTATCAGAGTACCGCAACTGGCACGCAAGTCGGAAACGGCGGCCATTTGGGGTCCATCAGTGTTGCGAGGTTGCCGCATCTACGGCCTCGCCGTTAACTTCGGCCGGGTCGTTGGTTAACAACTACCAAAATGCAGCATAACGACATTTTTTGACACACTTATGCTGCTGAAATTCTATTACACGAGTTAACTTCGAGTCGCATTTGAAACCACGACAGTCAGGCGCAGCCGCAGAGAGCGAGAGACAGATAAAACTTTATTTAAAGTGGCCCATGTCCGGGCGGTCGAAAATGGGGTTCTGGTGGGCCTGGAATGCGCTCAGGCGGGTATTCCGCAGGTGTCAGGGCCCCGCACGTGGGAAATGTGCCGGGCGAAGCGAGGCCGAAGGATGGGGCGAAAATCAGGTGGAGGAGCGACCCAGCTTTCCCATGAGAATGGAATGTAGGACGGTAAAAGGTCGAAGAACGTGAGGTGATTGCCTGGCGCGAGGACAAGTCCAGTAAGTGTGTTTAACGTCTGGATAGGCACCACACACCTGACAGTGGGGCGGGCCTTCTCGGGTCATTATATGACGAAGAATTAGGCCACAAGGGAGGGAGAGAGTGTGAGTCTGGCAGATGTTTGTGCCTTCGTGGCGTGCGAGGTCAGAAGTCGGTGGAGGAAGATTGCGGCGGGAACTGCGAAGGTCCTTCAGCTGTTGCCTCAGAGCCTTTGCATGGGCGGCGCGTTCTTCCTGAGGGCCAGGGTTCAGGGTCGCTCGGGTTGCGATTCACACGAACACGGCAGTCCATTTATTCTCTACAATTCCATACAGTTAGTTCGGGTACCCATTCTAGAAATACGTGCAGGGGACTGTGGGCGGTGATGTAGCATGTCAGCTCGTGATGAAAGTGCACAGATAAGGAGTTAGTTGCGAACTCTCTGAGGACACATTGAATATCTGTGCGAATGGTAATTTGGTCAGTTGAATGGGTTTGCAGCATGATCGAATCGGCAATGGCTGGAATTTCAGAAAGTGTAGAAGAAGGTACATTACAATGTTGACGGATGGTGTCTTTACGTAGACCTGCAGAGAGAACTAGCTAAGCCTACTACCGACTGAAACGCATAAACACACAATATGGCGGTACACGTCGCAGAGTAAACAAATGTGACGTAATGCGAGCTGCCTAATGATCATGGCGGCAGCCCAGAAAGATAGCAGAAAAGATTGCCGATACTCCGTATTCTTATCTGGTGAACCTAGCCGAGCGCAAGCAACATGCCTGCCGTACGACGAGAAACATCTTATACCCTGCTCCATCACCATTTGAAGTGGTTTGCAACAGGTTTGCTGGACATCCACTTTTACAGGGCGGGATGGCGACCAATTTTTGTAAAGGCGTGCTCGTTCATGCAAAACTGAAAATGTCTGATTCCTGGGGGCGCTCTTATGCTCTACAAGTAAACATAGACCGCCGGGCGACGCGGACGTCACCCTGCTGGGAATTGCTCTTGCTGATTTTCACGCTTAATGCGCCGGTTTATTAGTAGTAGTTACTCGGGGACAGGTTTCTGTGGCAGTGCAGTCAAGGCTACGGAGACAAATTATGCCTTTTCCCTGTGCACCTAGAACTAGTTCAACAAAAATATTTGGCTGGCGGTAACCTAAGCAATTCAAAAATATATGGTTCTTATGTTTTAGGCTTGGATTGATAACACTGCTAAATTACTAGCCAGAATATACGAAACAGAAAGCATTATTTTTTTAGATTTTCATATTTTTTCGGTTGCGGCTTTCGCCGCTGGCATTGAAATGGCTCCCTTCAAAAAAAAAAAAAAAAGAAAATCATGGCGTCGTTGTCCGTCGACGTCTTTCGGCAACTCGCCACTTCATTCTCAACATAATATTTGTAAGAAGCTTCGCTGCCCGAACAAACGAAGCAAGTGGTTTGCAATGTGTACGCCCAAGTGAGACTGATGCAACCGTGACTCGGCGCCGTTTCTGCAATCCGTTCCGTTAGCCAGATTTCCGGCATAAGCCAGCGTACGCGTAAGCATGTGTGCATGCTGCTCTTTCGGTATACCGGGCCCGCGTTATGTAAGTACGCTACACAAGCTGATGGTGCTGTCCAGTTTAGAGCTCCAGAAGAATGTACAAATCAGTGGATGACATCGAAATAGCAGCGCTGACAAAATTCACTTCTCTTCTGAACGATACAGATTGGGACGGTATAGTCCAAGGTGGGTTTGAGTTCTCCAGTCAAAGCGTTGGTTTGCGTCTATAAACTGATCAAGCGTGGTGAAGGAGACGCCAATATCTGCATGCTCGGTGATCGTGGTTTAGCGCACTCAACCACGGAGCTGAAGCGAAGAAATGAACTGCATCAAATGCGTATCTGTCACGCTAAAACTGAAACCGAAACCAGCTTATCCGAACTACATTGGCGCAGTAACACAAACAGTTCGTTCCCCGTCCTCCTCCCTCTCCCTCCATAGCTTTTGCTCAATAGCCACAGAAAGTTGTCCCCCGGTATAGTAGTTGTAGTAGTGGTTGTTGTAGAAAGTTTTCCGCTGCAAAATTGTGGTTATTCTACTAATGATTCACTTAGTCCGAAAAACCCGCCGCGGTGGGTCAGTGGCTAAGGCGTTGCGCTGCTGAGCACGAGGTCGCGGGTTCGATTCCCGGCCGCGGCGGCCGCTTTTCTGATGGAGGCGAAAAGCAAAAACGCCCGTGTGTTCGAGATTTCGGCGCACGTTTAAAGTTTCCCAGGTGGTCAAAATTAATCCGGAGCCCTCCACTACGGCGCGCCTCATCGCCTGGGGTTGCGTCGGCGCTTTAAACCCTATCAATCAATAAATCAACTTAGTCCGAAAACCAGACGAGCGCGCCTATCGAAACGGCGGTGCTGTTTAGCGGTCGAAACAGCATGGTCGCGAAACTGCGTAACAGCACGAAAAGCATCATATGGAAATACATGTAGTCTGCACTGACGCGTGTTATTTTGTCAGGTTTTGTTCTTATTATAGTACAAAGTGTACTATAATGACAGAGCACGTCACTGTATTTTCTTCAGTCAACTACCAATCCTTGTGATGTTTATTTGCATACCTACGTCGCCTTTCACTGGCTACAGCAGTTCAATAAAATCTGTTGTGTGAAAAGCACTGCTTTCTGCGTATGTTTAATGGACTGCATACGAACAAAAATGTACAATTCTATTTATTGTGGACCTTTGCATTTTTTGGCACTATTCCGTGATCCCTTCGCCACCCTCTTGGTTGAACTTCAGTAGTCTCTATTTGCCTTACCGCAATTTTATAGAAATCATGTCTGTACGAATAGACAGTCTAAAGTAAAATAAATTTAAGAAACGCGAAACAAGATCGACACTCAAAAGCAAAGCAATAAAGAACTCGGATACACTCAAAACAGAATGAGCCACTTGTACACACTCTGCCGATCGGCGGAGCGTATACGAGCGAAGAAAACTAACAAAAGGCGACTACCTGAGGAAGAACACGCTCATTACCTACCAATTATATTATACCAATGTGCCGCAAGTACAGTTGTGCGCCATGTGATGGTTATCGCTGGAGCCCTGACCAAGAGTAGCAGCAGCTCTATGTCCAAGAATCATCTTTTGTGAAGAGGGAAGTATCAGGCCAGCTCCTCCATCTGCTCCTCGAATAGATAAGAGGCAACCACGTCTGTGTCCGATTTAACAGAAAGAGGGGAAAGTGTAGCGTGGGGGGCCCTGTCATGGCATGGGACAGTCGTCGAGGGAAAGAGCGCAAAATGTCAATTTTTATTGTTCCACAACGAACCGCGAGGCCCCGGGCACGCTTGGTCGGTCGATGCTTTCGCGGTAACATTCAAATCTCGTTCGAATGTACTTCAGAGATCGATAAAAAACAACGCGAAAAAAGCCTTGCCTGCCTACCCCTCCCTCACACCCTTCCCCAGCAAAAAAAAAATATTCCTGGCTATACCACTGGGCGTACAGCGGAAAATGTCGATTCCCATCGAAGTTTAAGCGCGGTCCCAGATTCCTCTGTTGTTACTATTGTACGAAACTCTATGTAAGCAACCGACAAAGGAAGACGCCTTTGGTAACTCCGATCACTGAAACCGCGGATATTTCAAATTTGTGCCATTTCGAGTCAAAGTGCTCAACGTGGTTGGGGAATCTGTTTGCGGAGCACTCTACCCATGTGACGGTTTCACCTAAATGCTCTTTTAAAGGGGTCCTGAAATGCCTTCCGCCGATGCATGGATGTACATGTAACCAAATAAAGCAATGTATTAGCAATCTCCCCTGCAAGAATTTTGTTAAAGCGATGAGTATTAGCTGAGAAATCGTAAAACAAAAACCGCGAATTATCGTCGCGCCGTATTTCCTCCTCCTTTCAACTGTTTCTTCGCTGTTGGCCTCCCCTCCCATGATGCTCCGCTCCTCAGCGGTGACGTACTTCCGCTATTGCGCTCCCACAGACTGCCGTCTGCTACGGGCCAGCTCTTTCGGCTTTTTCATCTCTGTAGACACCATGGACACAGGCTGGAAAAGCGAACGAATGACCTGGCCGCATGTGTGCGGCCTGGCCTGCCCTTTCGCGGTGTACGTAGCTGGGGCTGCAGTTGGTATCGGCGGCGAACTCGCAGCCGCGTGGGGAGAATCGTGCGCTCGTTCCCTTTGGTGCACCGCGCACTGTTTATCCAAAAAGCGCGGGGCTCAGATGTGGCCCCGCTGGTGCCGGGTGTTATTTTGCGGGGTTGTAATTCCTACTACCGGCGGCATGTGAAAAAAGACATTTTCAACCGACACAGAACCCGTGCACAAAACGCGCCGGATCGGATCGCTTTATCAGCGGCGATGAACGTGAAGGCGAAGAGCAAACCAACGCTGCACTCGATCAGCGAGAACCCGTGTTCTGACAAGCTGCACCCATGTGTTGCATTCAACACTGACGGGAAAGCGTTTGTTTGCACTTGTTTGGATAGTCGTAAAATGTCCAAACACTCCGGCACTCCGCTAGCAGATCAGCCGGCGAGACATTTCGGAAAACATTTGACAGATGGCGCCGTATGCATTAGTGTGTCGCTACGCAAAACTGATGAGACGCTCTACTAAAACTCCCATCGCGGTGTCACGTAGCGGGACGCAAAAATTTAGCGTTTAGCGTATGCAAAGGCCACAAACGCTGTACTAAAACTCTATTAGCAGCAAAATAGCGTGCGTATGTGAAACCGCTTGCGTTTACAAAGCTGCACGCCGAGCGCGTACGTTTCAAATCGTTTAAATACACTGGCAAGCACAGTGTAACGTAGTCAGATATCAACCGTATGCTCAGGCGACAAGCAAGAGCTTGTTTTATGTGGGGCGGAGATTGCGCATAAAGGCCCGTTCGCACTTGCGACGAAAGAGAGTGAGAGCGGAAGGAATTCCGTCGCTTTGTCGCGCGACGATCGTTTTTGTCGAATGGTCGGGACAAATTTTGTTGCGCGACAGAATTCCCGTCGCTTTCGCTCGCTTTCGTCGCAAGCGGGAATGGAAAGTTCTGCCGCTGCCGTCTGCTACGCAGCTCGGAGGTAACCGCGCGATCTGCTCGGGCCGGATGAACGCGCACACTCCCGCACGGCAGCGCCCCAAGCGGCAGACGGCCGCGTACATCGCTCCCGGCGCCCGCCTGGAGCCCCGCCCTCGGCACACTAGCCAGTATATTTCAGGCACTATAATGGAGGAAAGATTTTTTGCTTCCGATGACCTAGTTCTTTGCCCCTGTGTTTTTAAATACGTGAAGTGGTTAGCACGTCGTCCTCACGCAGCTCTGTATCGTCGTAGCATCGCTGATTGTCCGAACGAAGCTTGCAGCTAAGCCAATGCAGCGACCGAAGCTGTGTGTGTGTGTGTGCATCGCCTCCTGTGTGTTGTGGACGCGTTCGTTTCGCGATGAAATGCGACATTGTACTTCTGCGGGCGGATAGTGCTTCCCATGGTCTGGATTATCTTTCTCGAACGACGTACCACTCAACCTCGCATGGGGTATGTGCAGTGTGCCTGGCTAAAAGCCTTCTCGCTTGCGCGCCAGAGTTGTGACTTGCTGCTCGTCCCCGCAAACCGGGTGTGAGGTGAGTGCCGAATTTACGACGGGCAGGAGGAGGCAACTCATCGTCTGTCAATCGCGGTTCAGACTTGCAACGCATGTTGTGACGTTGCGTTCGTTCGAAACGCATCTCTGGATTGTTTTGAAGTTGAATAAAATGTACGCGTCAAACCCGGGCATTCGGCTCAGGGCGTTCTCTGCGATTGCACCAAAGAAGTGCCACGGGACTTTCTTTATGGTACGTACTCACGTAAGATAAAATCCACGTCGTGTTATGGCCGTGTTGCATTCAATACAAACGGTTAAGCGTTTGTTTACTCTTGTTTCGTTTGTCGTAAAATGTCAAAGCACTCCGGCACTCCGCTGGCAGATCAGCCGGCGAGCCGACGCTGAGCAGACGACTCATCTCTTTGCCGGAAGTGCGTGAAAAAGCCGCCCAATAGCAGGATGTCTAGCTCATGACGAACATCTGGGAATCGATGATGTAGACATGTGAAGATGGCGGCGTCCAAAAACACGAAGGAAAGGGTGAGAAAAAAGCGACAAACTTTGCAACAAAAGTGTGACCATTTCCGCTGCGCGTAAAAGAGTAATACTTGGCACAGGTGACGTTGGCGACCCAATCTAGCGATTGCGCTAGTTCATTTAGTGTGCTCAAAATGCCTTTCAGGGCCCCTTTAAGATATACTCAGGTGCCACTGCGAATTTTTTGCATCAGCTGTGACACCTAACCAGGATGACTGGCTGTTGCGTTCCGCTGTGCATCGGCGAACGAATGACCGAGAATGGTGTCACCAACGTACGTGACTCTACCTCATCCGGCCGAGGTGCGCCTGCCTCAATACACGGAGCAAACGTTCACGACAAAGTTCGCGTGGTGGAAAAGCTATGAGAGAAGTAAGACTATTCTAAATGGCTGACCCCACGGGAGGCGTCCCGTATCTCACAACACATCGCCAGCACCACTTCGAAGGTGCCTGGGAAAAGCATACCCTGTTTTTCGCCAATGGTTTACATTGTTGCCAGCGCAAAAGCAACAACTGGCCTCAATGTGTCGATATTGAGGCCAGCTCACGCCGGAACTTGAGCAATGTGAGCGATATCGACGTTGCGACTTGAGCGACGTCGGCCGACCAGAGAGGCTGAAATCGTTCGCTTTTGTTGCAGGCGGGAACGACGCGGAGACGGACGCCGAGTTCATTGCCTCGGACAGGCGTAAACACTGCGCCTGGCGGCAGACCGAGATCTTGGAGGCAGAACTTGGAGGGTTCGAGAGGAGATGGGGGAGGATCTCGCGCCAAACAGCGTCCTACGTGAAGGATTGAGGAGTGGAAGGAAAAAAAAGAAGTGGCGCTGGCTGAGCGGTAATAGGGCTGCGAAGCACTGTCAGTGTATGATTACTTACCTACATTCTGCCGCACGACACGATGCTCAACTTTTTCAGACAGCTCAGCGCTGCACGGTTGTTGTTATGCTCTGTTACTCATGGTACATTCCTACGTGGGGGATTGGCCAAAAAAGGGGGGTGGCTCGTTGGGGTATTCGTCTGTTCGCGCGAACCATGAGCCACCCATAACGCGGTGGGGTTTCACAGGGTGGCCGCTGGCCCGGAAGCAGCGTCACTCACAAAAAAGCAATATAAAACTGAAATCTCGAAATGACGGAGGGTATGCGTGCTGCTTGCATTCTTCAAATAATGACTTTTTAATTGCATCTTTGGGCACCGTTAAAATTTTTCTCGAGCGAACGAAACCGGGAGACAATCATTATGAAGTAATTTTTACAGGGTGAGAACTTTGCAGCCATGCTTTGAGGGCCCGCAGCACGGAGGGAAGAAAAGCTTAGGAGAGGCCCGGTGGTCACCGGCGCGTTGAGAGAAGTGTCGAGGAAGCCCCATGGTTTTTTCACGCTCATTGGGGGTCACGCTCATGGGGTCTCCTAGCAACGGCGCTGAAGGCCAGACCACCGTGGCCTTACGGCACTGCGCGGCCAAGCCGGTAGCTAACGGCTGACAGGCGGAGAGGAAGCAGACGACAGTGGAGCGAGCGATGGCGGAGAAAGTAGGATGTGCGTGCAAAAGACGAGCAAAAAAGGCGCTACTTGCACTTCTCGTGAAAGGCTGGAGAAACAGCAGGCATGGCGGTGCCCCTCTCCCTTCGTCGGAGACCCGGCTGTTGCAGCTGACATAGACTTCCGAACTTACCGCTGAAAGACATCCACGACTGGCAGGCCGGGATCGTTTTGTCAGCATGCTTTCACGTTTGTCCAATGTGGACCGCATTAGCACGCGCTACAAATGGTGGGAACTGGCTTCGCTCACTCGGCGTCTGTGGTACTAGCTTTTGTGGGTTCCTCACTTCAGGAGCGAACGCACGTGAACTGGCGAGGAGAACAGCACCAACAGATCTCGCCACGAACACTGGGCATAGTGTCCTCGAATGACGTGCGATGATTTCATAGCGTGCGATGACTTCATAGCTAGACGAGGATTGGATTTAAAGGGGCCCTAAAAAGGCTTCCGAATACCTAGTTTTAAATCGCGGAATAGCTAGATTACGTGTTTACGGCAACATATTCCAAATATTACACCGTTGCGAAACGTTTGGGCCACACAAACATTTAAAAAAGATATGTTCTTTCCTTCTTTACCTACCAATCCTCGTCGCCATTTTGCCTTACGCTGACGTAAGTTTTAGACTCTGACGTAGCCTCTATAGCACACGAAACACTGTATGGAACTATGCCGCGTGGGGTCCCTTAAAGGCTGCAGCCAATGAGTGTTCCTGGCTCTGTTGGAGACCGCCGGATCTACTGACTGGGACGACGGGAGCTGCCTAAGAGAATCCACTGAGCCACCGTCTTCCCTGTCGCTAGAAAGTGACGCTTCTTTAGATAAAGAGTATGATTTGCTTTCCCTCGCTTCATTGGGCTGACTAGTAAGCTCGTCGGACGAGGACGTGTCCTTCGCAGGTGTTGACATGGTTGTCATATCTTCCATCGGCGTCTCGTGAATGATTATTGTGGCTTGCGAATGGTCATCACTGGAAGACGATGCGCCACCGGGATGTCGTCTGGTGAAGTCTGTCGCCGGGCCAAAGTCACCTGCGGAACCTTGGTGGTGTTTCGAGAGAGTTCAAGGAATTTTCTTGAGAACGAGGTTGCAGGCAGTCGGCGGTGGCGTGGTCTCCGTGGCAGCGGCACATAAAACCGAACATGTGTCGAACTCGTGTCCGGAGGTCTCGCACCAAGGAAACCACGGCGTTCTCCGTCGGAGCTTTTGTAGCGCTCTCGCTCGCACTGACAGTTACCCTCTTCCCTCTCCGGTACTCGCACTTCTTTTAGGGGCGAAGCTCTTAAGGCGTGGGTCTGTCCATCCTCGACGTATGTATGTAGCCACCTCTAGTTTAGTTCTTGGATGTTTACTAGATGGCGTGGCTACCTCTAGTTTAGTTCTTGGATTGTTTACTAGATGGCGGTACTTGTATATGATGAAAAGATGCGCTTGGATTGGTTACTAGATGGCGTGGCTACCTTAGTTTAGTTCTTGGATTGTTTACTAGATGGCGGGGAGCGTTGTAATAAAATCCGTTCGCTGTTGGCGCGCGCTCGGAGTCGCCCGATGGATAAGGCTGCAGATGTGCGAGCCCGCGGAGAGAAGGCTCCGTGAAGCTGGGGACGCCACCGCCAAATTGCGTAACGACGGAGGCGAAGGGGTCGCTGGGTGGGAGACGCGCCAAGATCCGAGAAGAGGCCCAGCGTCACGGCACGGCGCGAGGGCCGCGTACGCGAAGCGGCACGGCTGCGGGCGAAAGGGTCTCCAAACGTCAGAACGGGAACGGCGGAAAGAAAGGGGGACGGCAGGCAGACCCCAGCGTAGAGTTCGAGCGCGAAAACGACAGGGCGAGCTCAGCCCCCCAAGGGCCCACGGCGGTTTAAGCGAGCTTTTTAGACGTTAGTTCGGAACGATGAGTGGGCAACTTTTAGAAGAAGGACCCAGACCCCCAGGGGGCTTTGCCCACCATCATCTTCCCCCGGATATCTGGGTTTTTTTGTTCCTCGGCCGCAAAATCTACGGGATACTTATTTTACGGACGCAGGAAATCGGGCGTACCATTAAGCCGGGAGTGAATGCGGAGCACCTTGCCGTAAAGCGAAAGGACCGCACCCAGGTTTTGGTCCTCGATGTACCATTGGAAGCAATAAACAATGACGTAGATTATCTGGGTACCGATGCATGTAACAGAGCCCGAAGTGCCATTCACACCAATGGCACCACGCTCGCTGAGGGTTTTAGCTGCAGTAGCGGCCGAAACACGGCACAAAACTTCATGCCTCCTCGGTGCTGGAGGCTCCTTTGCTGTGTGGACCCGCGACGCCTGCGATCGCATCAATGATGTCGTTAACAAAAGCATCCTTGGGGGCATGAAGTTTGAAGCACTGAGGCTTGGAGACTGGCAGCCGGTATTTCACGGCAGATGGCCCGGTAAAGGCCATCTTGCATGGCGAGACCAGGGTGACGAGCACCCAGAGCACACTGCATGAGTGTGCGCTACTCAGCTCGCCATCACTTTCCGCCTGAAGCACTGGTTGGTACCGGTCCGTAACAGTACACCACATGTGAAGAAAAGGTGGCGCAATAACTCCCAGCCAAATTTGAAAACCAATCGTCAAAGCAAGCGTAACAGTGGGAACATCACGAAACCGATGGTGCGCACGGTGCGTGAGCAAGGTTTTTAGCAAGTGAGCAAACATTTAATCAGCTACATAAATATGCGGGGAGGCAGAAAGCCTGATAAGTGGGTGGAAATTCAAGACCAACTTGAACGGGAAGGAATAGACGTGTACGCTTTAGCGGAGACTCACCTCCGAAACGTAGAAGCCCCACCTGTCATAGACAATTATGTTTTTGGAAGGTTGCAACAGGACCACAGGAATGAAGAGAGGGGGGAAGGTGTTGGCATGCTCATTAAACAAGGTACCGACTGGAAAAGAGTGCATGAAATCTGTAAAGAGCATCTATGGGTTAGAGGCACCATAGAGGGGAAAACTACATGGTTAGGAGTGATATCTGTGGACCGGAAGTAGTGCTAGGGAGGAAAATGAGAGGAAACTGTTTGAGAAGAGCTATAAACGACTTCTAATATTCGGGCGAAATAATCTTAGTTGGAGATATGAATGCCCATATAGTAGGTTTGGATGGATACACAGACCACCACGGTTCTCTAGTGACAGATCTATGTCAGGAAAACCGGCTTGTAATAGTAAACACGGAAAGCAAGTGTGGCGGACAAATAACGTAGAAAGCGGTGCAGACAGTCCAGCATAGACTACAGTTTAGTATCCGAGACAGTATAGGAAAGGTTGCGGGAAATGAGGATAGATGAACATGGAACATACAGCTTAGGAAGCGGCCCCAAACGGCCTAGCTTGCACTTTGGAGGCGCAACCCGGACAAATTTAGAAATAGGTACAATAGGAGGCACTAATTTGAACAATGAGCACTTAAAGATCATCTCTGAGAGATTGGAAGATAAATCAATAAATACCCAGACAAAAATTGGGAATACGACCAAATGATTGCATTCATAAAGGCTAAGATGAATGAAGCAAAGCAACGAAACCGATGGAAAGGGAAGAGAAAGCCGAGAAGCTGGTGGAATCAGGAAATAAAAAAAAGCCATTGACCAGCGAAGAAAGGCGTCAAGAGAACAAAGAGAAGCAAAAAGAACTGGTATGGAACCGGAGGTAGTGAAGGAGGAATGGGATATCTACCGTGGGAAAAAACTAGAATTGCAGAAAATGGTGCAAGCAAAGATCAAGCAGAAAAGCAACCACTCCATGGCAGAAATATGGAAGGACAAAAGCGGATCGAAGAAGTTTTGAAACCATGTAAAATTACTCAGCTCAAAAACGATGTACATAAAAATTCTTGATTAATGTGGAGGGGAAACATTTAGAAGGAGAGCACGAGATAGCGCATATTTATTGAGTGATTAGTGAGAAGTTTAGGGCAATAGTGGTAGGGAAGCCTGCACCGATAACATCAGCGCCTCAGAAGACTACGGAAAGGGAAATAAGTTTAAGCAACCTTGATTTGAAAAAAGCAGAGCTAAAGGTTTCCCCCCAGACGGCACTGGGCCCGGACGGAATGCTGAACCGGCTTGGACCTAAAAGTAAGGAATCGTTTATGAGGGCAATAGATATGGTGGTAGAAACCAAACAAACACCAGAGGACTGACTAGAAAGTACGATGAATTTAATATATAAAGGCAGAGGAGACAAAGCCAGTATTCATTCGTACAGACCACTCACAGTAACGTCAGTGGTGTATAGATGCGTAATGCAGGCGATAAAATCAGAAATTCAAGCATGGATGGAAGAAATTGAAATACTTGGGGAACAGCAGAATAGATTCAAACAAGACAGGTGATTGGATGACAATTTGTTCGTGATAGCTCAATGCATTGAAATTGCGAGAGCATAGAAAAGACCATTATGAATTACGTTCTTGGAAATTAAAGGGGCATATGACAATGGCTGTGGAGAATGCTGAAACTCCAGGGATTAGATGACGAGTTAATACAGTTCCTTATGGAAATCTATAAAAACAATATAGTGCACCTTACATGAGAAGGACAGAAATGCGCCCAGCAGGTCAACATCCATCTGGGACTAAAACAGGGATGCCCTTTGAGCTCAATACTGTTCATGCTTTACATGGCACGGTTAGAAAAGAAACTGGAAGAAAGTAAAGTAGGATTTAGCCTAACCCATATGCTGCAAGGCGAAGTGGTACAACAGCGTATTCCGGGAATGATATACGCAGACGACATTGTTCTTTTAGCTGATAACTAGACCGATATACAACGGCTAATAAATATTAACAGCCAGGAAGCCACCGACCTCGGGTTAAAGTTTAGGGCAGAAAAATCAGGAATAATTGTTTTCAATGACGCTACCCCTGACGTAGTGTCTATCCAGCAAGGCGAATTACCTAGAGTGAAAGAGTATAAGTATTTGGGAGTGTGAATAAACGGAGGGGATAACTAATTAAGGACTCACGAGGAGCAACTTAAGGTTACGGGAAAGCGAAACGCAGCTATAATGAAGCATAGAGCTCTGTGGGGGTATAACAAATATGAAGTAGTATGAGGAATGTGGAAAGGAGTAATGGTTCCGGGTCTCACGTTTGCGAATGTTGTACTCTGCCTAAGTTCAGGTGTTCTATCAGGCCTTGAAGTGAACCAGAGAAAGGTAGGACGTTTGGCTTTAGGCGCGCATGGAAAAACAATTAACGAAGCAGTACAGGGAGATATGGGCTGGGCGTCGTTTGAAGCACAGAGTAAAATATGTTTAGAGATGAGGTTGAGAGCAATGGATTAACGGAGGTGCACAGCTAAGGTTTTTAGGTACCTATACTTGAAAAGCGTGGACACGCAGTGGCTAAAGAAGACTAGAAGGCTAACGCTGAAATACAGAAAGAACAGTGGAGAATCCAAAACAGCCAAGGTAACCAAAAAAAAGGCAAGGCAGATTGAAACGAATAAATGGAGGGAAAAAATGGAGGCTAAAACATCGTTAGAGATGTACAGGGCTGAGAAATTGAACATCAGAGAGAAAAATTTCTACAATAATTCCCAGGGCAGTGCTTTGCTTTTTGAGCTAGAGCGATTTGCTTGCGAACTAAGAGCTTTGTAGGGAAGTATTCACTAAATGATGGGGTATGCGTGGTCTACTGAAAAGAAACAGAAACTAAGCGGCACATAGTTTTAGAATGTGACGATATCCATCCAAATCTACATGATGTAAATATTCGGCCTCCAGAAGCTGTAGGATTTAAGTGTAGCACAGAGGAAGTTAACTTCAAGGTTGTCGAGGGGACGAAAAGAAGACTAGAATGCTGGTGGACGAAAAGCAGGGAGGGGAATATTGCCTAGGACAATTAACACCTGTAACAGAAAAAAAAGTATTTTGTTCCTAATAAGCTTTTTTTGCCTGCTCTAAGCAGCGCTAGTGTTAAACTAAGAGTGTAAAACAGGTATATTAGTCCTTTTTGGTAAGATGACATGTCAGCACCCCGATACGAAGGTGAAATTATTAGCAATAATCATCATAATCATCATCATCATCGGCGCACTCAAGCGCATTTTCGTGACGTGGCGATAGAACATCGAAGGTCAGATTCGGCTTTAAACTCTCAGGGATGGTTGCTGTTGCGCGCGAAATCAGATAGATCTTGCCTTGCTTTGGGCGGCAGCGGTAATATTTCCGGAATCTCAGGCTCAGAACTTGGCGCCATGTTTTTACACACCGTGAGCGCAACGCCGGCGACCCAAGTGTCTATTGACAGACAGCAGAGAAGTCTCGTACGGCCCCTTCGGCTGGCAAGGCTGTCTGGACTGTAGAGATAATACGTGTGCGATGAAGACGCTACAGTCACATCTTGTCCTGCTCGCCTTTCGTGTTCCACTGTTATGCACAAAAGAAGAGGTCGCGGCTGAAGACGAATAAATGGGCTCTGAGTCATCCGTTCCATGCTCATGCGCCACTGTAGCCGCCGTAGCGACAAGGCCGTGCGCACCCGATGCAGCCTGCCTAATAGGCTGCGGCCCGCTGCGTGGTTATTAGATGCAAAGCATCTCTTGCTCTCGGCTCCTTCGTCCGTCGTCCGCCATCCATCCATCCGCCGGCCCAGGAATACACCGGCCACACTGCCGCTCCAGGAGCCCTTTAAGGGGAAGCGTGTTCGTCTCCTGCCGACCCAGAAAGACACCGGCAACCCTGCCACTCCAGCATCTCATGGTCGGGGCTGTGTCCCTTCCTTGTTGTGCTGCCGTCCACACCCCCACTGCGCATGCTCGGCTCATTTCGGGCCGGCCCAGGAAGACACCGGTAACACTGTCGCTCCAGGAGCCAATAAAGGGTAAGACACCTCCGGGCGTTCAGCAAGCCGAGCATGCGCAGTGGGGGTGGGGACGGCACAACAACGACAAGGGAGGGACACAGCCCCGTCGCATCTAATCAAAGTACACCATCTTCCCGTAGGGGAACCCTGAGTAGTATGCGAAACAGCGAACTGAAAACAACGACGAACTGAAAATTAATGGACACTTGAATTGACCCCATGGCTGCTTTGCATACTACTCAGGGTTCCCCTACGCGAAGAGGGTGTAATTTTTTTCTTCTGTCTTTGACCTTCGAGGAAGCACGTTCTGCGGTAGTGCGCGAAATTGGGCAGCTTATAGGAAGTTAAACACATTACCGGCCTGTGGCTTTTTGTTCTAGTTTCAGCGCCGTAAATCCTTGGCATCAAACACAGCCAAATCCTAGTGATGAAACAATTCCAGAAGGAACGCTGTTCCCTCTGCCGTTCCTTCGTAAACGTAACGAGTTACCGTTACAGTTCCACTCACTCTTAATGGAATGGTGGCGTTCCTCACAAAAGGAACTAGTTCCAGAAACGCCGTTCCTTACAACACTCGTACAAAGCCACAAGGACTGGGGTCTACCATGCGGAAAGAAGAAAACTCACGCCAATCTATTCAACCTATCAATTCAACATACAGTGTCAGGGATTTCGAAGTATTGAGAAAAAATATTGAGACTTGATGAACAATAACGTAGGAAGTTAGAATTATACATAAACCGTAAAACCAAAAAAAGAAACATTCTCTTTTTTTACATGTTGGTAAACTTTATATATTTGCTTGTGCAAATGTATGCGTTGTTCCTTTAGACAACACTTAACGCAATTGTTAACATTATTTTGTTAAAATTAACTAAACCATATAGCCTCCGGTATTGTGAAAACAAAGCGCACACTATTTAAACACAATTTTGCTCACCCGAAATGAGCTCAATGAGTGCCTCGTGCTGAGAATTGCCAGCTCATGCGTCGATGAATTCCTGTTTCGGTACAACAGCGGAAAACAATGCACACTTCCGTACGGAGAGCTGCGCCCATGAAAAGGAGAGAAGACAGAATATTTTAATTAGCGTGCGGCGTTATGGCGGGCCGTTCGCATGGGAATAGCGCGACACACGGAAGACAAATGGGTGCTGGCCTCCTGCTGTGCAATAACCTCACAATGCGGGGCTACGATCAATCACCAGCCATCTAGATTAGACAAACGACTTGGGGTAACACATCAAACTAAATCCAGGAACAACCCCCCAAAATCTGAACGCGTATTTAAGGGGGCGGAGTAGTCTTTCACCATGCAGAAGGAAATTTGAAGCTCACTTGAATGCGGAACCATAAGCTGACTATTTGGTCAACCAAACCTTGGCATTCGAAAGTTAGATGGGCAGATGAGATCAAGAAGTTTGCAGGGATGAATTCGTCGCAGTTACCAGAGGAGCGGGGCAATTGGAGATTAAAGGGAGAGGCCTTTGGCCTGCAGTGGGTGTAGGTAGGCTGCTGGTGGTGATGATGATGATGATGACCCTGGCATTGTTAGCACGACTAAGGCCGACTGCTTCAAGAATAAACAGCTGAATAAATGCTGTCAATGATGCCTCTTTTCTATGGTAAGCTTCTGTAACAGAAAATCTTTTAAAAATTAGGAAAAAATCGCAGCATCTCCACCCCATAGATGATGGCGAGGGTGCGGAGTACGGGGACTCGAAACCCCGCACGGGGCACCTTGAGTAATCTTGGTGACAGTATTGGCGACACCGCGAACCCCGAGCCCCCATACTTATGCGGTAATCTACTGTGGCATGGAGTTGTGAGGCGAAGGCCAGGAACCACATACGGTGGCCGTCGGAGCCCAGGTCAAGCTCCGGCGGACGGGCGCCCTGTCTGTTTACCAGGCAGGGAGCTCCGGAGCCGCTTCAGCTATCAGGGTAAGGCTGGCGAAGAAAGTACCCCCGTCCCCTGCTTTTATACATGCTCTGTTTTTTTCTAAATTTCCCAAACCCAGTGATCGGCTCCCTAAGAGGGGCCGCACCGAAGTATTTTATCCACCCCTTCCGACCATGACAATCCCAAAACCTGATACCCACACTTCTTGGTAATCGAATCTCTTGAACAAACCGGGCGTATTGCTTCACAGTCCGTGTTTTTGATTTTGAAGAACTTAGAAAGTATTATAGAGGAATCCTATAAAGATAAGAAGCAAAGAACCGGCGATATCTTGGTCGAGGTACACAGTTACAGCAGGCCACAATCTCCTGAAGCAGACCCGAATGGCCAAGGTCACGCCCCACCACAGCCTCAACAGCTCGTAGGGCGTGATCTCAGAGCCAGATACAGTAAATGAGATAGAGGCCTATCTTCTTGAAGGCCTGAAACGTCAAGGTGTGATGGCTGTCAGGCGCATAACCATAAGAGACGATAAGGTAGTACTCACTAGACATATCGTGACATTTGACCGTTCCGTCCTTCCAGATCATGTCAATGCTGGTTTAATCCAGTGCTCCATCCGAGCGTACATCCCGAACACGCGGCGCTGTTCCAAGTGCCAGCAAGTCGGGCATGGTACTAACCCATGTCGGGGCCAAGTAACCTGTGCCAAATGCACCCAACATGACCATCCCACATATAACTGTAGCTCACAACTCCTCTGCATAACTATCAGGGCCCACACGGGGTGTACTTCAGAAAATGCGAGAAGTTTTACCTTGAAAAGAAAATAATAAATATAAAAGTAACAGAAAACATCACCTTCCCAGAGGCGCGAAAGAGGTTCGCCTCTTTCCCCCTGAACAGGTACGGCGACGCGGCTCGCCGGGGGGAGAAGTGGCGTCTGGTTTCGGCATGAACCCAGTACCGCGAATCGGGCCTAGCCCCGCCACCGCCCCGCCCCCCCCTGGGTTGCCTCCGGCGGACCAACGCGTCACCACACCGCCTGCTCAGTCAGCAGTGGCTGTGGTGGGATCGACGTTCGTTGGGGATGCTGCTGTACCCACTGTTTCCTTTCCACCGGCCCGAAGCACACGCGAGGGCATAGAGGAGATAAAGACATAGGAAACCGCAGTAGTTGCCACCTCCGGTGCACCGCCTGTGCCAACCGGGGTGCTCCTGACGCCATCCGCCGTCGCGGCTCGAACGAAGGGCACCGGAAAGGGTGCCAAGTCCGGAGGGTCCGGTCCGCCGGGTACCCCTTCCAAATCTGATGATGAGGTGGGTGTGGCACTTTTCCTGTCAGCTTCGCAGCCGAAGAAACGGGCCCCTCCATCTAAACCTCCAGAGAAGGTAAAAAAACCCCTCCCAAGAGTGCAAGCCCCGAAAGACCTTATGTAAATAGTCACACTCCAGTAGCTCTAACACATCATAATGAGAAGAGAAAAAACTTCAATAAAACTGCAAAGGCCTTCTTAATATTCTTGATGATGTATACGAGATCCGGCATGCTAATCAGCCAAGTGTAATGTGTGTACAGCAGACGTATTTAAATTCCAGTCACACAAATTTTTTAAATAGTTACATGGTGTTCAGGAAGGACTGGGATGGCTGCCTGTCACTTGAACACTGTCCTTGAGGCTGTAGCAATTCGAAGAATAATATTTAATAGGTTGGTAAAGGTATGCTCTATATACATTCCTCCGGATTTCCCACTTTCGGGCTCCGATTTGGAGGCGGTGGTTTACTAGCGGCCCGAATCATACATCCTGACAGGCGACCTTAATGCGTGCAATTCGCTTTGGGGCTCTTCTCGCACGGATGCCCGAGGTCACCTGCTAGAGAAGTTATTAACATCCTCTGGAGCATGCCTTTTCAACAAGAAACAGCCTACATACCATAACATAGGACACAACACACACTCATTTCTTGACTTGTTTATTGGCTCCGTAGTTCTGTTTCCTTGTCTGGAGTTGGGCGTGGGCACTGACCCATACGGGAGAGACCACTTCCCCACCTCACTGACATATATAGGTAAAGGCCCAAGAAGTTCATCTTTTCCAAACACGCTCAAAGCAGCAAGAGCTAACTGGAATACATTTACAGAGATATCCAGCACGAGGCACTCAGCACGAGGCACTCATTGAGCTACTTCAACAAAATCAGACATGTAACCTTTACGTTGTAACCTATAAAACTCCCGGTAACCTATAAGAGATGCTTGTCGCGCCATCTCGCCAGCCGACCTGTGATGTCTCCGTTGCATGACGGGATACAGAGAAATGGTGGCGCCCGCTGGCCCGGTGGCTGCGTTTTCGCGCAACACGAGCCTTTTTCCGCTGTGATACCTATACGATGAAGCGAGGATTGCTGTTACAAGACTTGTTTGTCGGCGTGAGTCGCGGAGGCTGTGGCGAGCCCGTTTGTGCCTGGCAGCGCTACACGGCCCGTTTTTCTACGATCAGCATCAAGTTCGCTTGTTGGACCAATGCCCCGGCGCCAGTGAAAGCGAACTCGGTGAGTATATTCCCGTAACGGGTTCCGTGTTTTCACTCGATGTATCTTTTCGCTGGGGGCTTTTCAATTTGAAATTGCAGCATTCGAGAGGGATTTTCGTTACCTGACTGGTTGCTTCGCTGGATGTTTTCTGTTGTCCGCGACGGCAACTGAATGAAATCACGGGCTCGAATTCGTTGCGTAAGATTACAGCGGACGATCGGGAAAGCCCGCACATTGTAACAAATAACGGCGCTCATGAACTGCTTTCTGCGTGGTTTGCGCGCCTTCGTCATGTGTTTACAGTTTTGTTTACGCTGTTGGTTGCATCGGGCGCACTTCACGAGTTATTGGCGCATGCAATTGTCAGGTAGCTCTGTTTGAATAATTGAATTTTTTCCCTTTAAGTCTAATATTGTCGTGCTATCCTGTGGGTATTATCATTTTGTTTCAGCCGTCGGGGAATTTTCGTTTTTCTCGCTGCGCATCTTCGTAATGGTGTCTTGTTTATTGGTTTTGTAGGAATATTACCGGTTAAACAAAAGGTGTGTGCTGCAGAAAAGTAGTCCGCTAAATGCTGCCCAAAACTGTGCTGGACTTTTGTCCAGCACAAGCCTTTTTGCGTAAGATTGCCCTACGGCATAATAAAAAGTTTTCATATGTACAACAATCTTCACATTTGTCATTTGTTTCCTTTAGTGGGTAAATTTGGTGCTAGTCATTTTGACACAGCGGGACATTTTCACCATGTAAGTAGGTTCCTTATTCTCATTTGCACAAATTAGTCGTTTATTTATTCGCGTGGCTTGCAGGGCAAATTGTTGTTTCGCGTGATCCTACTGTGATGCAGTAAAGCGACTTTACAGAATTGTGGTATGTATGATCCAGCATGCAGGCTGTTTGATTGTTGTTGTGATTTTGATGATACAGATATTGTGACGAATTTGTTTACAGGATGGGCTGGCCAAGTTACACAGAGACAGGGGCAGTTGTAAAAATGGGTGCTGCACCCTTATCGGTTCCTGGCTGTTCGAATAGTGTGGTTGCATCTGGGTCTGCTATGACTTTATAGCACTACTGTTTTTCTCGAAGGCAGTGTTCTTTGAGCTAACAACCAGGACTCCCCTGCGTATGACACCCGTTGAAATGAAGTCTGATTCCAGTGAAAACAACGGTGTGAAAATGCGATAACTAAAACACATTCATTCAAATATTCTTTGTAAAGATGACAACCAGGCCTGCATAGACAAAAGTATGATTCACTTGTAAAAATGCCATGCGTTTCTTTAAGTGTTATGGTGTTATATTTCGGATATTATGTTGCCCTATGTTTAGCGACTCTTTCTATGAGTTCGTTACTGCATGTAGGTTATGAATTTACATAACGATGTCCCCGGCATGGAGCTTTGTAGATTTTGAGCAACTCTAGCTATCCTATAAGATGGGTAGTTTTGCAGAGCCAAGAAGAAAAACAGCGATTTTTCGAAAAGCGCTCTTATAACAAAAAAGAGCTCTTTAATAAAGCTCCAGTTGTTAGTGAGTGCTTGTGTTGTGTTCTTTTCTTCGTCTTGTCAAATTTGTGGTGTTCTTTCATTATTAATGTATACGAACTGCCCAGCTGTCAAGCCTATTTCATTTTATTCCAAATAACCCGTCTGGTCATTACAGGTACAGACCTCCTGAAAGTGCCACTTAAGGTCGGTGCAAGTTCTTGATGGTACCCCTCCCACAACACATCTGGACGAAGAAAAAATGTAAGTTGGCGATTCTTTTTCAATGATAGCCCAGGAAGAAACCACTGATCAGAACACTTTACTGAAATGAAAAAGTTTTCGTCTTCCACATGGTATCCTTGTTCAAAATGAAACTGCCAGTACGAAGGAGGGGAGGGCGATGTTTAAGTACAGCAAAAAATGTGACGCACGCAGATGGCGTCAGCATCGCGAACGCATGTTTCTAGGGTTTAGTGCGAAGTTCGCTCTGTTGCGTGTCGTAGTGATTCCACATGAAGGCACAGACATTTTTTGTCTCTTTTACAAATGTATGTGCAGCACCCCAGTTTATCTCGTAGCTCAAAGTTTCTACCTGTTCTGGGTGAGCATGCCGAAACATTGCGCGAGATAAGCTGGAACACGGCGCGATTAAAACTCTGGAGTGTTGGCCCGTATGACTACAGTCGCTTTGCTTGTTCTGAACAATGCGGCCAAACTACTATGTGTAACGATTACTTAAGTGATGTGAAATTATTGGAAAGGCCGCAAATCACTCTATTTCTGGGGAGGGATATGGGTCTGAGATTGGCATGGTCGTTTGGGGGTTTTCCGGGCTTTGGAATGGGTTTGACAAGGGAGTCACGCCAGGCATCTGGAAACGTGCCGGCCCTCCAAACCAAGTTAATCCCGTCTAGCAGAAGGTGTAAGGAAGATTCTGGTAGGTTCCGTAGTTCTGCGACGGTGACGTTGTCCAGGCCTGGAGTGCTACGAGGATTCGCCTTTGCCAAAGCTGTGTGGAGTTCGGTCATAGAGAAAGGTTTATCTAAGTCATGCCAGACTCGTAGAAAGGTGATCGTCAATCTTCTGTGGTACTGAGTTCCGAGAATATATTCTCGGATCAGGCAAACTCGCTGGCTGGGGGAAAAATAAATCGCCTGCCTGGTGGGCCAACTGCGCTTCCGATATTTGCAGGCGAAGGGCGACTGCTTGGGCAGCGGTTCGTTTCTTCGATTTTCCTTGCCAGCTACGGAAAAGACGCCATATTTGAGGCCCACTCATATTTCCATTAAAACGCGAGCAGAAGTCACGCCACCTTTCCGAGGCAAGCTTAGCGGCATAATCACGTGCCTCAGCCGATATACAGTTGAGGCGACGACGCAGCCGAGACGGTTTTCCTTTCTTTCTGTATTCACGCAGTGCATCGAGGCGTTGGCTCCATAAATTGGCGAGGTGAACATCTGGCGCCGGGGAGCTCTTCGTAACGTAAAACTGTCGTGTGGCCAACCGTTTGGCTTTGTTAGTCGTTTCTAGAAGTTTTTCCAGGCGAGTTTCCTCTGGCTCGTCGTATATAGTATCGGGGAGTGTAGCCTCTAACGTTTCGCGAAACCTATCCCAATAAACGACGCTTGTAGCGTATTTTGCAGTTTTTCTGGCGTGGCCACGGAGCCGAAGAAAAATGGGAAAATGGTCACTCCCCACGTATCCGCACATAATTCCCCAAGCTGATGGATTTGGGCTTATTCGTCCAAGTAAGGTCGGTTGTTGTATCGCTTTGACGGTCATGTTGACTAATACGTGTCGGACAGTCGATGTCGTTTATAAGCGTGAAGTTATTGTCCTCCATCGCACGAAGTAGGTTTGTGCCGTGCTCTGGCTCTGGCGCCCCAATGTGTGTGGCGCGCATTGAAATCGCCGCCAATCACAAAGAGAGCACCAGGACCCATTCTCAATGGCCCATTCATGAAAACCGAGGCTATCCGCAACTATTTTTCCCTCTCCATGGCAGTCCAACGGATACTCAGGAAACCCTCCATCAGGGTTCTCGGAGCATATATTGACCAAGACGGTAAAAGCACGACATGGATAAAGAAAGTCACCAGGCAGTGCAAGTCCTTGCTGCATCTCGTTCGCCGAGTTACAACTATAAATTGGGGTACGAGAGAGAAGGAGACGGGGCAGCTCGTACGAGCTATAATCAATTCCCGCATTCTCTACGCTTACAACTACCATGTCCTTACCCGCCGGCAGCAAGAGCAACTAGAGAAGATTAACCGGGAGGCCATACGGATTGTTACCGGGTTGCCAAAATACACACCCCTAAGTGAACTATATGCGCATGGTGGGATGAATTTGCTGACGGAATTAGCCGAGCAAGCCCTCTCAGCCCAGAGGGACCGCCTTAGCAGCACTAACTCAAGACTTTCCATCTTAGACGAGCTTGAGATATTACCCACTATGGCTATTGGGATACCCCCCTCTCTCCCTCCATGGCCTTTCAGCATTCCCTTGACGAATGGCAAGCCGCTTCCTCGTGGCATGGGATCTCTGCCTCGAAATTCAGCAAGCCGGCTTCGATTTGCCAAGGCGCACAATTTCAGCGTCGCGCACAAATCGCCGGTCACTCACACCATTGTATATACCGGCATAGCGGTGACTTCGGTGCCTCCATGAAATGATACTGGTGAGGAGGACGATAGTGGCCTAGCGCACGTTTGTGCGGTGGCCTGGGTTGGCACCACCCATTGCGTCGCTAATGCGGGTCTCCTTACCAGTACTGCCAGCGCCGACACAACGTATCTTGCGTTACTTGCCCTCCTCCATGCTGCACAGTGGGCGAGGAATACTTTCGAACCGAGGGACATACCCCACAAGCTTTTGCTCTTCACTGATTCGGCTCGCGCATACAACATCTGCATGCGAGTGAGCGAAGCTTCGTCTTCATATCCGGGAATATTCGCCGACTTGGTCGAACTTTTCCTGGAGTTACATTCTAACCTCAACATAGCCGCCTCCATTGCTTGGGTACCCGCCCATTCGGGTATTGAGGGCAATGAGTGGGCTCGCAGCGAGGCGCGAGCTGCGGCTGGACAGCGAACCTCCCTGATAGTATTGCCCATCAGTAATGCAAGCCTGCCCGAGGTAACTGTCAGGAAAGCACTCGCACAACAGCGACGCCGACAGATACTCCGGTGTCTTCGTGAGGTTAGGGAAGACCGCACCGAAGAGCATGAGCGCCCTGTTCCTCCCATGCCGGGTAGGTTACCGCGTGCCACAGAGACGTTGGTTCGCCGCCTTGCCACCAACACCGCATTCTCACCTGCGCTCCGCCACAAATTCTACAGCAATGACCCCGGCGAAGGACTCTGTCTGCAGTGTTGCGTGCCTGCAACGGCCGAACATTTGGTGTGGGACTGTCAGTGTTACGCTCTCTTCCGTTGACATTAGCCCGACGACGTACTTCGACTGGGTGCTCCTGTTAACACGAAACATCACCACGCGCACTTTGTTATGGACCTCCCTTGCCGCGTTTGTCTATGCCGACGAGGGTCCAAGAGGCGTATTGGGTACCTACCAGACACTCCTACCATCCCACCCGCCCTCCCTGACGACTCAACCACCCTCACAGGCCAGCACTGATGCAGACAGCAAGAGTGCTCTCGCACAGGCCTCAAATAAAGCACGTCTTTCTCTCTCTCTCTCTATCTCTGGTGTGGCCTTTCGTTTCATTCTCTGGTCTGCGTCTCCATTTCCGTGCAATACATTTTTTGTACTTCACGTGCCGGTGGTTTGGTGTGAGGTGCTTATGGTTGCACTGAATTTTGTTACTTTTTTTGAAGTTTTCTGTAGATGGCTCTTCAAGGTGGGGAAATCCAAGGGACGGCCCCTCACATATACACCTCAATCTAAGGCAGCAGGGAACCAGTTATTCAGATGACTTTGGGAAACCTTCAGCGTGGGCCGATTTTGTGCCTGCTTGTAAATAGCGAAACTTATCTTTTGAATTGTTCCAAGAACCTTTTTATGCAAGAAATTTTAGATCTCATTGAGTTTGCCCAAAAGACAGATTTCAATCGGCCTAAAAACTTGTTAGTGTTGCATAAAAAAGATAACTTGGGGTGGGAATCACAACTCTGGTGTAATAGCAACGAGGAACCTAACAGGAAAATGTTAAGATGGATTCGTAAAGACGAATGAATTCTGAGTGTAATATTAGACTCTTAGTCACAAGGAGATTGTAGGGGATATAGCCATAAAAATTGCTTTGAATGGAACAATGATTTTGTAATAAATGTTCTTTCTACTTTCCCACATTCTGCGTTTTTCTGTGTGGAACCATGACAATGACGCTGTACGGGGAAAGTCCACACCTGAGAACCATGTAATAAATTTCGCTCAAATTTGAATGCGTCTCAAATTGTTCAATAAAATAGAATAAGTGAATTCTTTGCACAGCAGTATTCTCTTTTGTAGTTACGCATGGTTTCAAAACATAAGATGTTTGCCAGTTTCTGAAAATTTCGTACATGTTAACTGGAAAACATGGAAGGCATGTTTTGTGTGTTGCAAGCAAGAACCAGATTCTGGGAATTCAACTGACGGAAATCCGGCCGTTAATAAACACGAAAACACCACTTATATCGTTTTTTTTTCTCATTTAAATGTGCGGTCTTTGACAAAAGAAGTAGACGACATGGCAACACGACTTGAAACGTTTGGCCCAACTTTTACTGCGATGCTATTTACAGACATGCTTACTTCAGCATAAGAAGTGTATTGTCCAAATGGCTACCAGTATTTCTTCCGTGATTGGCAGGGCAAACATGCGTGTGCCGTTTATTGACATTCATGCTTGCAGAAATCAACGCACAAAGAGACTTCCAGTTTATTATAAATAGACGGGGTCAAAGTAATGTAAAAAAGTTTTTACACGCATTACGATTGCTAGTTCTATACTTGATGTGCTTATTACTAAAATCCCAAACAAGGTATCTACGGCCGGTGTTGCGCATACAGATATTAGAGGTCACCTTGAGGTAAACTGGTCCCCAAAAAAAATACCGTTTTTGAAAAAGTCATGCCAACAGATTATGTGCAGAAGGTTACCCCGTCAAATCTAGAAATCCAGAAACACTCTTCTGAAAAAAAAATAGACCTGTAGAGTCAATAGCAGTGCAAAACGCATCGCGGAAAACCGTGACATTTTCAGTAACCGCAAACAATTTGGTAGGGAGATTTCAGGAGGCACTTGAGATCCCTAACCATAATTAGAAAACGCAAAAAATGATTCTTGCCCGTAGAAGCGTAACTTAGATGTGTTGACTATCGTAGTCGTCTACCTACAAACAATATAAAAGAGTTGATCGGTATTGCAGTGTTTTCACACACACACGCACCCACCCACTCACCCACCAACGCACACACACACACACACACACACACACACACACACACACACACACACACACACACACACACACACACACACACGCACGCACACACGCACACACTCACACACGCACACGCGTAAACACGCACGCACGAACGTGCGCGTACACATACACGGACACAAACAGACACAAACACGCCCGCCCGCCCGCACACTCACACGCGCGCACGCACACAGACACGTACACACGCACACCCGTTCGCACACGCACACACCCCACACACGCATGCACACGCGCACACGCACACGCACGCACACACGCACACACAAGCACACACACACGGCCATACACACACACAGACGGCAACACGTGCACGCAGGCGCACGCACGCACATGCACACGCACACCACACCCCTCACTCACGCCCCCACACTCACGCGCGCACACATACACGCACGCGCACACGTACACGTAGGGACGCCCACACACGCACACGCACGCGCACACGCACACAGACACGCACACGCACACACGCACACACATGCACACACGCACACGCACGCACATACGCACACACACAGGCACGCGCACGCACACGCACACGCACGCACACGGATGCTCACACACGCATACGCACGCACACGCCCACACATGCACGTACGCACGCGCCCGCGCCCGCGCACACACACACCCACACACACACAAACACCACCACCCACCTACCCACCCACCCACCCACCCACCCACCCACACCCCGCACACACACACGCACGCACGCACACACGCACACGCACACACGCACGCACACACACACACAGACGGACACACGTGCACGCTGGCACACGCACGCACATGCACATACGCACGCACACACACACCACCCCGCACAGACGACCCCGCACTCATGCGCGCACACGCGCACGCACGCACACACACACACGCACACGCACACACGCACACGCACACATGCACACACGCACACGCGAATACACGCACACACGCACACGCACGCACGCACAGAGACACACAGGCACTCACGGACACGCACGCACACGCCCACACGCGCACTCGCCCGCGCCCACACACACGCCCACACAGCCACACACACCACACCACCCACCATGTGCCCCCCCACCCACCTACCCCCCCCCCCACACACAAACACACACACACTAAGAAGCCAGAGCTTTCCATTCAACTTAGAAGGCGAAAAAGGGTATTTTCGCGCTTGGATATCGCGCGAAAATGCTGTAAGAGCGAAAGAAGAATTCAGCACGCTGGCATTCACTCTGCCCGAAATGTGACAGAACCCTGGGGGCTATGACATTCGGCTTTCAAATATTCGAGCGCTAAAGCTGCAGGCAAAGGCAATCGCGGCTGTTAAACAACGTGCGTTAAACAACATGGTACTTGTACCATTGAGTGAAAACACATCGGCCACATATTGAGAGTTTTTGTGGCACGAAAACGCGACTAACGAAGGCTGGTTTACAACTCAAAGCGGAGGCAGCGTCGGCCAGATGAGCGTGTCTTCATTCTTCGTGATTATGATTACAGGCCCGCCGTTTGTATCGGGACGTCGGTTGTCATCAACCGACTCGCCAGAGTCAATCTACTTATTTGACCCACCATTCACTAATCTAATGGGTTAGCCATCCTTTCCCCGTTTTATCCCATCGTTACCCCTCCTGCCTTTGCACACCTGTTTAACTCCCCCATTCCGTTCCAAGTTCTATTTCGGTTGATTATTTTTCGTACGTCCCACTCTCTTCGCTACTTTAGGCGAAGCCTTAGGCGGTTAAGGCCGGCACTTTGCCGCGTGAGTAGGAGTTCACAAACTTACACCTCCCTGCCTGGCTCCGCGCCGTACGGGACTGCCGGAGCAACGGCGCGCCGCTGGCAGCAGATCGCGGTGGCCACGCCGCTCCACACCATGTTTAGGTGAAAGACCTGATCTTGTAATGTCATTGCAAACGTCCTTCAAACACACGTTTTCGAGCGAGAATCAAAACTTTAGCTCAAAATAAATAATTTCGCAGTGAATAAAGCATCGTTTGCTTCCGGATAAGCGCGGGGGCATGTATTTTGTCTTCATGGCACCTTTAAGCTTTCCAAAATCAAGAGATTAAATTAGGAATTCTCAGATAACACCATAGAACGGGACATGTTACGTGAGTAGGGCTAATGGAGGACAATTGGTGGTAGGTTTGCTACATCTCTTACGAGGAAGCTGCTCCTAAGCCATTCCAACAGCATATGAATGCCACCCCGAAACGGGGACATTCACGATTCCCTTCCTTGATGAAACCCAAGTGCTTTTATGCTTTGTCAGGAACTGACATTAGCAGTATCACTAGCTGAGATCAAAAACAACACTGTAGTGTTTCATGTAAGCCCTTTTTGACCGCGTCCTTGTTCAAAGCATGTTTTACAGTGAATGACTCTGCCCCCGAGAACACTTCAGGGCATTCCAATACTCAACACAAGCTTTCCTGAGAAGAACGGAGCGTGAAACGTTCCACCTGGCACCCTCAACAACAGCTACAGCTAACTGGTGTCGAATTACAATTACACAGAAGAACATATCCTCCCCGCACCACACGTTAACTACGAGGCATATATCTACCTGAGACTATGCAAACTGAAACCATTTACAACCACACCATCCTTGTATACATGTCTGTCAATTTACCCCCACAACTGCCCGCATGCCGACAGTCTTCTCACAACATATCACCTTGTCTGTTCCTGCCCATGGAACTCTGATCCAGTCCATTCCTCTTCCCTGAAACAGTGGGAGTCTGCGCTAACCAGCTCGGCACTGGAGCGCCAAAAAGCCCTTGGGGAACGTGCCCTTGAAATCAACGAAGGCTCGCCGCCTCCCGGACGTTGGAAGTGGACCCCTGCTACTGTCAATAAATGTTTATTCCTACTAATCTACCAAGTCGCGTTTGAACACTCGCACGCGCAGCCTTCTTAGCCACGCGCTCTCTCCAGACCTTTCTGTAGCTTTCCCCGTTAAGTAGGTGCTGGAAAAACTCTGTCTGAAATTAACCGCTAAGACGACTTTACTCTTACGCAACGTTTTATTAACTTGTGCTTTGCAGATCCACTGAAGCTGTGAAAGGTATAAAACTTCTATTCCCTTTCTGCACAGGGCCATGTACCCAGAGGGTGCGGTTAAGAAAAATGGTAGGAAATAAACTTTTATCGAAACTGTCTTGAGGGACATCACGTGAAAATATTTGTCAATACGTTTAAGGTTGCAATGCATTTATGTCGTTATTCAATCAATATATTGTCACCGAACATCACCTACTATGGTTACTTAACAAAAGAAATTCGCTCATCTCCGGTCGTCGCAGTACGTAAAAGGCGTTAAACTTTGTGCTGAGTCTCGTTTCCCTAGCCATTTCCGAAGCGACGTTTTCCGGCTATTTTAATGCTATTTTGGTTGTGTATAGCGCACCTCCTAATTTCCTACATGTCTTGTGCAGAAACCTAACATTAGAAGAGATTTCCTCCACGCCATCTATTTGTATTGGGAGAATAAATTTATTAATAAACAATTGTGGTATCAACAATACAACGCAACAACCAGAAACAATTCCACAAATGCAGCGCCTGCTGCTACAAAAGTAACTTAGCCCAAAGGCTGGCAGTTACAGATACCTAGAAAACCACACAAACAGTTTCAAATGGATTGCAGACAAACAATTACCATGCAAACACTTTGCAGTTGATTACAAAAGAATGTTAAGATGCGAGGGAATCAAGGGTACAAAAGCATTCACTTCAAGAATAGAGCGATATTGGCTACAAGAGTGGAACAAAATAATGACTTGTAAGATCAAAAATCACTGCGCACACGTCTAAAACACGGGCAAGAATAATAACATTTTTCTTCGACACCTCTATAAACCGGTTAGACCAATGTCATAGAAACTCTTCCTCAACCAACAAGGCCAACTCGCCTTCGGGAAACGTAACGAGGTGTTGTCTGAAAAAGCAAAGCAAGGGTCACTGCATAGGTACCCGGAGATTTCGTGGAATGTCCCTGGAGCGGCTACAGTGCAGTACAACACCGCCAATTACTGCGTGTAGTTTGACTAGGGTAGAGACCGGTGTGGTAAGGTGAATGGAAAACGTGTGTGGCCGACCCCTAGGACGGTCAGATGGCTGCATCAGGCTGTCTGAAGAGGAGGAAGCCGAGGAAGAGGAGGAAAAAAGAAGGAACGAGCTAACCGAAGCTGTCCGATCAGTGGTTCGCGCTGGGTTCTTAGACCACCAGTCCGGCAAGCAGACCCGGCGTACCTGTCGTCCTTGTTCCTGAGGAGCGCTCATACAGCCCTGGTGCCCGCTTACCTCGCGGCGTAGGCCCGAGGAACACCACCTCATCAGCAGTCTCGGCCAGTCACCGAAGCTGACATCCGCGCCTGGACTGGGGTTGGTGAGACGCCGTGAGGACATTCTCAGAAGACTTGTGTTTTGCGTAACTGCCCATCTGTGTGTGTTGGGTCTTGGGAACTATTCGCCAGTCTTTCATTTCGTGGTCTTGTTTTCGTGTTGGAAATACAAGTGCTGGCAACGTGCAACGGAGTGAGTCGTAGGTCTGGTGCGAGAAACTAGTTGGACTCTTGATCCTTACAAAAGTGGCGAGCCTGCCAGGATCCAGCTAGCATACTGACCCATTCGAATTCCGTACCGTACAGAAATACCACCATGGACCTCGAGAAGCTTACAGAGCTAGGCATCCAGTACGGTCTCTCTGGGCATGAGCTGCGCAAGTGGGTTGAGAAAGAACGCGCCAACCAGCGCGCTGAACGAGTCGCTCAACGGGAAGCAAATCGCGAGGAGGACGAAAGGCAGAAGGCCGCGGACGAACGGCAGAAAGGCGCAACGAGCTTCTGTTGCTGGAGCTCCGACTTCAGGAAACGCCGGCAACTGCAGGGACCCAGGGGAACGCCAGCCACGAGAACGGCGTTGGACAGGTCGGCACGACGCCCCCTGGTCAGAAGCTTCTCCCCATCTTTGACGACCTACATGCATATCTACAGCGCTTTGAGCGGGGAGCTACTGCTCAAGAATGGCCACCAGAGAAATCGGCCACGGCCATCAGCATGTGCCTCTCTGGGGAAGGTTTACCGTCATAGGCCGTCTGACAGCAGAAAAATTACTGCATTACCCCGCACTCGAAAAGGCTCTATTGCAGTGCTTCCACTTCACTGTCCAGGGCTACCAGGAGAAGTTCAGGGAAGCTCAAGCCCTAGATGGTGAGACTAGACGACAGCTGGCTTCCCGGATTTCAGGATATTTTGACCATTGGATTGAGATGTCAGGTGTGCCGAAAACATTCGAAGGACTCAGGGACCTTGTCGTCTCCGAGCAGTTTCTTCGATGTTGCCATGCCAAGCTCATTGTATTCTTTAAGGAGCGAGACTGCAAGACGCTGAGTTCTCTCGCGGACCATGCCGACCGCTTCCTGGAGGCCCAAAATATCACTAACGTTGGGAAGAACAGCGAAGAAGAGACGACACCCAGAGACGGAAGTGATGCCCAAAAGAAGTCGCTGAAATGCTACTTATGCAACCGCATCGGCCACACTGCCCCTGTCTGTCGCGTCCCTCCTAGAAACCCGCCAAAATGCAAGAATTGCGGCAAGTCAGGGCACAGCGCTCAAGAGTGCAAGAACAAACCAACCGACCCGGAAAATTTTGTCTCGTGTGCCTTCCCACGGTTTTCTCAGGGTCATCCAAACCGGGTCTCCACTGCTTCCCCTAGGAACGCAGATGAATCCTCAGGCTTCCGTACCCGATGGGACTACAAGGCGCCTCAATGTCTAGCGGACGGCCTACCCGTTGTTGAAGGGCGTGTGCTCGGAGAACCTGTACGCGTTCTAAGGGACACGGGCAGCAACACCGTTATTGTTTGGCGCAGCCTTATTCCCGAAAAGAGGTTTCCGGAAAAACGAAGGAAGTCTTCTTTCTGGACGAGTCGGCGATGCAGTTACGAGAGGCGAAGATTCACGTAGACACGCCCTACTTCACAGGGGAAGTCGACGCCATTTGCATGGCAAACCCTACATACGATCTCATAGTTGGTAACTTTCCTTGGGTACGAGCAGCACTGAACCCAGAGCCGTGCTGGGAGAGCACAAGCAGCGGGGACGAGAAACATATGGGACTTCTAAAAGAGGAAAGGCCACCAGACGTTCCGGTGCTGATGTCTGCCATTGTCAAGACGCAGAACAACAGCCTTTTTAGATGCGACGCATCTCTTGCTCTGAGGCATGTCCCTCCTGCGTCGGCGTCGGCGTCGGCGGCGTCCGCACGCCACCTGCGCATGCGCGCCTCTCCCCCGCTCTTCTCTCCGACAGCTGTACGCAACACTCTCACTCCATCTCATTATCATTAACAGCTGTGTGCGCGCGCTTCGCTCCGCTCGCGTCTGGTCCGGCGCGCAAGTGCGCGCATGCGCGACTCTCCTCCGCTGTCTCCTCTCCTTCAGGCGCTGTGAATATAAAGCGGGTAGCGCGCTGCGGTGGTTCATCCGCGCTCGATTTTGTTCGACGCCGCGTGCCTTTGCTTATCGACTCTGTGCTTGACTTGATTCTTCCGATGAAGATGTGATGGAAGCGAAGGTCCCTTCAGCGAGTGGGCTGACACAATCAAATACCAGCGTCAGCGCAAACGCTCAAGGCAACGTTACGACCAATTGAAGCCCCCGGTGCGTCGCTTCACATCAGGGTTCCCTCGATGAAAGATGGGCGTTATTTTTTTCAAGATGCTGGGAGTTATGAGCTCTCTTTCGAAGGATGAGATAGCTCAACAACAGAGCAGCGATCCTTCATTGAAATGGTGCCAGCGGAAAGTCGGCAAGCGAGTTTATTACCGCAAGGGCCACTACAGCATGCCTGCTCGAAAGACGACATTCACGGCGTAGTGCCCGGCAATCTTTTTTAGGCGGCGAGAAACAGCATGTAGATAGGGAATTATGGCGAATCGTTTTCTCGTATATCTGAAAGCGGCGCTGCCGCCTCCTGGCCAGTGTTTTATTCTCGCTTCAAGCGATGAAACAGTCTTTGCGACACAGAAGCAACAGCCAGGCGCGGGAAACCTGCCGCTTCCAATCTGGCAACTTGCTGCAGAAAAGCCGCTTGCATGACATGCGCAGATGACTTCTTTGGTGCTGCGCGAAGACACGAAGCGGCCAACCCGTTTTTTACAATTTTTGAGTGTGCAGAATGAAAACTTAACGATGGTTGTACAGATCGGGGGATATATGACCAGCAAATATGGTCCTTCTGAAACTGCAAAGACATGTCTAGGTATTGCAACACAGCCTTTTTTGGAACTTCAGATGTGAAAGTCAGGCCTTTTCCACTTTGTTGAAACAGTTTCAATACATCGATTATATTCCGGGTAAAATGCGCACGGTCCACGAACACGAAATAGTCATCCACATATCTGAAGACATGTTGTGCGATCTCCTCAAAGTCTTGTTTCAGGGCTCTGTCAATCCTACCCAGAAAAATGTTACTAAGCACAGGCGCCTCCCACATGAGCCGATACATACCCCTGACTTCTGCACAAAAAAGTTTTTCCCGAAAGACACAACTGGAGTGCTTAAATAAAACCATAAAACCATAAAACCATAACAGCTCCAGGAAGCTTTCCACAGGAATGCAAGACTTGTTTCTGAAAGTCACTTCGTCATTGTCCTCACAGTCGTCTAATCTCTTCTTCGTGTGTTGTTTTCGTTCGCGCTGGCCACCATGAATGCTATCCAACTCACCCCTTTTTGCCACCTTTTTATGTTTTCCATGTCACAAAAATCTTTAATTTTTTTTAACCACCGTTTCAAGGACCATGAATATTGTACGCAGCGGATGGCTGCATTATTGCATTATGTTGGCGTTTGTACCACTCCTAAGGATTCCCAGATATTCACTCAATAAAGGCGTTAGTTCTGTATTATACAGGACTATCCAGATAACCTCGAGCTTGTTCTTAGGCTCAGCACTGTCACGGACCTTTTTTTATTGGCCAGCAGTTTAAGCTTCTTTGTCTCTACAGTCAAACCTAGTTATAGCGAACTGTAATATGTGTCACTCTCAGGGGGAATAAACAGCGCAGAGACGGGGACTAACAGACGAAAAGACAGTACAAGCGCTGACTATGTGCCATGATTAGTTCGATATGTGCCACGATTAGTTCGATATATCCAATAGTTCGATATAGAAAACCTGCTTATGACGAGTTTATTTTTGCGAGTTCGCTATACGCGAGAATAGCTCCCGCAATCCCCGTATGCAGAAAGGAACAAAATAAAGTATAACAAGGTTGAGAACTGGGCCAGTTGGTATACATTCATTCTGAGGGAGCAGCGCAAACTAGACAGGACAAAGGGTTGGAAACAACACGAGCGCTTACTAACAACGGAAGTTTTTATTAGAAAAAGAAAAGAACATATAAAGAAGCCTGCGTACTAACACACCGTGACATAGGCCATGCGCACGACACTCTTGCTCACACTGAAAGTTGTGGCTCATGCGCGGTCAAGGTAATCAACTTCACAATCCAGCAAGCACACCGAGGGGGAACTATTGATTAATTGTAGGGTTTAACGTGCCGACGCAGCGCAGGCGATGAGGCGCGCCGTAGTGGACGGCTCCGGATTAATTTTGACCACCTGGGGATCTTTAACGTGCGCCGAAATCTCGTACACACGGGCGTTTTTGCTTTTCGCCTCCATCAGAAAGCGGCCGCCGCGGCCGGGAATCGAACCCGCGACCTCGTGCTCAGCAGCGCAACGCCTTAGCCACTGAGCCACCGCGGCGGGTACCGAGGGGGAACTAATGCAGTCATCACCATTCTTTTAAGTGCAATGCACTTTATAAGCGACCCCAAACCATCCACCGCCGGCGTCGGCGGCGTCGGCGTCCGCAGTGCTCCTCTATAAAGAAACAGCATCCGGCGCCAGGTTTCGATCCGCGGACTTTGCGGCCGCAGCGCGACGCTCTACCGACCAAGCCACGGACGCGACGTGATATCAGCGTTAGTGACGCGCCTTATATCTTTAACGCATTCAAACTACGTCGTCAGCGGCGTGCGTTGGCGACTCAGCGGCGTTATAGCGGCTTGATAACTGCGTGGTGTACACGTGATACTACAAACCCGATGGAAGAGATGGAAGAGAAGGCGGCGAGGCGGTGGGCTGCGGGGGCCGAGCGCAAGCGCCGCAAGCGGGCCGACAACCGTGCATTCGCACTTTCACATTCTCCCCCTCGGGGAAATGCGGGGGAATTTTTTGATAAAGAAGGCTTCGGATATCTCCCTTGTGCGCGCGTCTTTGTGTGAAAACAAAATACTTGTCCCGTTAAGTTCCGGATAACATCCATGCTTAGAACAATGTGACGAGAGCTGGGAAGAAGGCTTGCCCTTTACATCGGAAGGCTTGCCCTTTACATCGGAAGGCTTGCCCTTTACAGCGTTGCGATGTTCCCGCAGACGTTCATTTATGCATCTCCCCGTCTGTCCAATGTATATCTTATCGCACGACAAGAGAATGCAGTACACGACGTTACTTCTGCACTCAACAAACTGTGATCGGTGATTTACGCCACACCCCTTCTGCACAGCCTTACTTTTTCTTTCCGACTTCTTGTCAATTGCGGGACAAAGATTTTCTAGCTTATTTTTGGCGGAGAACACAACGTCAACATTACATCTCCCGGCTATCTTTTTAACCCTGCGCGAAAGAGCGTGAATGTACGGAATAACCGCAAACCGCTGGGGCTTTTCCTATGCCTGAGTGCACCGTCCAGAATTCTTCAGTTTTGAAAGCCCCTTCCTAGCAGCACAATCAATAAAATGATCCGGGAAACCAGCCTGCCTTAGTCTATTAACCTAGGACGCAAAACTGGCACCCATACTGTGCACACATGACTTCGTTATGGACGAGTTCAAGCTGTTTACAGCTATTCCCAATTTTACCACCTTGGAGTGGCAAGAAGAAAAACATAATAGAGGTTTTTTTACCTAGGCAGGTAAGTCCAACACACGTGCTTATCCTGGAACAAGAGTGACAAGTCTAAAAACTGAATAACGCCTTCTTTGGAACACTCCGTGGTGAAGGCCAACCCATGATCGTTATCCTCAAACGCACACATGATACGAGACATTTTTTGCTTAAAGTTACTGTCCCGGACAACCAAAAGGTAATCATCAACATACCTAAAGGCCTTCACAATCAAGGTCTCCAATTCTTTCTCAAGAACGACATTCATGGCACTTAGAAAAATGTTACTCAACACAGGAGCCACGCGAGAACCAATGCACACCCCCGATTTCTGAATAAAAACACTATTGCCCCAGGCGACGAGGGTAGACTTCAAGTAAAAGCTCAAAAGCTCCAGGAAACTCGAGAGGGGAATCTGCAACTCGTCGTTTTGTTCTGTAATGCAATTATAGACACAGGACATACGTTTTTCATGGGGAATAGAGTAGAACAAATCGGTAACATCGATACTAAACGCTGAACAATATGTAGGTTTCTCTGTAGACAAATATTCTACCACCTTGTCAGAGCCAGAGACAAGAAATGGGTCTACACATATTAGCGTGCACAACTGGTTCTGGAGGTACGTAGAAACCCTTCCCTGCCATGACTCCCTTTTCTGTGATGATAACCCGAAACTTCAGTTGCTAGTAAGCGCTCGTGTTGTGCCCTACCCTTTGTCCTGTCTTGTTTGCGCTGCTCCCTCAGAATGAAAATAAAGTATGTCATTACCATGCACAAAGCAATCGATTTATTGTAAATAGTAAGGCTATTTTCCGCTTTAACTGCCTACGTCCAAAAAGAGAGGTGATTTTTGTTTTCCCTTTCGTTTTGGCAGGGTCAATTAGCACAGCATTCTTTACACGAGACATTGTTTGCACCAGTTCGTGTCTGTGTCCTGCAATATCTAAGAAATATTGGCGGAGGACACCGACTGCCGGCAGAACTTCACTAATCGTCGGACGGCTTTCACTCGGGACATCCTCTGTCTCCTCAGTGCTCTTCACCAGCATTACGACGGTGCTGCTGATGGTGTTCGCATCCGAGGGGGCTTATAGTGATGGCAACGTCGTCCTCGACGCTGAGGAGATCTTCTGAGGACATTCCTTTCGGCACAGCATCGGAAACGTTGGGGAGCTGCCGTCTCGGTCCGGACTCACTGACTGGGCGGATTCCGTCGTGAGTCCCGCGCGTCAGAAACAGTTACAAAAAGTATCGGGCCTCATGTCGCTCCATTCGAGACGCAATGTCTCAGTCGCGGCCTTTGCGCAGTTGTCGCGGCCAATCAAAATATATATCGCCGCTCTGAGACGATGTATTTTGGCGGCCATTCTAGGCACGCCGAGTTCGAAATATCAGACGTGAACTTCGTTGTAAGGAATATGTTTCGCGTGTATTTCTGCAAGTGATTGATTTTTGTCCGATATATAGCATAATTCGCCTTATCCGGGCTCGTTAAAGTCGTGTTTGACTGTAAATAGGTTTGAAACTGTCCCACTGCTCTATATTAGGCGCGACCGGTTGTGACGAGGAAATATCTGTTTTGATTGACAATAACGGAACGTTATCTTACAGTATTCAAGTATAACGTCCAGTGTCGGGCGCCATCACGCCTTGCGATGACATGTAAACGGGGATAGAAACAGTGGGTAATGGTCGGAAATGTAACCGGCCATACTGAGGAATTGATTTACTTCTATATATGTTTGACACAGTGATGATTAGGACTGGAGTTGTATAAAACCTGTGTAGTCTGAACATTGAGGAAACGCGCTTCCACGTGGGCGAGAGACTGTTTCCGCAATGGAGCAGCCATACATCCTCCAGGTGAGTCTTGCGTGAAAAAACCCAGTTATCGTGCGTTTCGCGTCGTTCATCACTGACCCGCACCGACCGCGTAGATCACGCAAACTATCAAAGAGGCAGTTAAAATCTCCGCAAAGAATTGTTTACACGTGCTCCAAAGGTAAAACCCCTGGGTAGCGAACGAAGTGTCTAGTAGCTGTGACGCGTACAGATGCATAGGCGTCAATGATTTTAAAGCGAGCACCCGAAATAGGAACGCTGAAGACTAGCAATCTTCTTTCACTATCTCTCGAAATAAAACTGGAGCAACGAACGATGTGTTTGAAGATTAGGACGCCCGCACCACAACAATGGTTAGATGCCAGAGAAAAATGGACCGGATACTGAGGTTCTGCTGAAGCGTTCTGACGTCTTCTTTTCAAAAAAGTTGACTTCTCGGAGAAAAACCAGAACTAAAAATTTTCTTTCGCAAAGTGAGTCAGCTCTCTTTCCTTGTCACTGTTTTGAAACCCTTGGACATTTCTGTTGAATAGTCGTAGCATGAGAAAAAATGAAACACCACCACGTACTGAACTAGCTAGAAAAATTTCAAAAAATTCGGGAGCTTCAACAAACGCTCTTAAACATCACGCGTGTCTGAAACTCGGAGGTAGGGCGAACGCCAACACGAGGCGCAGCCGACCCAAAAAGCAGTAAATTAAGGAAGGTAAATCCAGTGAAAATGCACGTGCTTCTGGAACGCAGCAACTACGGGGTAGACAGGAGCCCTGTGTAGCGTTGAACGCTGTCGCGTGATCTCAGGACAAAGAAATAAGCACGAGGGAGTACACAGTGGCCGCTAATGCTTGTACAAAACCAAAAATAAAAAGAAGCGGAATAGCAGCATCAATGCGCTTTCGCGTCGGCATTCTGTGGAACTGCTGTGGTCACTTTCACTAGTTAGAGTATCCGCCAGTGTGAGACAATAACCGGGATATAAGTAAACATGGTATTCAAGGCAGAGGAGCCTATTGGTGCTATTAGATTTTCATTAATCCTGTCTAGCGAGTGGCAGGCAGACACAACTTCTCACTTGTGTTTGCTACGTATTCCGAGTCGGTTGATGACGGTAAGACGTGTTTGGTTTCCACACGTGAGGTGTCCATCAAGTCCGCAAACTCGTTAATCGGATTGACGAGCTTCGGATCCTTAACTGGCGTAGGGGAAGCGTGTTCACTCGAGTTCCTTCTGACTGCTCCGACTTCCTTCTACTCTGACTTCCTTCCCGTTAATTCTGTGTTCCCGCGAGGAAGTGTTCTAGGCCCGTTGCTTTCTGTATTTTACATAATGATATTGCAACCTGTATTGATGAGAGCGTTACTATTAGATTATTTGCCGACGATTCCCTTAGCGAAAAGTAATACGTTTGAAATACGTACGAGCACGCTTGAAGTGCATTTCAAATATGCTTTGTATTTGTAAATGTATTTTAAGTGTATTAAAAATTGCATTTTCTCAATTTTTACTAAATATTGAAAATACATTATTTAAAATGCGGGAAAAATACAGTGCTTTTAAGTACCCTCCAAATAGATTAAAAATGCACTGAACCTCACAAATGTGCGCTTAAGGCATTCAGAATATATTGAAAATGTATTTATTCCCGCCAAACGATCATGGTGTAAATGCACTGTAAATATTATAAAAATACACTTACCTAAATACATTTACAACAGCACTCTGAGTATACTTTAAAAGTGTGCTGAAGCATGGAAATATACTCCGAATATATTCGAAATATATTTCAAATGCCTTTTACGTTTGTGGAACGAACATGGTAGAAATACACTCTCAATGCATTAACAATACTTATTGAAAATATATTTTAAATGTATTCATAAAGCTTTGCCGAAATACATTTCGAGTACACGGCAGGCGCTGCTTCAGTTGCTGAATTGTAAGATTCACGTAAAGCATATCTGAAGTGCCGGATAAAATACATCTCAAATGAATAAACGTAATAAATGAATAAAAATGAAAACGTATAAAACATTTGCACTTTGCCAGCGTTGCTACGACGGTATCGCTCTGGAGGCTTGGAAAATTTTCTTTTTCTGAAAAATATTCGCCTTAGATGGACAACCCTGGCTATGCTTGCGAGGGCGAGCAGCTCGGCGCCTCTCACTGTCGCTCACTACCTCCTTCTCTGTGCCCGGCACCTGCGGCGCGAGTTGAGCGGCGCACCCCTCTTTCACGTTTTGTCTGCCTTCGCTGCGTTTCTTTTGCCTGTCCTGTGGTGTTTTCGGACTCCTCAACGCGCGGTCGTCGGGTGGACGCAGTCTCTGCTTGGACGGCGCGTTGCAGCGGCGTTGGCCGTCTAGCCAAGGTAAGCATGATATACCGGCTATTTGCGTGTACGGTGTCGCACTACAATTAATGGACGTATGTTTGCCTTGCAATCGAAGAGTGCTAATGCCCTTTATGAAATCCGCACGTGGTTGTTAAGCTTACCTCCACCTGCGAGCAAGATTTCCTACCGTAACTACGCCGTGCAAGGGAATGTACTCACAAATCAACGACAGCAAGAAGACGTAAAAAAATGGATTTTAGTGCTTCCTTTTTGCGCCTAATTTTTAGCTCGGGCCCTGCTGAGTGGACGGGGGACTGTTGCTACGAGTTTCCTTGTAGATCGAGTTATTCCGTTCTGACTTATTGAGGACTAACACTTGCATTAAACACATAACAGCAAGGAACGTTTTTAGCACAGCCTGTTCACAGAAAGTCCGCCGTCCATGTTTACGCGCTTGAGAATTTGCGAAGTGCATCCAGGGGACGCAGCTTTCTTTTGTTTCTGTTCGCAGCAGCTGCTCAAAGCTGCGCATGTTCACAGCAGCCGCCGTACGGGGAAATAACCCAGTTTGGGGCATACATGCGTCCGACTGATGCGCATTGGCCGGGCCTACGAGAATCCGAGCAGCCTTCGCGATTTTTGTCGGTCGCATGTCGCCATTCTGTCAACTAAAGCCATGAAAGAGTTATGCCGTCGGTTTCGAAGTAACCCAAAGTGTTAAAAGCGACCCACGTAATCTTCGGTGCAAGTGGCAGTAGCGAAAGTGCTTCATGCCCAGGGAATACAAAATTTGTCATCTAAGACAAACTGTATGAGAGTAGCCGCTAAGTTACAATCAGTTTCTGTTCCTACCGCCACCTATAACGAAGAACCAGCAAGGAAGGAAGAGAAGAAAGACGGGTGAGGAGGGGGACTTCGAGGGAGGCAACCAGTTCCCCCGCACGAGACCCCTCGGTTCTCGGAACGGGTCCCCCGGGCGATCGTCTCTTTTGTTCCTTGGGATTGCTCCCACCAAAACTTCGCGAAACTTCAGGACGTTGGACCCTTCCTCTTTTGTGTTTCCTAGCAACTTTTTCCCTCCTTGCTGTATTCATTTCGTAGCGCATTCACGAACACGTGTGCGCGTTCCGAGAGGCCCTTCGGCGCGCTCGTGGTCGAGTGACAGACACGCGGAACCCGACGCGCTAGCGCTGGACCACGCCACCGAGAATTTCAAAAATGTGGCAAAGGCACCGAAAACAGCGTGGGCTGCTTGGCGGTTGTGTGTGTTTAGAAGCGGCAATTGCCCATTTGCGTCTAAAGGGTGTACTTAAACGAGTTTCTTATAGGTGTCACGAGTATTTATGAAGGAAATACTTTTTACTTGATGGTCCCTGACGCTAACAGGTGTTTATCTCTTTTTTGTATGTTAAAGACGCGAGCATTTACAATTATTTTCCGCGTTGCTCCCTAATTAAATGATGACGTTGTCTGTGTACAGCAAAAAGTATAAAATTACCTGCCGGTGATGTGCGGCGGAGAGCAAAAAAATTACATGTGTGTGCAAGCACAAATACGCGTTTTCTGGCGTTGCTTATTTTAATCGCTTCGGTTAGGTGCCTACGATATGAGAGCTTGTTATTTTAAGGAGGGCGTGAAATTTTTCTTGTTTTTCGAAATAACCTTGCTTTGCCGTTCCTTTGAAAGCATTGTTGAGTGCACACGCCAATCTAATGACATTTATGTAAGCTTTCTACTGCAATCCTGCCCATGCATTTTTAAATTGTTTCGCTGCGCACTATTTTTTTAGAACGTAATCTCTGAAGAAGGTGACGCTGAAATTTGCAACACATAACAATAATTGTAGTTAATAAGATTACTGCTTATCTTATTTTATTAGCGTCCTGTAAGGTCACAGACCAGTTTTGTCCAAGTTAGTTTAAAACTAGAATTGCCACCATTTCAAGTTAACTCAAGCGCCTAAGTAAGAGAAGTAGCATAACTTTAATAACTCTGTTGCATGTTTTGGTACGTTGGTTATCTTAGCTCTGTCCTTTTTTTTTTCCTAATTTTCGCTAATTTTATCCCTAGACAATGTCCAAACATAAGCCTCCCCGCCCCCCCCCCCCCCTTCCACCATTCTTTCTTAAAAATGGTATTGAAGATCCGATGCCCCTGACAATTAAACTATGCTTACCATTACATAAATTGTCTTACGTCCTTCAAAGGGGCATTGTTCTCACGGAGGGCTTTTTTTCTCTGAAGGGGAAACTAAAAAATTCTTGCTCGCGAGGTACGTTGGCACGGCTAGAGAAAAGGCCTGATTGATTTGACATTTATTTGCCTCTAAAAAAAGTGTTTCACTAATATTTTCCCATTTTCTGTTCACTGCAGGTGCTGGTAAAATTTCCCGCGTGGAGAATCCGAAGTACGAAGACTCTGATGCACAGCGCTTCATCTGCGCTGGCTACCGAGGTGGCTGAAGGGCATTCATCTCCTGCTGCTTAGTAATGGCGAAATTGGCCGCTCGACTGAGGTGTACAATAAACAACTTTCAAACTGCCAATTTGTGCGCATACATGCTGTTCTTTCAGTCAGTTGCTGGCCCGCATTCCGAGCATGGCCGGTTTACATTTTCACAATGGAGTATATCTTTAGCCTAGTGCCTATTAAACTTTTTTTGAAACTACAATATGATAGTTTCTAGTTGAACGGTAATAATTCCCACTAACACACATTGCCATGGCATCTCTCAATGTATTTAGGTTTTATTTAGTATACACTAGTAACGCATTTTGAGTATAGTTTGAGCCAGTAATTTATTGTGCATTTTAAAATGCATTACTAATACATTTTGCACGTATTTAAAATTACATTTTCTGGGCATTTTTAATGCATTTCAAATGCATTAAATATATATTTTTCATGCACTGCTTATGTATTTTTGAGGTACATTTTAAATACATTGTAAATGTATTCGAAATGCATTTCGAATGTGGACAAAATAATGCAGAATAAATACAAAGTTAATATATGTATTAAATGCATTCGAAATACATTAAAAATACGGCATCTTTTCGCTAAGGGTTGCTTAGTTTACAAGGAAATTGAAAATAACAATGACCGGATTGTTTTAAATGGTAGTATAAGGGCTAATTTTGACTGGTGCGATAAGTGCACATGAAACATAATCTCGAGAAAACAGTGTGCATGCGCGTTACCAACAAAAAATGTCCCGCTGAATTCCAATACCGAATTAATGACGTTGTAATTGCTCAAACTGAAAGCTTTAAGTACCTGGGCGTAACACTCACTAGTCACCTAACATGGTCCAAACATATTGGTGCTGTCTGTGCATCTGGTCGTCGCAAACTTGGTCTCGTCAGATACAGGCTCAAATACTCACCCCCGCATGTTAAGTTGGCTTACAACTCGTTAATTAGGGCTAGACTAGAATATGCATGTATTGGTTGGGACCCCTTCTATTCGAAAGATATTAATAAACTTGAGCAGATTATCAGACTTGCAGTTGCTTTTACGTATAATCGTTATAAAAGGTCTGATTCTCCTACCAAACTAATGAACGCAAATGGAGTTAGCTCCTTAGAATCTCGGAGAAAACTTGCAAGGCTAAAATTTCTTTTTCATCTCTGGCATCAGGACTCCTCTACCTACCTTCAGCCTTCAACCCCTAGACCCACACGACATCACCATTCCTGTAGATTAACTCCCATTTTTGCACGTACAGAGAAGTTTAAACATTCCTTCTTTCCAAGAACCATAATAGATTGGAATGCCCTCCCCAGCCGCAGATTTCTTTCAAATGATGTACCCCGATCAATTGAAAATTTCCCTAACATGTAAAATTTCAGCTGTCTTGTGTTCTCCCCATTTCAGGTGCTTGTGGTATGGCGTTATACATGGTCTTCTTTTTTTCCAGTTCTTCATGTTTTTCATGCATGCCTTGTATGCCAAACCTCGGCTTTACTGACCCTTGCTTTTTCCCCTTGCGCTGCTTTTATTATTTGTTCTTTACTTTTTTGCTTGCAATGTAATGTGTATCAGAATATTATATCTGTTCCACACTCCTGCTTGGGCCTCTAAAAGGCCTGCAGTATTTTGTAAATAAATAAAAATAAATTTCGGTAGGTTATTAGGGAGCTGGGCGTCGTCTGGGTGTCATGACAGCCCGCTAGGGAGGCCTGCCCCCGTCGCGTCACGACGATAGGGTTTGTACTCCTCTCGGGGGATGGGCTTGGCATCTTCATCGATGGAGGAGGAGCGGAGTCCGTGGTTGCGGGTGTCTCGGGGCTTGGCCGCTGGAACAAGGGCAGGGTCTACTGGCTGGGATGATAGGAGCTGCCTACGAGAGTTCACTGAGCCACTTTCTACCGTGCTGATGTCTGTATAGCTGGGGTGAGAAAGGGATGTTTCGTTGGATGTAGAGCTTTACTTGCCCGGCTTCGCTTCACTAGGCTGACTAGTAAGCTCGTCGGTTGTTGACGTGTACTTCGCAGGCGTCGGCGTTGTAGTTATATCTTCCATTGTCGCTCTTCCATAATTAGCGTGGCTTGGGAATCCTCAGCACCGTAAGCCGAAGCGCAGCAGGGAGTGCCGTCTGGTTAAGTCTTTCGCCGGGCGAAAGTTGTCTGCGGAATCTCGCTGGTGTTTTGACAGAGTTCGGGTAATTCACGTGCTGCGTCTTCATGACAAGGAGGTCGCAGGAAGTCCGCCGTGGCCCGGTATCCGTGGCAGCGGCAACATAGAGCCGAGCATGTGTGTTACTCGTGTCCGAAAGTCTCACACAAAGATTACCATAGCGTCTTGCAGTCGAAGCGGTTGTAGCCCTCTTGCTCGCACTAAGAGCACACTATCTTCACGCTCCGGTACACGCACTGTACCTTGAATCTTCGGACCGACATGAATTTTTTGACGGGAGACCTTATTTTTATGCGAACGAGGCTCACGGCGTTCTCAATGCGCTCCCTAGCGTTGAGGCTAGGGTAGTGAACGCTAAGCACCCTGCCGTAAGACAAAAAGGCTGCACCAAGGACTTAGTCGCTCGTGTACTTTTGGAAACGATACACGGTGAGGTAGATAAGCTGTGGACTGATGAATAGAACGGGGCTCGATGTGCCGTTCACGGCAATGGTACCACGCTAGTTGAGGGTTTTAGCTGCAGCAGCGGATGAAACTGCGAAAAAAACTTCATGTCTCCTTGGTGCTGGAGGCCCTTAAGTCCGTGGGGACCCACGAAGTGCTTGATTGCATCAATGATGTAACAGAAGCATACTTGGGGGCGTCAAGCTTGAAGCATTGATTGAGCCGAGTATTTCACGGCCGCGGGTTGCGTGGAAGCTACCTTGGACGGCGAGATGCTGAAGAGCACTCAGATGACAGGGAGCGTCTAAGGACATACGGCAAAGAACGGCCTAACGCTACGAGTACGGGCCCCTTAGATAAAAACCAGTCCAGTCCGATTCGCTTACTCAGCTCTACTACCTTGTAACATCAATGCTGGAGAAGAATGTGTGCGTTTACATCAAAAGAGACAAATATTAAACTGAAGTACATTAGTGCGCACAATTAAAACGTTCGAGATTAAATTGCAAGCAATGTTTTAATGTTTAAAGCATTGGTAAATGTTTTAAACCGTTTCCTTTTTTAATTTACGCTGCGTTGTTTTTTTATACAAAAAACGAAATTAAATAACTAGTTATTTGTTGTTTTTCAACATTCACACAAAACGTTTTTAAATTAGGTAAAACACTATAATTAATCCGTTTTTGTCCGCTATTTTATGAATCGCCGTTTCGTCGTCAGAATTGCCGGCCTCTTAGGTATATTAATTCCAGTCTCGATAACACGGCGAAAACTTAAACCCCACACTTGGGTACCCGTAGCTGCGCCCATAAAAAGCTTGGAAATCCACACACGTGTATTGTGCGCAGTCAGGATATTGAGTAAACGGTACACAACATTTTTAAAATTTCGTCATGAGCGGTTTTCAAAGTGTTTGCCTTTTAATTTGAAGGAGCGAAAACCTAGGCTTGTTTGATTAGCGTACGGTGTTGCGGCGCCAGTTCACGTGGGCTGATATCGACGTACAGAAGACGGTGTGGGTGCTGGGCTATTACTGCGAAATAAACTAAAAATGCAGGGCTAGGGACAGCTCACGGGCCATCTGGAAAAGCACAAAGGGCTTGTTTGGGGTAACACAGGAAACCATATTCAGCCACAATTCCCCAAAACCTAAACGTGTGTTCATTGGAGCCGATTAATCTGACCATGTGGAATTGAATTCGAAGGATTACTTGAATGCCGAAGCCCTAGTTGACTACGAAGCCAACGTGGCTTTGTTGGCACGAGAACGGCGGGCTGCTTTATCAATAAAAAGTTCAATGAAGGCTGTCAATGATGCCACTTTTTAATGAAGCCACTATTACCAAAAATAATAAAAATTTAGGAAATCTTTAGTGGTTCGTAATCAAGCAAGCGCCTCGGAAAGGAGAAGTCAGTTACTTTGGCTGGATAAACGTGAACGTGCGTAAAGCTTATTTTGACTTGCGTCTTGAGGTTTATTACACACTTTGTTTCACTTATATGTATGTCTGATAGCGACTTTACTGTAATTTTAATAGCATTTTATTTATGCATTGCTTTTTTATAATTTGGTGCATACATTCCAAGAAAAAAGTTACAAGAAATGCCTTATCGGGAAGTGATTAAGGCATGTGACCTTGAGCACTGCAGCGATGTCTATGTACACGTCTGTTCTATATTTCGTATCCTTCGCATCCTTCGTAAGGCTCCCGTTTGGCCGCTCGGGGCTTAGCTGGGCCTGGCCTTAAACGCCACCCGTGCACTGCTCCATCCTGTAGCAAGCTGTTGCAGAAGTGTTGGTCAGAGAAAGCGTACACCACACATACGCCTGGTAACTCAGAAGTCGGCGAGGCCGTCGGGTTCTCCTCGTGTCGGCACACGACGCACCAGATTGAGACGCATGGTAATGGAGTAAAAAGAGAAATATAGACGAAAATGGTAGCGTCAAGCGAGCTACAGAAAGCAGTAATTAACCAAACATGCCACCGCCCTCCATCGGCGCTGAGCAGACGACGCTTCTCTTTTCCATTAAATAAAATCCTTGTCACTCAATTCGCCGGAAGTGCGAGATTAAGTAATCCAATTGCAAGATTTGAGCTTCGTGACGGACATTGGCGGATCATTTACGTACATGCGAATGAATGGCGGAGCTCAAAAATACGCAGGGATCGGTGTGAACGCGGCAACAAACTTTTCAACGAAAGTGAGAGCTTTCCGGTGACCGTAAAATAGTTATGGTACTTGGCGCAGAGTAGGTTTGCATGTAACCGACGATTGCGCGAGTTCATTTACTGTGCTCAAAATACCTTTCAAGACCCATTTAATATGCAAAATTCAGAGCATGTTACGTTACAGAAACTCATGCGAAGATACAAGTGTATTTGATCTAAGGATGCTTACCCCGGAGGAAAACAATGCGTAGGAGAGTGAGAAGAATGCCATCTGCCGGGTCGACCTCCAAGAACAGAAGCAGAAGACTGATCGAAATGCAGGTTTTAGTACTTTAGTTAGTTCACCTGTCAAAAGGTGCCCACCAGTCATTTACGTCTTCCTTTGAGAATATGAAATTCGCAATTTTTAAAACTTCATAGACACTTGTTCCAAGTTGTGAATGCGAAAGCATTAATGTGCAAATGAGCGTTGCCTTGAAGAGCACCCTCGCCAACTGCAGGTGACTGCTGACAACTGAGTGAGAGGAGGAGGCATGGCAACGGCTGCGACCCTTTCGCTTACTCTGAAGAATTCTTTCGGAAGAAAACTAACCCACGCTTCCTCATTTATGGGTGTCCTCTAGAGCACGGAACGTGCTTGCAGTCAACTCCTCACACAGGCCGGGGGTGGAGGAGCCACGCACACAAAATATTTGCAGCAAACCTGTCAATGTCAATCTTTCCACATAATTTGTTAGGCAGCAAAGTTGATGCATGACGCACATTTTTCCACGCAAGACGTAGTGTTTTGTGTTTCGTTCTTGAGGGACTCCCGGAGTGACGTTTTGGTCCATGACTTTCCCGTGGAGCTTGAAGGGCTTCCAGTGGGACATCTTATTGGTCTTTCAAGTCTAAACATACACACATCAGCGGTAGTCCCTTAACGGATGCACGGAGGGGGGACCTGAATACAGAGGCAGCCTTCTATAGAGTACACTTCCAGAGGCGATAATTGACTGCAGTCCTCCGTAATTGAACAGTTTGGGTTGGTGTGTTACACAGGAAGTAAGATGCCCATGAAGCAGCAGGGATACAGAAACCACTATCTTTTCCCACTAGGGTAAGGCTCTAGTTGTATTTATTTATTTTTTGATTTATTCAGAATACTCTAAAGGGCCCTCGTGAGAGCGTATAACATATGGGGGTTACATCAGCAAAAGTACAAAAGGGCAAACGAAGAAAACAAACAAAAAGGACAACGTTTCAAATCAAATACAGACTAAGGGTGCAGTATATATTATAAAAAGTAATTGGCAATGATAACAAGAAAGAGCAAGAAATGGGCTACAAATCGTTCGATTACAGACATGTTCAGAGTGAACAACCCATGAAAATGCAAGGAAAACTACATTACACCTAATAAGAAAATAAAGCATACACTCAAAAAGAATAATAAATATACACTCCCTCATCAAGCGACAAACAAGCTGAATCAGTGTTAATAATAGTACATATTTTTCGGTGCATGTTCCGGAAGAGAGGGAAAAATAGCTAAATGAGCAGAAAGTTAGATGGTCGCAGTATTTTGAATGTGTTCTTGAAATTTCGTGGTGACTTTTTCTGGGGCAATGTGCGATGGTAGATTATTACAATTGATTTTGAGACGGGGAATGAATGACCGGGCAAAAGCAGATGACTTAAAGTTTATGCGTTTAACTTTGCAGGGATGATCGCGGCGAGGAAAAATAAGGGCAAGTTGCTCGAAGAAATCACTGTGAAGTGAGACGTGGTGATAAAGTTTACGGATAAGTGATTGGCGTGAAAGTTTGCGGCGATAGAATAGTTCGGGTATACTGCTTGGCGGTTTAGTGCTGTTACGTTAGAATGACGTAAATAGTCTGAAAATATGACAGGAGAGACACGATTTTGGAGCAATTCACTGTTTGTTTATGATATAAGCATGTTTGGGATCCCAAATAGCTTATGCATATTCTAATTTCGGACGTATTAGTGTAGTAAAGGCAAGTTTGCGTATGTTAGGAGGAGCCTGTTTAAGGTTACGCTTGAGAAATCCGAAAGAGCGGTTAGCAGCCGCCAGGTTGAGTTTTATATGGTAGTGCCATGACAGATCAGGCTGCAAATGAATTACAAGATATTTATAAGTGGAGACGTCGTCAACAGTATTATTATTTAACACGTAGGAGGTAGGAATCCGGGGTACCTGTTTACTAAAAGACATAGAGTTAGTTTTAGTGTAATTTAGGGTCATTAGCCAGGTCGAGCACAATGCATTATTAGCGTTTTAATCAGTTTTCAAAGCTTTCCGGTCATTGTCCAGAGGAAATTATTCGGTGAATCACACAGTCGTCAGCAAAAATTCTAATTCGGGATGAGACACAGGATGGCAAGTCGTTAATCTAGATTAGAAAGAGTAGAGTAGTAGACCTAGTACGCTACCATGTGTAACTCCGGATGTTACCGGTTTTAAAGGGGCACTGACACAAAAATTTTGCATCTTGTTTTTTTTGTTGCGATAATAAGCGAGTGACCTACTTATAACCTGTAGAAACCTCATTTTCTTCAGCGTGCGACGGTTGTTTAATTAGAGGCATTTTCAATGCGGCCAGTCGCAGTTTCGGTTTCAGCGAGTGCCGCGAAACGATGGATTTTGTGGATTTTGTGTGAACAAAGCTGACCACGTGACCGTCGGAGGGATATCACAGAGCAGAGCCGCCGTAGCACTGTCGCATCCGCATCGACGGCAGTTTCTGCGAATGCCCCCACGTACTGATCTCGTGAGGCGCTTAATTAAAAAGCGACCGTGGATGGGACGAAGGCGCTGCGAGTGCAAATGCTACCGCGGCTAAAGAACGACGCGCGACGCTTGAGACGGTGTGTGGCTAGACGCGAGCTGGGAGCAGCCGGCCGGTCGGCCTAAAGGTCCGCCTACAGATGTGTTCGGCTTAGCCCTGCGGAGAATATTCGTGTGCCGCTCTCGTAAGCGGTGCAGATGACAATTTTTAATGCAACGCGCCATCGCTCATTAACTCCTTTCTCATGTAAGCCGCCATGGTCGGGACTTGGGGACAATTTCGTGCAGCGGTAACAAGCTATCACTGGAGCTACCTGCGCCGGCCTGGGCCACTTCGCGGCCGTGGCCGCCGCCTGCACAGCGATCGTGCGGCTAGCTCAGTGGGCTTTTCGTGCCTCCGGCGCGTTTTCGCATCCAATGGTAATAAACAGTAATAGAAACCGAGTGCCTGGAATCGCTGTAGAACTTTGGTCGTGGCCAGCTGCCCGATTAGCTGACGAAATCACGGAGGCTCCGCCGCCAACGATCGGGTCGTTCGTTCTCGAGAGCAGAAGCTCCGCCCTCCGGCCCTACGGTTGGAGCGGCGAGCCGGGCGAGCCGGCCAAAAACGCCGGCAGTGCGGAAGCGGCAAACACAAACTCGTGACGTGTTTGGATGTTTATTTACACAATATGTCGATTGCGCGTGGTCCTCTGCTGGCTGCTCGGTTGCGTTTCGCACACTTTAAAATTGCTTTTAAATATGTTCTAGGCTGTATTCGCCGCTGATATTTTGCAGATGATGTAAATGTGTTCCCACCAATCTATCTCCGAGGTTATCTCGCCTTCAAAATTTTGTGCCAGTGCCCCTTTAAGGAAGGCTTTAAGAGGACGTGAACTGTTTTTAAGGAGAAAGGATTCTTTTACCCATGCCACAATGTTAGGGTGACCGTTAATCCGAGAAAGTTCGGTTTGAAGCAGGTGATGAGGGACATGGTCAAAAGCTTCAGAAAAGTCGAGGAAACTAGCATCAACCTGGGATCCACCGTCAAGAGATGAATGTAAGTCATCAATGAATTCGGCGAGCGGCGTCTCACATGAGTATCTTCGGCGAAAAGCGGGCTGATATTTATGTGTAATGTTATCATCTTCCAGGTAGTTAATTACTTCGGTGTGTTTTATATGCTGTAGAAGTTTGGAAATGGTACTGGTTAATAAGAGAGAACGGTAGTTTAATGACTGTTCACCTTACTTGAAGATGGGAATTACATTAGCGATTCGACATTCATGTGGGATGCAACCTAAAGATAAGGATTGTAAAAAAAGGCCGACAGTATAAGACAAATATTAGCTTATACATTCTTTAGTGTTGTATCATTAAACCGACATTATCAGATGCAGTAGAAATTTTGAGCTTCTTTATTAAGGAGAACATACCCACATCCTTGATTATAGGATGTTAGCTTTAGGACATGATGTGATGTCGTCACATGTGAATACTGATATGAATGCGTCGTTTAAAACCTGTGCGCGTGGGAATGACGTAGTTATTACTGTCGGTGAGGACGATATCAGGGTCATCAACAGGAATAATGACAGGCCTGTTCCAATAATTGATTGCAGTAATCCGTAATTGAGCAGTTTCGGTTGATGTTTTAACAAGACAGTATGATGCATACAAAGCAGCAGGGAAACAGATATCCCCATGTTTGTCTAGTCTAGTCTAGTCTATTTGTTTCATTCAGCTAATTAACTAAAAAATATGCTCAACCACGAATTACAAACAAACCTGTTTTCTTTTGTAGCCTCCTTTTCCGCAGAGTAAAGGGGCAATGTTTTTTTCTCCTAACGAACTATTTAAACATCAAGAAACGCCTAAAAGTTTGAGAAGTCTTTGCATTTTCTTCTATAGCGACGCGACAGAGTCCGGCACTAAAACAGACATCAGTGCCACGTTAGCCAGTGCGAGTTATAACTGTTATCACTGTATCATTGCCATTTATAACTGCACGTTACACTCAAGTGACGGAATCAAGCGGAACAAGAAGCCCCATTGAAACTGACCGGTGTCGTTTCTTGTTAGTAGCTCTGGTTGCCAATCACGAATAAAAAATTCTGTGAAATCACAGGCACATGGCCAGGAATAGTCAGGGGATCACCACTTCTTCATATGTTTTCCTTAATACCTCTAGTATAAAATTCGCATGACGTTTTTCTGGACAACAGTCTTTTTGCTTGTATTTTGCCCTCATTGCCATTTTGAAGGCATGTGTCAAGGACTGCACGGACCGTAAATACCGATTGAAGGAATACATGGCTTGCCCATGACATCACCACAGGCCTTTCTGGAGCTCTGCTCAGCGTCCTAGGTGCTGCTGGAGATAGGAGCGGCAGGTACGTTCACACACTTTCACTGCACAGAGAGGGAAAAGGCTCTTCATTGAAAAAGCAGAGAGGTGTACCAGCGCCTACATGCGCCTGGATTATTCCCTGCTGAGATTTGGGATATGGAAAGAAAAATCATAAAAAATAGCTGTGCAGAAAAGAAAAAAAAATTGTCATGGACTGTGCGCGATAACTAACTTTCACAAATTTTTTTTTTAGTCTGAGGTTGGGCCACGTAATATACACTTTTGAAATTAGGCAATGTCATCTAAATGAGCTAGTGGTTCACATGGCCATTCCCTTTTTCCAAATTATATAGCTTATTTGAGCGAAGTGTGCGTTAAAAGTGGTGCCAGCACGATTCTAACATGGCAGTCTTTCGAATGAACCAAACTTGTGTTTTGTCTGCACGGTCCCTTTAAGACAGTGCCCCACATCGCTCATGTGCTGTTTCAGCCCTGTTAGTGATAAGTCTGTCAGAATCCTTAACGTCTCCGCTGTCACCCCTTTTGAAAAAAATCTCTCCTTTCAATCACCTGCAAAGTTGCTTTTAAAAAAAACATGTCAGTAAGGTGAACTCACCTGCATTTACAGCTTTAAGTGGTACCATTTGATGAAATAGTGTGTGTAGTCCCTGCACACAGAAGTGAGCTAACTATTCCTTATTTTGTGGCTTAGCATTGTCCCTACTTAGCAGACTCCCTCCTTAAAAGCTAATGGCACTCAAAGTTCACCTCGGCCAAATTTACTGTGAAAGTACAGTACGTACCACCAAACCAACTGGGACATGACTGGTAGTCCCGTGCAATGCGTTGACAATCTGTTAGAAATGTTTAAAATAGCTCTGTCACAGGCAATGCTGCATCTGCCGGCGAAAGACGAAAAACAGCCATGAAACGGAAGTGACGTTGCGGCCAGCCAGGAGAAGTGATCGAGGTCCGCTGGGCATGCTTCTTCGCATAGGTCTGGTGTAAGCATGAACAGTTGTGCACAGGTTTGCTCCGGCAGGCCGGCTTGGCTGTAATGACTGTGCTCTTCTAAGCTCCAGCGCACTGCAAATACGGCCGCCGCCGTCCAAGCCGCCTTCACCTGACTCGTAGCGCCACCGCGCGGGAGCTTTAGTCCCCATTTGAAGCTCTCGCATAGCGTTACGGAGAAGTTTTTATTGTCCTTCTCGCCGTAGATACACATATTTCATTTTTAGTATTTTCTAGCTTGAAGTCATTTCAGATTTTCAAGGGATCGAAATTTTGAGTGCAGTTGGCCTTTAAGAGGAGGAAGTGAGTGACATTAGTGGTAAGTGGATTAACATCGCTCCTAAATACGCTACAGCACTACTCAATCCCATGGTCTTCTACACTGTTACAGGAACGATGCTTTTCTTCTCCTGAGAAGAGGATGTTTCTTTTCATACGAAGTAGAGTAAAAATAAACTGATAGTAAATGCCTCTGATTATCTGATAGAATTATGATTTCGCAATAATGCATTACTCGCAATTTGCTGCGCCATCCCTTGATCAAAGATAAATGTGAGCTATTTTATTTAAAAGCACAACAGCAATTCCTTTTTTGTAATTGCCCAGAGACTAAAGCTCGCGTGTATTATTTACACGTGTATACAACACAATTATCCTGTGCTGTTCCTTGTCTGCAAGCATATATTCTAGTCGTGATGCAGTTTCCAAATGTACTCAGAAGTGGCAGGACTGAATTCCCAATCGTTCAGAAAATATTACTATATTTAAATGCACATACTTCATTCAACTTAATTTTACCGGTTCATTTTTGCACCCATTGAGCATATGTCTGCTTAAGCTTTAAAATAAAATTTCATGAAGGATCGTATGGTGCAATCATTTTACTAGTAATTAATGCGTGCGTCAGCAGAACAAAAACACATAATGTCTAAATAAAAGTCACATAAGCATTCGACAAACAGCACATGCGTACTGAGGCTCACGCTGTTGAAGACCAGGACTTCATTGTGCGCGGCTGAAATCCTGTTTTCACCTGATGGACTACGTTCCTCAGCATGTACACACCTCGCTATCTTTAGCCGCAAACAGTGGTGGCAGGCTCTCTTGCTGCCTCTCAACTGAGGCTCTCCTGCTGGCGGCAGGCAGTCCCGCTGCTTCAGCACTGGTACCTGATGAAAAATACACTAATGACACATTACGTAATGACAAAAATCACGAACTCTGGAGTGCACAGCTAGGGAAAAGGACTGCACTATCTAGCTGATATATAATGTAGGTCAGAACATGCACTTCTGTTGGCATCAACAGAACTTCATTGGCCGTAGCAAAATTCCATATTGTCTCTTCCTTTGACAAATTGTATTGGTATATACAGCAATAAACATTACGGGGGAACTTTCTAAGATTGTGAAAATGAAAGCCTAGTGCACGTTCTACTAATACACTGGTAAACGTCCATGTTGCTCTCATGGAGCTTCTGTAGCCGCCCGCTTCCTCGTGATTGCAATTACAATAAGCCGCATTTCAAGCTGCTTTGACCTCTTCTGCCATTGCATACTTTCTCGGCCTTTCCCACTGGTGATTAGGATCTAATGCCCACGCAGCTACGTATACAGGAATGTCCAGAACATTCCACTCTCGTTCTTTCTACAAGCTCTCATTTGGCGGCTTCTGCTTTCCTTTCCAGCCTGTGCTACCCGCCTTGTGCCCCAATTTTCTGTGATTCTGTGTGCCTTAGAATTTTCTGTACCTCACATGTGCCATAGAACAGAGATATAGGCCAAACCATTACTATGCACTCAATTTCTAACAAGTTTAAATAACACACGCAGCAGACGATGCGCGACTGCTCCTGCCTTGTCGAATCAGTGCGCATGTGCTTGCTGCTTCCAAAACTCGACATTTCTCAGCGTCGGCGCTTCGTAGAGCGCAGTGGCCGCACACTCAATTCCATTTAACAGTGGACCGCACTGCACGTTTGCATCCTCAAAGTGGAATGTTTCAGCCCCTGGAATGTGTCTGCCTGGTGCAATAAACATATTGCATTAGTGCTGTAGTTGTATGTCAGCTCTAGCACTCACCCCACAAAAAAGACAAGGCAGTGCGCTGCCATCAGACAATGCTTTCCTAGATAGACAAGTTATACCTCACAGTTTTGCCTGTAGCCAATTAGTTACAGCAAGTTCCATTAATTTACCAGTCCTAAATAGCCAGCTGGCTCTACAGAAGTTACCTGAAGCAGTTGCCATTCAAAAGGAAACCGGAATCAAGAATGCATACAACGTAAAAGTTGAATACATTACATTATGAAGTTGATGAAGTTTATTCAATTCAATTCAATTTGTTCAACAACAACAACAGTGAAGCACAATGCAGTGGCCCGTGGGCTAAAGGCGATACATCATAACGCCACACAGCTGCAGCAGCTGTGTGACGACGTGAATCGCCTGACTGGGCCCGTAGGGCAGCAGCACGCGACACACAGCAACATCATTGCCGTTCAAATTATACAATATAATAAAAGTGAAAACAGCTCAGATACTAAAAATGAAGGGTTTGTTATCTGATACTAAGAAGGAGGATCATGGTAACAAATAACAACACAAAAAGGCCTAGTAACAACAAGAACCTATGCAGTAGAAATAAAGGTTTCATATACTCTACATACCTAACTTGTAAAAAAACATGACATACAGGGATACAGTTGATAACGTAACGGGGAAGTGTCATATATACTGCAGAAACATAAGATTTAATTGTTTTCTAAGTACACGCATGGATGGGGATTTATCTATAACGTCGATTACATTCGGGTGCTGGTTGAGAAGATTAGGAATCTGCCAAGATCAAATTTGTTCGCCATATTTAGTTCTCGTTCGCGGTGTTTTAAACCTATTATGCCTCAAATTATAGCGACAGTCAGCATCGACATACATTGAGAAGAAGAAATCACGGTAACATTTTGTTTCAGAGAACACAATTTCTGAGAGTCGTAATTTGTACAGGTAGTGAATTGGAAGTATCCGAAGCTGCCTGAAATAAGGAGACGTATGTTCATACCTAGCCAGGTTTGAGATGAATCGGATTCCTTTTTTCTGCATGATGTGAAGACTGTCAATGTTGTATTTCGATGAGTTGCCCTATACTAATTGACAGTAGTCTATGCGCGATTGAATTGTATTGAAGTAAAGTTGGCGTCTTAGATGCTCAGGTAGCAGTGAACGAAGCTTGTTCAATAAACCTGTCGGATATGCGATCTTATGCCGTACATTATTTACATGGGATGTCCATTTGAGGTTTTCGTGAAATTGCACACCGAGGAATTTATGTTCAGGAACGGGTTCGACTACCTGTGTACGAAAGGTCACATTGTCGTTAATGGAAACTGGTTTGTTAATAGAGGAAAACAGAATATATTTTGTTTTATTGGTATTCAGTTTAAGCTGGTTCGCATAGAGCCAGTTTGACAAGTTTTGAAGCCACAGGTTAGCTGTACTTATAAGAGATGGTATATCATCCGCTGAAAAAAACACCGTTGTATCATCGGCATACAGAACAATGTCTTGTACCAACAATAGCTGTTATATTATTAACATAGAGTAAAAATAAAACTGGACCTAAAATAGATCCTTGTGGTACACCGAATAAAATTTTATTTAAGTCAGAATTTTTTGTTGTTAATAAAAACATATTGGGAACGGCCTGTTAAGAAGTTTTGTATCAGATCAAGAGATATGCCTCGTATGCCATAGTGAGGTAATTTTGCGAAAAGTATGTCGTGCTTAAGGGAATCAAATGCTTTGCTAAAATCCAAGAAGATACCCAGAGTGTAAAGAGGGTTTTCTAGGTTTGTTGCTATTTTATCTTTAACATTAGGTAATGCACTTTCTGTGGATTTGCCCTTTTGAAATCCATATTGATGTGGAGATATCAATGCATGTTTGTTTAAATGATTTGCTAATCGCACATTAATTACTTTTTCCACTATTTTTGAGAATAGTGGAGTATAGATATCGGCCGGTAATTGCTGAAGCAGTCAACACTGCCTCCGTTATACAAAACACACACTTTTGCAATCTTCATTTTATCAGAAAAAATACCAGCGGAGAGAACTAAATTGGTTATATGACACCCGTACGCCAGCAAGGAGGTCAGACACAGCTTTAATTGGCTTTGCGCTAATATCGTCAAACCCACACGAATTTGTTTTAATATTCTTAATTAACGTCACAATTTCTTCGGGAGAAGCAGGATAAAGGAACAGCGAATTAGAAAAGTTGCAAGAAACATCATCTTCAAAACCTCCAGTGCTCTGTATTGGTGGGGCTCCGGAAAGCAGAAAGTACCTATTAAATTCATCTGAAAGAGCTTTGCCTCTAACGGTTCGCCCAGAAACTGTCATTGCATCCGTTAAAACGGTTCGCGATTTACTTAATAAATTCTTAAGCATACGCCATGTTTTTTTGCGGATGATTCATGATATCAGAAAATTTGTTGGTGCAGTAATTAATGCGCGACTTCTTTATGTGAGATCCTAGTTTATTTCGAATTTTTTTATACTTTTTCAAGATTTCGACATCCCTACACATAATGAAGTTATCAAACAGTACATTACGTCCTTTGATTCTTTTTAACAGCTCTCCAGTTATCCAAGGCTTTTTCGCTCTTTTATTTACTTTAATTGTTTTTCTCGGGAATGCACGGTCGTAAAGTTCTATTACCTTCTCCAGAAATACATTGTACAATTGATTTGGATTGCATTCGGATGATAGTACCGACCAGTTAACATTTGCAACCAAGTGACGGAAATACTGAATGTTGGAATCCTCCATTACACGAATCGGTAAACATGCGTTTATCGATTGGGGAACGAAGGGCGAGGTTTTCGGAATGAAACAAAATATGGATAGGTGATCACTCAAACCGCTTGTTATTCCTGATTTTGTTTGACTTTCACTTAGATTGGTTAAACATAGATCAATTAATGTTTCGCTATGTTCTGTAATACGGGTAGGTGCCTTAATAACGTTTGAAAAACCATAAAAGAGCACCATTTCAGTGAATTGACTAGTAGAATTGGACAAAAGCAGAAGGTTAATGTTGAAGTCACCTAATATCACAACACTTTTTTTTAACGCTGATAAGCCTTTCAACATTACTTCGAAGAAGCGATAAAATTCTTCAAGGAATCCCGAGGGAGGTCTGTAGATAACGCCAACAACAAATTGGCTGGTTTTCATAAACAGTGACTCAAAGTTAGGGTTCACAGTAGTGTATTCTGGAATTACGTCATAAACAAATGTATTCTTAATGTAGAGAGCGACGCCTCCGCCCCGTTTGTCTTTCCTGAATAATGACTCAGAATTGTACCCTTCAAGTTGAACAGCCTCACCACAGTTCGAAAACCATGTTTCACTGAATGCTAGAACATCGAAGTCATGTTTTATCGAGGGCAGGAAAATAGTTAACTCGTCTTCTTTGGTTTTTAGGCTGCGAGCGTTCAAGTGATAAAAGGAAAAGAAATTAGAACTATTTGACGTGACAGAAGAAAAAGAGTCAGCGTCATAATTCTGGTACTGTTTAACGGTGGCTATAACAAGTTTTAGGCTGCGTGAAAGCCTATAGGAAGCTTCTTACGTCATTTTTTCTAGGTCAGTTTGAATGACGTTATCGCCATCGAACTTTCGTGCCATCACTCGAGCGGTTTTCGCCAGACAAACCGATAACCCATCTCTGTCCCTTTGTTTGTTGCGAGCCACAGAAGGTGCTTGTTCATGGGCGTAAGGTTGTCCATTATCTGTATTAACGGGGCGGCTATCTTCAGAGCAGAGCGCTTTTTTATCCAGCTTTTCTTCAAAGCGATTGAAGCGAAACGGGCAATCACCACAGGTTCTTTGCCAGGACGAGACGGTAAGCGATGCAGGGCGTCAAGATCGGATTGTGCAAGCTCCGGTAGTTCCAGTTTATAGGCCAAATCGTTCATTTTTTCAAGAAGATTTTCATTCTGTTCTTCAACAAATCCCCGAACCTCAATGTTATGTCGACGACTGTATAGCTTAAGTTCGTTGAGCTGGATTCTCATTTGTCTGACCTGAGAAGAGGAGCCCGATTCGATACGATCAACCCTTTTCTTAAGCGCGGTAACATCGTTGTCTTGCTTGTCGAGTTTTGCTAGAATTGTATCATACTGATCAGACACATGAGCGGCGGCTTTTTCGATGTCATTAACTTTCTTAATCACCTCCGACAATGTGTCGGCCTTGGCGACAAGGGGGAGGAGCAGCGCAAACTTATCGTTCAACTCTCGCAGTTTTCTATCGGTACTATCCGAAAGAGACGCTCCAGGCTCAGTAGCCATGCCACTCTTTTTACGCACTGCCTCGCACGTTGAGCAAGCCCACGAAAACCTAAGGGAGTCGCCCTTACTACGAAAACTGGCTGGCGTTACGCCAGAGCACTTGCCAAGATGATAGGAATACCGACAGAAGGTACACTGAACAAACTTGCCATCATCGGGAACATTCTCATGACACGCCAAGCAATTGTCCATGTGAAACACCCGGCACAGCAGCAGCAGCGGACGTAGACACACAATTGCTAACTACAGGGCAGAAAGTTACTAACCTGCAAAACATTAGATTGCGCTTAAAACGAGCGAAAAACGCGCCGTCCGCCGCAGCTGCTGTGTGACGAGTGCGCTGGATCTCGGTGCGTTCAGCCTTTTTAAGCGTGGTCTACCGCCGACACGTCACCTAGGCGAGCCCCGGTCAGGTGTCGCTGAGCTGTCGCTAGTCGTCCAGGCGTCGATCCACTTTTGCTTGGCCCGGCTTGTGCTCAGATGGTAGTCGCAATGGTCACAGAACAGGGAATTCTGCAAAAACAGTAGATTGCGCTTAGGACGAGCGAAAAACGTGCCGTCCGCCGCAGCTGCTGTGTGACGAGTGCCGACATGACAAAACAAATGCAAAAATGTATCAGGCAGTTTTGCTCTTTGACTGGTTACAAAGCTAAGCATAAAACAGTTGTTACTGCCATGTTCTACCTTTATCCATGTAGTAAAAGCATGTTTGAGGCCAAGCAAAATGTAATGTATCAATATCACATCTTCCGTGTCTGTGCAAGGACAATTTGGAATCCAGAGAAGCTTTTGCAACAAAGCGCACTGATTTTTTTTCGAACAAGAAAATAATCAAAAGGTACACAAAAATGCAGAAATTATGGCTCGCCACCATCATGCAGATTTGATACCTGAGCGTTGGCCGCAACAGCATCTTCGTCTGAAAATTAGGGGGTTATCATAGCATGCTTTTTAAAACTAAGTACAGGCGAAAAATTTTCTAGGCCAAGCCGAAAGTGTGCTGGGCACAAAAAATTCAGTATACAAGCTATGGTCACAAGAGAGGCGGAGACATTTTATGCCACAAAGCTACAGAAAAAACCTTTCTTTTTTACTGTCAGAAAATATTCGTTTCAAATTAACAGATAAAGCTTATCGTTTGAATTATTTGTGGTTGAGAAGGCTCAGGATTGGCATAGAAAATTTCAACACACGTTATACATTGTACATCTAACTACACCACCACATCATCTACAAAAGCGATACCTACGAACACTGCCTCCCAGTACACCCACTGCTGGCACACCACATTGGTGCAACGAAGCCAATCAGATTTTCCTTGGTGAAGAGAATGTGCGAGCACAACAAGCAATTACACATAACACAAGGCTGGCCTGGCAACATGTATTGGTGTAACGACGACATGCTTCAACAGTGGGGAACCTGAAGGGAAGGTAAAACAGGCCAGCCAACTGTGGCCTCCAAAAATTATTCACGTGCTTTGGTAGGGCCTCCATGATGCTGCGCCCCCTGCATTCTTAGGCCTTTGCATATGTTATGATCGAGACCTAACTGCACTCCTCTCTCCTTCCTCTTCTGTTCCTTTCACTATTCTTGATACCCCTTCAATTCCTCCCTCCCCTTGATTGATTGATTGTAGGGGTTAACGCGCCGACGCAACGCAGGCGATGAGGCTCGCCGTAGTGGAGGGTCCAGAATAATTTTGAGCAACTGAGTATCTTTATCGTCCGCCAAACTCTCGTACACACGCGTGTTTTTGCTTTTCGCCTGCATCAGAACAGTGGACGCCACTGCCGGGAATCGAAATCGCGACCTCCTGCTTAGCAGCGCAACGCCTTGCCACTGAGCCACCACGGCGGGTCCCAGGACTCGGTTGCTTGCAGATGAACTTTCTGATGAGCTCAATAATACCCCAATTCATTTATTCTTGTGTTTTCCTCAAAATTATTCACAACCCCCCCCTAACCCCCTGCATTCGCTTTGCTCTCTTGGTCGGCTGCACCCCCTCCCACCATTGTGCCTGAAAATGTGACCCTCTTTTTCATAGCTCTCCCCAGCAGCTAATTCGATAATTTCCTCCTGCCTGCAAGAGCAATCACATACGACATCACGTAATGTATACTTTGCGGTTGAAACTGGGACTCTGCCTATTTTATTTCTGCATAAGTTCATGATTTGCCGAGCGTATAAAAAACACCTGTCCTTGCACCCCAAAACAATGAGTACAAAGTTCCACATTTTCATTTCAATGCCTTATAATGACGGCTGCACACTCTGGGGCAATGCCTATCAGCGTGATGCGATGAATAATGTGTATGATACAACTTTTGCATTTAGCTCTTCCCAGATGTTTGACTTACCCTAGTACGCTCATGTAATCGTGCATGAAACTGGCAGGCGCCAAAGAAGGTTGCTTCCCTGGACTCGGTTCGAAAAAACACTCGTTTAAGAAAACAAAAAAAAAAAAACAGGCAGTACAACTGGGTTGTCCATTGCCACGAGAAATTGTTGCACTGTAGCGTGTCAGTATTTTTGGGTAACAATTCTCAGTCATCATGCAATTAGCACTATACTCTAAGTGAAGACACTGCTCATACAGTGAAGACAGTTCTTCAACTTCAAACTGTAACAAAAAGATAAAACTTAAAAGGCAGAAACTAGGACTAACCTCTCGCACTACGCTCACTCCAAGACGCCGCACTGTGGGAAGCTGTCAGGATGACGTCCTCCCCGGAAATTTAAAAATCATCAATAAACATGCTCCTAGATTAATCGAAAAGAAACCAAACGCCAAGCAAGTACTAAATAAGCTCACACAAAATAAACGTAACTAAGTGGCCAATGCTCCTTCCAGTGGCCTGTGTACTTTTAAGTCACTAAGACGTTTGCAGTCATCTCAACCATTAGTTTTCAGCACATGTATTTATACATTTGAGTTTAATTAGGAGACAAAAAATTACGATTTTAACAGCTGTAAAAGAGTATTTTGTTATGTGAAAAACAAAAACCTGAATTGACGGAACCCGTAAGGCAGATCTCCAGTCATCAGGTGTGGCATAGCCAGTGCCACATTTTCTTGTGTTTTGCCCGATTATAATTGAGTAGCTTTTACTATTTCTGCACTGATTAATGGTTGGGGAGGGAGGAGTGAGCACAGGAAGAAGACTGTCCCTTGCTGGGCAGGGACTGTTCATCAAACCTCATTGGCTTGTGACAAAGTGTGCATTATCCCGACAGGGGTGTTGCATGAACATGTCTTACCATTGCTGCGTGTATGTGGGGGCTTGGACACACTTCTGTTTGTGCACCACTTGTGTATACTCATTGCATTCTTAAATGAAACTAGTTTAAAGTCAGCAGTGAGGGTGCTATATGTCCCATTTATATTTTGTGCTGTTTTTGACCTAGAAAACCAGTATTTCTTGAGCAGTAATTGTTCCTAACAATAGCTAATACATTCAATGCACATCAAGGCATGATTTTTTTTCTCTTTGCCTTACTAAATTTTCATTTGAGCCAAGTTTTTATCAATGTGTACCATCAGTTATTGGAGTGCATTGGTTGCCGTGCAACCTTCATCACTGCCCTGATTCCCTTCCACGTTGCAGAAAAATTTCGCGTACCACAAGCTCACTGTATTCATGGTATTTACCTACACGGGGAACTGTTACGGCTTGTGTGCATGCATGTGATACAGGTGACATGTAGATTGGATCCTTCATATTTCGCATACCAATGCATATTGAAATGTTCTATGTACAGAGCCCGGCCCGTACGACGTCCTTGACAGCTGCTCCTTTGAAGGCAAGTTCCTCTATAGCTGTTTTGCGTTTGTGCTATGTATTGTGTGCTTGTAGTCTGGTAATTTGTAGTCTGGTAATCAGGTGTGGCATAGCCAGTGCCACATTTTCTTGTGTTTGTTTGTGTCCCTGTTTGTGTTGGCAACACAAACAGAGACTTTGTGATTGGCTGAGCTCTCAGTATTCTATATATGCCCCTATATTGACGAAAAAGGCCTGAAGAAGGAATGCTTTATTTTGTATTCTTTAAAGTAACCATAAAAACTTGACCATTGACTCAAAAAAGAAAAGAAATGGAGATAGTAATAGGGGGCTTGCTCGGCTTGAGAGCTTGTCTGCTTTTCCACCACGTGTTGCAATGAACCAATTAAGCTTCATTCGGTGTCTGCGCAGTTTGCCAAGGTGCATACACGAGAACTTGCCCATTTACTAGTTTTACATGGATGTCCATTCGTGGCAGATACCAGCATTGATTCCAGAAGTGGGTCAGATGGTAAGCATCACAAAGTGTACGCAGTTCAGTCTTTTTTGAGGTTAGGAGTCATGCTTTAGGAATGGGAAACTCAATTCCATTCCCCGAAAAACAATCCTATTTTCTATAGCGGCAGTCGGCTGTCCTGAGACCAAGTCAACAAAGCTGTCTCTGGTGGAAACCTACTATCCAAGACAACTGCAATAATAGTGACGCTTCCCATTTATGGCTACCTTGGTTTGCATAAGGAGGATTGCAAATCTGCAATCACTTTGTTTTGCTTTAAAAACTTTCTATACAGCAAGCTCTGGCTACGATATTATAGCGCTAGGATGATGGGGCCTGTCTGTAAAGATTGGTGCTTCAGAAGTGCCATCACTGCCAGAACTTCTCTAATATCACAAAAAATACACACCTGAAAATAAATACACACCTGAAAATATGTGTTGACCCCATGGCTTCATACACTGAATTTGTAAAGCATCTTTTCTCGCCAGAATCAAATGAGTGGTAACGCACCCGATTTTTTTTGAAGGTGGGTAGCCCTAAACCCACCAAACTTTTTTTTGCTGTGTGCGCTTTCATGTTTTTAACCAGGGTGTGCGAGCTTTTTGCCTTTTTATGAGCTTGCAAAAGAATTGTCATGTCACGTGAAACCTCAGCATAGAACTTAGCTTTGCACTTTGAATTAAATTAGCACTCAGTGGAGAAGCTCAAAATAGGTCTTCCTATAAATAGAAGCCTAGTTAGCCCAAAATAGCTTGAGGGGAGGTAGGGAGTTGAGAGAAATAAGCCTAGCAAAACACATCAATTCAGAGAAGGCACATGAATATGCCAGCCTCTTGTGGTTACTTGTTCCCTCTTGTCGGCGTGGTACTGCCAATAATGCCGTCAAGCATAGAAAGGAGCTTCCCAAGTCATTCCATTGTGGGCTTAAACTTCCAGAACTTCTCATGTTTCACAATCATCACTGGTACTGCAGCACGCCACCGGGGCGAGTGGAAAAGCAAGCAGCAGTCGCCCAATTTTTTAGAAGAGGGCTGCGAATTATTTGCTTGTGGTTTTTAAATCTACAGATAGAATAACTCCCTCATTTCTGCACAGATCTTGATCATTCTTTCTGTGTCCGTTCCTGCAAGAGAAACTACAGAATGAAAGAAAACCGTTCCAAGGATGCTTTAAGACTGTAAGCTCTGCAACTAGGTGCCTCCTACATATTCGCTTTTGGGCAGATTCTACCTAAGATATTTAATGTGAAAACAGAACCTGCCCATCATACCACACTGCCACTTCAGCCCTGGCGATAATTTTTGGATGTATTGTATGGCACTAATCTTCTAACGAGCCACGTACACTCATTTGATATCTGGCCTACATACGAGAACAAAAAGCTGTAAAAATAAAAGCAGAAAACCCATTTAATTAGCATCAAGACATGGGGTTGCTACATCTGGCTCACACAGTTCTCACCTTCTTTGGAATGCTTAGCAATTCAATCTCGTTACCTCAGCCCGCATTTGAGTGAGAAGATAACACATGTACTCTTGAAAGACCAAATGCAGGGGCAAGAAAAGCACTGCAAGACGAGGCCTAGTACGTGGCCTTGGCATGAACTACCATGAAATTCCAAACAAATGCTCCAACCCATGTAAGGGTCCCCACTAAATCTACTGCTAATTTCAAATTACCGTGCCGTTCCGCGAAAGCACCCCCCTCTCAATGCACGGCATCCACACCCCAAAATTCACCCATTAACAAGCAGAGAATGGTATTAGGTTTGAGGCTGACATAACAGGCACGTTTTCCCGCTGATTCTAGATGTGAGACCATTTTTTCCTTTACATGTGCAAGATACCAGCCAAAATTATTTGGATGTTCAGTAGCCCTAAGCAGCACTTCAGTATTGTTTTGCAGGTAACATTGTTCTCTGAATAAACTGGTTGGCCCTTGTCCAGAATGTTGTCCTTTATCTTGGACTGCATCATGTTGTGCTTGTTTATCAAACCTGGTCTGCAAGCTGAGGTGTCAGTTTTTACAATTTCCTCTCTTACAATATAGGACTGACAAGCACAGAAACATTGTCATTCATTTCCTTTTGTTTGTGCCGTTGGTGTCGAACTGCGAACTGCAAATTAAGCAAAGGTAATATAAGCAAGATAGAAAGACTTCATTGAATAAAATGTCTCCAAAATAAACGGAAGTACCAAACTAACCTGTGGGTTCGTTGTCGGGCAGCGAAAACTGCGCCACCACCTCCGGCCCAACAGCGTCCCGAGCGATTTCTGCAAAAGTGATAATTGTTTTTGTAGTATTTCTAAGAATAACATTTTAAATTTTTATTTATAAGCATGACAATCATTTGAGAATGGCTGCCACCTACCAATCTTTGTCAAGAGGGCATCGCAAAGCCTCTCACCCTGGCGTTGCTGCTCCCGCAGCTGCTCCTCCAGTGCAGCAACTTCGTTTTTGTGCCCCTCACGTCGCTCATGGATGGCTGGTTCAACTTCGGCAATCTTTTCTTGAAGCCTTTTCAACTCCACACCCTCCTCCGGCTCCATCATGTCCCCTTGAGCCATGGATGGCCCCGCCACGGCTGGATTATCACACTAATAAAAAAATCATGTCATAAATATGTATATTAGAAACAATACTGAAACCTAGTCTCAGCACTGTAATGAACACAGTACCACTAACATAGTACCGGGGTTTACCTGCTTTAAATTGGTGTGGATTGTTTCAGTGCGGAATGTAATACCTGCTAATGTAGCCTCAAGAAGCTTTTAATACAAATGATACCTTTTTTCGTCTCTTGGTCACACACATGTTAGGTTGGAAAAGCTACAGCAATAAACAAACTCAGATTTATGGGACTCTTGATTACAGCTGACTAAATTCAAACCAAAGTTTGTTTTTATTAATGCTTAAATTTCTACTTCTATCCAATAAGCATACGATTTTTGGCCTGGCATTTTATTGAATGAGAACAACCATGTCTCCCAACATCCTAGAGTACGCAATGTAGGCTCCTGGCTGGGCTAAGTCAAGCCAGTACCAATCAGGTCTCAGACTTTTATTTTCTGCCACGTGCGATAGCAGCCAAGCAAGTGAGTTAGACAATGCCCCTCGACAAGGAAGATGTCCTGCATAAAAAATAAAGAAAAAAATATTTTGTTTTAAAGTGACAAGCAAGGTGAAATTACAAAAGCTATAAGACGGCATCTGCCAACCTGTGGAATTTATTAAACTTTCCAGTTACAACAAAAGGGGGACAGGAGCTTAGTTATCTTGTTAACAAAACTTTGTTGATTGTCACTGCAAGGGAGCCACTTTGGTTTGCAGTTGGCAAAATGATTCTGTCCTTCTCACCATCCACCGTGGACAGAAACTCATTTGTAAGACCCAAAATTTCAGCCATTTTAATTACACTTTTGCGAAAAATCTTTTAAAATATATATCACATTGATCAGTCGTGATCATGCTAATGAATGTTGCTGCAATAAAAACCTTTTTCTCACAAGCATGTTTGCTGGCTAGAAACGGTTTGTTATGACTTATTCGGGCACTGCTAACTTAAACAGTGCTCAAATATTTGTTATAATTAAAATAGCCACAATAAACAATAGAAACAGAAACCAAAATGCTTTGATAGTATAAGATACAGGTAGGCTCCCCAACGAAAGCTAAGATGAAAGAAGTGCAATCTGCCTCCTCTTTTCTAATGCTCTGCATGTTATATTTTTGGCCGTGCCCAAATGGGCGGCCCTATGTACTGATACTTCTGTAGTGAACAGGAATATCATGTACGAGCCGAAACATACCTAATCAGTGAAATATTTTGGTGGGCATTATTTTGCTATTCCGTTATACCATGACCTGTTCCGAGCAAATGAGCTTCCTTTATTCATACCGGAGTTTAGAACTACCCACATCCAGGGTAGGTCAAATTCTGGTAGAATAGATAAATAGTCCAATACACATAAGTTGCAGTGAAACTTACGCTCGAAAGTTCTAGGCTGCCTTCGGAGGCTTTAAAAGCTTCAATGATGCTGCTCAGCTCTTTCCTCGCAGCCAGCTTCCTCTTGCAAATCTTTTCTTTTTGTGACAGGATCTTAGGTGGCTTCAAAAAGACAGCGATAACTTATTTAGGTAAATAATTAAATGAATGGAAACCACACATTCACCACAACTTCACTACCTTGTAGAAGTTGCCATGCCATGCAAACATTTTCACCCTATCAGGACCGCATTGAATAACAGTGATCACATTAAAACCTTCCAAGCACATTATGTCTTCAGTGCAGTTGATTGGCAGCACCCCCTAACGTACTGTTTGCAATGTTAGTAGTCAGTAAACATCGCGTAGCTGCTAAAACAGGCATTACTGGAAGCTTTTTTGTTATAATGACAAAGTCGCACGGATAACAAACTTGATGCACTTACACCTGGAAAGTGAATGTTTCTTACCACTGAATCATGCAAACAAACAGTATTTTGTACTCAGCAGAATTGCCTCCAACGATATACACTAAACAAAGTCACAGCAAGTAATTGAAAATGATGCAACAATCCTTTCGATTTGTGAGATCAAGAGGCGCTTTATATTTATTACTTGAGTCTTGTAAGATCAAGAGGCGCTTTCGAGTTATTGCTTGAGTCATGAGGTATTCAAGGACACCTTACCATGACATTCTTTGCAACTGCAGCAAAGATCCCCTTTGGCACAGCTGAACTAGACTTTTTCAGCGCTTGGGTGAGACCCGTCAGTGAGTGTAGAGTGAGAGATTAAAATCATTGTTTACTATTAGGTTACAACATCCGATAACTTATACTGGTTGAGGAAGTCACGAAATGTGGATAGTAAAAAAGCTCTCAATGCGGCAAATTAGGAGAAAGCAGGAAAATATGCTCTTTGTACCGAGAGTTTGCTTTCGGCGTACATTTGTTCTTGGCTGAGTTTATTTAACAGGATACCTTTTCGCTGTTCGCAACAACTGCGGTTTTTTTTCAACAATTTTGTTTTAACAGAGCAGTACCTCTAGGAACTGTTCCAATATACGGAAAGACAACTTTTTCTAAGTCAGAAAGAGCAGTTTGTATAGCGAGAGACTCGGCTACTACCGAGAACGCAAAGGCCCTTGGCTGGCATCAAGAAGGGTCCATTAAACGCTAATAAACGCATACTAATTTGCTCAATACCATTGGACGTGCACATCAACTTATAGAACAATATACTTCGGTATTATTTCACTGCCATATTTCATGCAAGGAACCTATTTGCTTACCTGAGAGTGCCCTCACGTGCGCGGGATAAAATCCCTCAAGTCGCCCGCTTCGCTGCACCAGAAACGCAGAAACGACTTTCTGCTTCGAAAAATCGTTGACGTTTTTCGGATCAAAATCTTTAATTAACTCCCCAGGAAGTACAGCACGCTGCAAATCTCAGGTGTACTGTACACGCGCGTACATTGCAAGGTTTGGAAAAAACGAGGGTACAGTGCCCTATAAGCTGCAATGGAGGCACTTGCGTGAGTCAGTGAGTGGCATGGAGGAGTTGGAGGAGCAGGAGGAGAATGGCGTTGCATGGAGAAGTTGCATGGAGGCATAGAGTTTCTCTCGCGAAGCCTAGTGGCCTAGTCTGCAGTCAGAAAAATGTTTTTAAACGGTACTAAGGGGTACTTTATATCGTTCAAAAGGGCACACTGGTCATTCTATTCCTAAATATGAAAATATTCAGCAAGCGCAGTGAACCTACATATCAGTGGGTAGAAAACCTGCTTGATGCAATTGAAAGTGGCAAAGCAGCCTAAATTATGACATTATGAGCTCAACGGCCCGGTTCTCAGTGCTCAAGGGCACTGCTCAGAAATTGCCTATTGCTTTTTTTAGCCGATTTGTGGAGGTAATCTGTTTTGCGATAAGCAGCTTGTGGTGTTGCGAATAAATTTGCCTTGTTAATTGATGGTAATAACTGCAATGCAAGAACAAAGTAACAAAATACTTCATATCTTGTGTTTGGACCTCATGCTCTCACCCAGTAATACGCACCAGCTGCCTTAGTGCATCATGGCATGCACATTTTCTAAATAGATCCCACACGGCAGAAATTTCGTCTTTTGCGCATGTTTGCGAAATTCGCATTCCGTTTGCTTTTTGTTCACATTCGCTACTAAACCTTGCAGCTCCTTCCCCCATGTTCTTTAGAAGTACCATCAATCTTCCAGAGATTGTCATTTTTCTGTTAAACAGGGGAATGGGTAATTCCGATGTACACCAGAAATTGGAGATTTGTACACGTCATTAATCCTTTATGTGAATCAATTCCCTATGAATACAATTTTTTACGTGCAGCCGGGGAAAACCAGCTTAAGGTAACTGAAATGAACATTTCCCCCTGACCCCCCCATGTGTGGCAAGTTCTACTGGGCTCACACTCCTAGATACAACTTGAGAGCCCCTTGTGCAACGCTCTCATCAAAGGCTCTCATTACGCTGATCGGGGTCATGCAACTGCATATGACCATGGTCACTCAGTATTAAAACATACTTATTCGTATATTTGCACTTACAGTAATGCGTGAGAGACGGCTCAACATACAGATAATTTATTTGGCTCCACGACGAGTGAATTTGTCAGTGCATTCTGAACCAGTGCAGATTTGTCAAGTGTCATGCAGACCAGTGCTAGAAAACGAACATACGCTGCACTGCTTACACCACTGCAGCCAGTTTAGGTAGAAAAAATGCCTCTGTTGTATAGATCAGCACGGGTGTCTACCGGTTTGTGTATGCTACGTCCGCTACGCCTTCTAGAGATACGTCGCTCAGGAGTGGTTCGGATCTTTAGAGCCGCTATTCTTGAAGAGCAGGTGAGCTGCGGCTCAGTGAAAATGAGCGGTGGTTCTTTTGGAGAGAGGGAACCCCTTCTCGCTCCCTCAGTGATCCGTGTCGAACGGGGCAAGCCACAGCAGAGCAAACCATGGAGGAAGAAGGTCCTACTGAGCTGAAAAGCCGGATCAAATGAGCCGGCTCTTTGGTGCAAGTTTCGCTCCATCTATTATCGGCGCAAGAAAGCAACGGCACTGCCGGGCCAGGCAGGGCTAATTTTTCAAATCCCTCCGGCACCACCTGTCGTGTGAGCAGACAGTCCGAGTCAGGAGAGCCAGATCTTCTGAGCCGCTCTTCGAGAACGGTGGTTGAGAGACCGCGCGGCTGCGAGAATCAAATCGGGAAGCCGCAATGGCAGCAATGACTGAACTGCGTCTGCATTTTGAAAGTAATTAAAAAATACACTCCTGTGACCTTTATGATTCCCCATAGTTACATATGTGCGCTCAGCTATAGTCCGAGTTAGGAACGAGCCGGATCTTCCGTGCCGCTCACTTCAGCAGCGGGTCTTGGCTCCCTGCTCCCAGCGGTTCTTTGGCATAGTGGCTCTCCCAAAGAACTGCCGCTCAATGGCTGCTCGCTCGATCAGGGTACGATGCTGAACCAGGTGGCTCCGAATGAATCGGGTCGGCACCTTCCAGTAGAGTTAGTAGAGGCGTGTCGGCCGACCAAGCTGGGTCTTGTGTGCAACTTTTGCGTCTATTATCAGTGCCAAAAAGCGGGCCCTTCCCGTTTCGAATAAACTGAGCAAAGGGTTGTTTATAAACTACAATTTACATTTCATGTAATAAAATTAGTTTCTTGTATCGTGTTTTTCAGAATCAATTTTTCTAGTGTCACAGCTCAATAGTAGAGATCATGTTTTTTCTTCAAATATTGACAGACAGTGATCTTGAAATAGCACAGACTCGTAAAAACCTTTGTAATGACGGTGAAGCCAATTCTTTTCTGTACAAATACACTGAACGCTGTGACAAAAGAAATGTTTCTTTAACAAGAAAAAGTTCCCGCACCTAAATTAATCAATAAGTTATATTATGCTTAACATAAGTAATGAACCGCTCAGGGAACCGTTCAAATGAACAAGTTCACTTCTATGAACGGACCCATTCTCAGTCACTCAATAAAGTGAGCCATTTTTCCCATTACACACACACACACACACACACACACACACACACACACACACACACACACACACACACACACACACACACACACACACACACACACACACACACACACACACACACACGCACACGCACACGCACACGCACACGCACACACACACACACACAGAATTCAAAATGAGGGGCTTGGCAAACGAAGACAGAAATAAGGGTGTGCAGTCATGAACACCAATGGAAATCAAAGGAAAAATTGTGGTATGTCATTTATTCTTCTTCAAACAGATGTAGGTTTTTGAAACAATGTTTGCAAGATAGAAAAAGGGGAGAGAGAGAGAGAGAATAAACTTTAATTCAATCAAGGAAATGCTTCACAGAGGCGGCCCCATTCGAAGATGCCTTGAGCTCAGGCAGCGTCGACAGCCCTTTCGATCAGGCGCAGCTGGTCTTTGCGGCCGGAGGTCGCCAAGGCTCTCTCCCAAAGCTCCGTGGAAAGGTGGACGTTAAGGGTGGAGGGTAGACTTGTCGCAGCTGCCCACTATGTGTCCGAGAGTCCCAGGTTCTCCACAGTAGCGGCAAAGTGGCGAAAAGTGTGTCCGGTCAAAGAGGTGAAGTCTGATTGTATGTGGAAGGGTGTTGACCTGCAGGGCACGCAATACACGCAATAATCTTTCCTGATCCCTGGGTAGCGATTTGTGGGGTGAAGTAGGTTTTACAGGACAGCCTATAGTGCTGGGTAATTTCCTGGTATGCGAAAAGGTTGCATGCGCTCGGGCTCTGCTTCGGCTTCATCAGCGCTGGCTCGGCGGGTCAAATCTCGAGCCATGAGGTTGGCAATCTCGTTGCCGGGGATGCCGTTGTGAGCTGGTGCCCATACAATCCTGACTGGTCTCGTTCGTGGTCTCTGATTGATTATTCCAAGTGTTGTGACGTGCAAGCGACCGTAGGCAAAGTTGCAGCACGCCTACTGGGAGTCTGAGATTATAACTTTTGCGTCGCTTTGGCTAAGCGCAAGTGCTATTACCGCTTCCTCGACTTGGAGAGGGCCTTGTCCCGGGATTGAGATGCTGCCCCTGTGCTGCTTATTTAAAACTACGGTGGCTGCCATGGCTCCACTTCCGGAGTAACAGGCTGTGTCCGTGTAGGCGGTCGATGATACATCTCCTGACAACCTAAATATTGTCCGGGATCGGGCTCCTCTGCGATCCTCGTGATGCACAGGGTGCATATTGCATGGTCAGGCGGGCACAATTAGGTGTTGTCTAGCGGAGTGGGGAACGTTTCCAGTAAGGAGAGATGGGTGGCTGAGTGGGGCCGAAAGCGCCAGGCGTGGGAGGATGAACCGCCCCGTTTCGGTTGCTCCTAACCTTAACCGTTGGCTAGACAGGTGCGCCTTTGTTAACTCCTCAGCCGAGTTGTGGATGCCAAGTCGGAGTAGCAGTGCAGTTGAGGCGCTTGCCGGGAGACCCATGGCTTGCTCATATGCCTTCCTGATAAGCATGTTTATTTTCTCGAGCTCTGTGGCTTTAAGCAGCGCGTAAGGCACAGCGTACGTAATCCTAGACACGGTGAAGGCCTGGACAAAGCGAAGCGTGTCCGCTTCCCCCATTCCATTGGTTTTGGCTGTGACTCGTCGTGTCATATGAGTAACCTGGTCTGGTATGGTTTTAGCTTATTGATCGGAAGGGTGTTGGAGTGGTCCGCCTGGAATATCATTCCCAGGATCTTCACGCTTGGAGATGGCGCAATGATATGGCCCTCTATGCGTAGAATAATAGTGGGAGAACAGGGAGGGTGTGTTTTGCGTGGTGCTCAGTCTATTAAGGGCGTCTATTCAGTTTATTAAGTCAGCAGCTCAGTCTATTAAGGGCGCAGCTGAGACCACATGACTTGGCATAGGCAGCCACCACATCCGCTGCCTCGTTTAGGCGGCTCTCTAACTTTCCCATCGAACCAGTGGACGACCAGATGGTTATGTGCACTGTGGGGCTCTTCGATTTACAGTGTCGGACTCACTGCGGATAGTCCATGGGTAGCCCGAGGATTCCCTGAAGCAACAGAGATACATGGGAAAATCGAACGCTGGACTGTTTCTCGGGGAGTCCACGGTCAGGCCGAGACCGTAAATCGAAGAGCCCCAGTTGTGTTTCATGTAATGTAACATGCTTTGAGATTCATGCTTAACAGATTAAAAAAAGAAGACATCGTTCCTGAACAGTGCCAGCTATAATCATTAGGTTTTGTTTGGAATGATCGCGGGCGCTACAGCTTACCAATGGAGGATGTTACAGCTGTGCAGGTCTCTTAATGAAGCTGTGTAATATTTTTGTATTGTGCACTTAGGCACATTTACACTTAGTGAGGGAACTTGCATTAGCCACTTGCGTAATTGCTGCTTAGGTAATGACATCAGATTTTTTTCCAAGCTTTTGACACTTTTATCATCTAGTGTCACATTTTTTGGCACTGAGTAGACAATTTGTTGTGTCATTTTTGAGTAATTTTGGGTAGCATGCGGTCTAGCAGTGAACTGATGGAATCAAGAACATATGACGGCGTGCTGCGAGACATGCATATGGCATATGTCACTGATGACTGATTCAATGGCTTCAGGGGACCGTCAGCCTTAATAAACCTTTCAGGTAGGTACTGAAATATGTTCTATAGTTGGCATGAGGAAGAATACAGTTTGCTTTGAAGCATACGACAAATGCTGTGGTGTGCGCTCAGTAATGGGGCTTGGAGCTGTAATCCCTTTTTGCCGTTTTTTTGGAGGTTTTAATTCACATGAAGTATTTTATTCCCCACTAAACTCGTGGGATTAAAAGCAGGTGATCTGTTTGTTGAGAGCTAAATGTTACGGCATAGCTCATACCTTTTCTGCAGAATAGTACGACAAATTGCTGTCAATCTACTGATCATTTCTAGAAAGCTACACAGCGAAAATGGGAATGTTACAAGTTCCAACTGCTGAAACAAAACTCTTGGGAAAGGCTTTGTAAGCGCAGCTTCATGGCAACGCATATGCAAGTGCAATCTAATTGCTGAATACCTTCAGTGTGTTTAAGATCAAGTTAGTTTAGTAGGACACAAAATTGTCAGGTAATTGATAGAAGTCTCACTGCAGTAGCTGTTTCTGATGGTTGTAAAATCCATAGTGAATGCCGTATTTAAAATATTCCACATGATAAACCATATGTAGCCCGCATAAAAGTGTCCTGCCTCTCTTGCAGTTACCTTGACACATGACATTTTAAATGTGAAATAAAAGCGGGTTATAAAAAAAACTGCATACTCACAAATTTGGAAATTAGTGGAATGTTAAAAGGGCTATTAAGAAGAAATACAAGTTTGAGTCAGTTAAAAAATTCCCCTCTTGGAGTAACGTTGTCACCATATTTAACTCACCTTACACAAGATACTGTAAAATGAGCCAAACGAAAAAGCATGCTTCTCTTCATGCCAGCAAACGGGGCTCTTGTGAGATTGAAGAAAAGTGCTTTCAAATGCACGAAGTGGTGCACCCAGGGGTCGAATCTGCTCTCATCACGCAACATTCTGTGTAATACAGAGGTGTAGTTCAGTGAAGTTTGGCATTTATTATTTCTACGCAGCATCAATTTTCTTCCATTTGATGAAAAGGGTAAGAGTTGTCCAAGTGGGAGGATGGTTCTCATTCATTGTGTGCAATCGGCCGCTGGCAGTGCAGTCCGGCTCATCTTACTTTCATTTCCACAGCCGACCTTCAACAGATTTCGTATCAAGAGTTTTACTGACCAGATCGTGGTCATTTATAAAAAACCCGCAAGCAGGCTTGAAGAACGTGGGGCAGCGAACCAAATTGTTTGAAGAACTGTTCTGGGTAAAAATGCCTTGGCATGAAGTGTTCGAAGGGTCCTAAGCAAATTATATTGGCAACGACGGATCTTTATAGGTGGTTAGTAAATGCTCCTGATTACATTCTTGCCTTATTTCTCCAGCTTAGCGTGCATCTCCATGTACTTTACTTCATGTGCTAGGACTTTTTTAAGCCGCAGTACTAAGATAAAAAAAACTTTCATTGTGCGTGCGGGTAAAAAGAGTTGATTATCAGTAGCATTTATGTGCAATACTGGTTCCAGTTAAAATTTGATGCTCATATACACCCCCTCTCCAACCCACCCATCACCCACCCACTCTGCCATTCGGATTCTGCATGCTTCAAGAACAGCGGTCATTATTTTTTCAGATTATAAGGGTCTGTTGGAACAGGCATAGGCTGTACTTGGTAATACTTTTTTAAAAAACGAAGAAATATTATAGCTGAATATCTTTATATGCAGGTGATCCACCGAAACTGAAAAAGGTCAATGACCGGCTGCTGGCCATCCTGCCACCTCATTGTATAACACGGCTGCTTCGATCCCTCGATGAAAGAAGCAACTGGAAGGCGTCCGAGTGGAGGAGCTGCCTGCTCTTCTATACTCTCCCTTGCCTTGAGGGTGCGCTGCCGCAGGAATACTGGCGTCATCTGGCGAAGCTCTCTGAAGCTATTCACATTCTGCTGAGAGAGTCACTGTCCACAAACGACATTACCCGCGTAGGTAGGAACTCGATTGCAAGAAAGGGCTAGATGGTGGTGTCATTTGAGGCTTACAGAAATATTTGATGTGGTTTAATTGTTTTTACAAAATTTACTTCAGAGAAAAGTAGGCTTGAATGCTACTGACAGTGAAGTGTGTGTGTTCAGGTAATGTGCTAACCTGTTATTCAAAATTGGAGGAAAAAGACGGGTGATAAGGCGATCATCCTAAAGGAACTCATCCTAAAGGAATCTCATTTGTTTATTGCAAATAACTAGATGAATCTGTTGTCTTCCCTAAACCAGTATTGAATGAGACACCTGTTGCTGTGCAAAACTAGTTTTATTGCTTCGTCAGTACTATCACACCACAATGGCAGCTTAATGCTTGAGTGTCACTGTATGGTTGAATATTCAGTTTTGTGTACTTTATTTCGTGGTGTGTATTTTTCCGGGTATCTTTCTAAAGATATATTTGCCTGAACTACGTTGAATTAATGGGTTGTCCTCACAAGTGCGTTGAACGAAACTGGACATTTACGTTCTACATTTTCAAGTACAATAAACCCTTGCCAGGACGTAGTCATCAGAATAGAAAACTGTCTTCAACAGGTGATACTTTGTTAAAAGCGGAGATGGTTTTGCCTCTGCACTGCAGTGGGGGACCATGAAATACTTCAAATAAAGTGAGATTTCGTAAATAGGAATACCATTATAAGGTGTGTACTGTAGTTGATCCCATCTTTAAAACTTTACACGCAGCCACAGTTCAGAAAAATATGCGTATGGTGATTGTGTTAGAAGCCTTTTTCCGAACAATTCCATGCTATGGTGAAAATTCTTATCTGCACATGTCAGTAAGTACTATATTAGGACCTCCAGCCTCTGAGCTGCTTTGTAAGGTTTGTGATCTGAAACCAGTCATGTACGGAAGATTTATTTTAAAAAGATTTGTACCACATGCACAGAAGAAAAATCTGCTTGAGCATACTAAAGAGAACAAAGAAATCAGAATTAAACAAAACAAATGTACTGAATACTGAAGCTGGGCCCTATTTTAAATAGCCAGTCTACTGATTACTCCTAGACTGTGGCTGAGTGGCTAACGCGTTGTGCTGCTGAGCACGAGGACGCGGGTTCGATTCCAAGCCGTCATCGCTGCTTTTCTAATGACGGTGAAAAGCAAAAACGCCCGTGTGCACAAGATTTTGGCACACGTTAAAGATCCCCAGGTGGTCAAAATTAATCCGGATCCCTCCCCTACGGCGCGCCTCATCGCCTGCATTGCGTCGGCGCGTTAAACCACACAATCAATCAATGATTACACTTAAAGAGGTGGCGAAGACAAGGTACATTTGCCTTTGCTTAATTTTATCCGCAGGAACAATCTTTTAAGAACATAAATACGAAATGTTTTCACATTTCGTTGGAATTCTGGAGACGGCTTTAAAATACTCATTCTCAAGCGCATCGCAAGCGACCATGCGTGCACCGTCGGTAGGCAGCGCAACTAGCAGTGACGTCTTGTTAGCAACATTCGACAGATAAACGCTCTTTGTGTATAATACTTTGTAAAGCTGTAAACTCGATATTTTAAAAATATTGCATTCTTTTGTTGATTGCCCGATATACTTTTCCATCCACGTGACCAGCGGCGTGAGTGCTTCAGTTGTCTGGAAACGTGTAGCAGAAATCAGACCTACTGGCTTATCGTACTCAGTTTCCCTGCCGTAGTTCACCATATTTTGAAGAATTCTCTTCACAATATTACCTTTTCTGTGTCAAACGCCGTAAAACCACTCGAGCAAAAAACAAAAAAACAAAAAAAAGACTCGCGTGTGATTCGAACGTGCAGCCACCGGGCCAGCCTGCATCGAAGTCGAACACTTTGCTCACTACACCACAGATTCAGGGAGCTCACACATTTTAAACTGCAGCATGAAAGCCGTTTTATATTTACCCCAGAATTCCGGTTTGCTTTCCTAAATTCTTGTTCATCTAGAGCTTTAACTGCCAACTTACTGTCGAAAGCTTCTGCAGTAGCCATAGGGGAGGGTATCCCATTCACAAAACAATGTTCGTTCCATGCAAACAAGGAAATCAATCCAAGTGCGTGATGGCTTGGCGACTTGCTGTATCACTGGGTCACGCGCAATATTTTTACACTTGAAGTGTAAAAGACGGGTTGGTTTTAATGTCTGACAACTAGGAGTTCCTTAGATAAACGTGTTCAGGCATTAAATTCCCATTTTATGCTTTAGGTCATTTCGCTCGTCACGTCAGGAAGCTCACGATTGCGTAAATCACATTAGAGGTTATGTGAGAAAGACATCAGCAAGCTTGAGCAAGAATACTGGCTTACAGAGCGACAGATTTAGACTAGGGGGAAACCACGTAAATAGTTTACAAATACCCAGTTTACTGGTTTCCTCTGCCTGTATGCGACTCGCCCTTGTTGTTGACTGAGAGTTCGATCATGTTGATCAGTCGTAACATAGATCAGACATTGCCTGTTCAATTGTAGGCACATTTTATGGTGGCACGGATGTTGTATCCATATCTGACTCTTTTCAAGCCTGCTGTACGCCGACATGTGCAGACGAGGGGGAGCTATGATTGGTTGCTTAAGTTCTTAACATGACGTCACCTCACGATTCGAGGAAAAAAGCCTTGGGGAAACCGTAACTGCGTTTTTCTGCCTATTTGCCGACATCACCCAGCGTTACGGCTATGCACAGTTTGTTTATCAAGGTTCCACAGTTCGAAATACACACACAACATGATTTTTTTTTGAAAATCTCTTCACGACCCCTTTTATTTTTTAAATGTGAAAGCCTTAAGTGTGCCAACGTGTGAAAAACAGTCTTTGCTGTCCGCACAAAGAAATGTCCTGCCACTTAAAAGGGGAAAAGAAATAAAAAAAATGTGTGTGCTGCGGTGGCATTTGATCGAGGTCTCCACGGTAGCAGTGCATAGCAGACCAATGTGTTACCAGTGTACTATCTCGGCACGTTTGCAATATAACAAAACTTATCATTATCTCTTCTTTGTCGCGCGTTCTCACTTTGGTATTGGATGGGATTCTGGAGCTTGCCTTGAGGGGCTGATGTGCCCACTTCACAAAATTCACAGCAAAACTAAGAACCGGAAATGCAAAAGTTGTGGTATAGTGCGGGCCGTGCACACCTAAACATTGCACATCAGTAAAAAAAGAAGCGAGTCGAAATACTGAATGCAGAACGGCAAAGAAACAAAAGCGAAGAAAGAGAGATGTGCAAATATGGTCTAGCCGTAAATAAGTGAGTAATTAAAAGCTGTATAAGTTAATTGCGTGGCTTTAGCTAAAACTATAGCCACCAATAACATTTCTCTGACGATCGGCAGGGTTGGCGGCCTTGTTCGATACCCTTTTATGACTCTCTCTCCTCCTCCATCCCCCTCGTGAAAATTCAGAAGGGGGCACACCCCCTTTTTGCAAACCCATGTCTGTGAAACATTCCTTTCTAATTCATTCCAGATCGGCTACTGTTGTCGTTTGTTGAACGCTGCGAAATGCTCTACGGACCTGTAGTAGCGGTGTTCAATGTGCACTCTTTGCTGCATTTGGCGGCAAATGTTCTAGACCTTGGTCCTCTGTGGGCGAATTCTACGTTTGTATTTGAAGGTGGGAATGGGAAGCTTGTGAAACCCATCACAGCAGCCAACGGACTTGCATCTTGGGGAACAGCGCGAACTAACAGGGACACAATAAGAAAGAAGTGGACAGGACTAGCGCTGACTTTCAACTCAAGTACACCAACTCGCCCAACTCGCCACCCTGCTGCAGCTAACGGACTACCCCATCAAACTGTTGAGTGTGTGGTGATGGGACAGTATCTGGAGAATTTTGTTTCAAGAGACATCACCGAAGATGAAAGAGCCGCGTGCAAACTTTTTTCAGCCATGCTCGTGTCTCGAATGCAATTCATGACGAGGTGGCTACACTGTTGGGGCGCAACATGCATGCCAAGCTTACTGTTGTGAAAGTAACGCATTGAAAGAGGCTGGCTATGGTCCCCTTGAGTGCTATGACAGATGCATTCTTGAAGACCAAGTCTATCATAGTGCCTTATATAAAAGGCCAATTAAAAGTGATACGACTTTTGTGGAAGCATCCCAAGGTTTTTCCACATTGAAAAAGTTGTGCGAGCATCGTTTATGGGAGGGAACAAATGCTTGCTCTTATGCCGAGAAGTTCTCTTTTTGGATACTGCGTCATTTCACAACCACATTAGGCCATGTTTCTTGTCTGCTTCAGGTGCGCCTACAATCTTAACACCACAGGATGTGTTGAGAAGCTGTCTTTTTGTCGAGTTTTGCAAAGAAAAAAAGCCTAGTTGTGCTTGATGCCCAACAGAATTGAAAGGGATAAAGTGCACATCAGTTCATTTTGTTTGTTGTTGTTGTTGATCCTATATTACTTTAATTTTTAGTGCAGAGCACTTCGGGGACGCAGCTTGGTGTCCTAGCTTGGCTGGGGTCACGCTATCTAGCCACTGCAGTCACGCGGCGGTACGCGCCAAATAAAGCCCGCATTGTCATGCACCCAAACAGAGGCTTTGAAAAGATACCCGCTGACCCCTTGATTCAGCCTTCCAGCCAATAGGTAAAAGAATACTCGAACAAAAGGCTTACATATGTAGAGCCATTCGAAACTGCTGGAACCGCTAGTACTTGTCATAGTTGTCCCCATTATTTAACGCAAAGAAAACTGCAAGTACACTTCAGGCAACATATATGTAATTACACGGCATTCCCCGGATTCATTCAGTTAGGAATGTTCATTGGGTTGGTGTTTACTCAATGAAAAAATGGGGCCACCACGAAGAAAAAAAAGCACTTTCAAAATGGAGCAGAAAGGCTCTAACACATGCGAGATGACAGCAAGCACAAAAAGAACAGAACTGCAGCTCGTGCTGTTCTAGACAGAACAAGAAACAAATGATACAGAAAAGGATGCGAGCTGTCCGAGGAGAAGGCACGCGAGAAATGTGATTGCGGGAAAATTGAATTGCGGTGAGACAGAGAGTGAAACAGAGTGAAGGGTAATAGCAGAATGCAAAGGACGACGCCACAGCCTGTACGGCGAATCACTGCTCTGCACTTCCAACAGCTTTCATGTTGGGTGGAACTGCTTTAGGTTTTGTATTGAGCTCTTGACATTAGTCGACAGATTTCTTTAATTACCTCAGTGACAGGGTAATAACACCAGCTGATGTTTTCCAAATCATATTGAGTTCTGTGATTTTTTCTAAAGAAATGCACAAGAAATGCACTATAAAGAAATGCACGGCCATGGGAGTGAATGATTATGGCAGAACAGCAGATTTCAGTACTCATACATTTCCCAGTGTTGCCTTCCCCAACAACTGGGTAGAGAAAGGTCAGGCTTACTCTCGCATGCGTAGACTATATGCTCCAAATGTAGAGTTTCCCTGACCCTACACTTTTTTTCAAACTTTTGCAAAATGTAACAGGAAGATTGTGTTGTAAATATTGTGTAAATACCCTAAGTGTACCATATATGGCTGTAAGTGCTGGGATTAGTGTACTTTCCAGCAACCTTTATTTCATGTCTGTGTGGCTGTAAAAGTGTGTTGCCATTGGGCAATGTTGTATTGTAAATATATTGTAAAATAGTGTAAATATGCCAATTATGGCTGTGAGTACGTATTAGCAACCTTTACTTCAAGCCTGTGTGTTTGTACAAGTGTATTGCCATTGGAGAAGATTTTAAGGTAAATAAGATGTCAAATTCTGCAAGTGTAGTACATATGACAGCAAATACTGTGAGAGCCATACACTTTTTGGAAAAAATGATTTAAGCCTGCACTTGAATATAAATTTGTTTCACACAATGCAGCCCCGCTGTGTTTGATGGCCTATACTTCTTACTATGGACTTGTCTCAGTTGATAAGTGGGGTAAACAAATTGCTTAATGTCCTGTTGTGCTTTACTGGCTTCACATTGCTTTTAAAACGAAAACCTTGAGCACCTCATTCTATGAAAAAGTTCCATTGTTGTTATTTGTTCAAGAAAGTAGTGACAGGGAGAGTAAGTAAAAAAAGGCTGCAGCTTAACTCAGCTAACCCTAGATTTGTGAAGCAAAAGCTTGGCATGGCCTATTTGAGCGTTGGTCTCACTTGGTTAACCTTTTACTTAGCATAGGTATACATTCAGCGTTAAGCTAGTTAGGACGGCTTTGCCTAGGTTGGTGGCCAGACATGACTCTTTGGGTAGACTTGGGTAGACATGCATTGGCTCAAAGCCTCCACCCCTGGGAAAGACGGCCCAAGGTCTAATCCATGGGCAAGCTCACACTAAGTGAGTGCGGCACTTCTCTTGGCCAGGTGCGTGGTGAGTCAAAGGTGACTCAATGTTCTTTGTGCTTCATAGAACATTGTGAGGGAGAGGCTTTTGAGGACTTGTCGGTTAGAGTGGCAGCAGCGTTGGAACACCGACAACGCTGACACAGACTTGCTTCGCTGGGTCCCCAGCGTGCTCGCTATACCGCGCTGCTTTCCTCCGAACCAGACAACTCGCCTACATCATTACTGGACATGGCGCTTCCCTGCACTATTTCCACATGATCGACTTGCTGCCCGAAAACAGGTGTTCTTGTGGACAGCATGCCTCTTTTTTGAGCCACTACCTTTGAGATTGCAGTAGGACAGCGCCGATTGTAACCCGACTTATACATGTCCGCTTTCCCTTGAACCTCTACATCTGCGACAAGCCCTTGACCGGGCCGTGCAAATACTCATCGAGCTTGTCGATTTTGCGAGCAAGAATATGCTGGACGTGTAGCGCTCAAAAATTGAGCTCCGAAGTGATGTGTGTTGCTTAAGGGTGTAGTGAGTGTCTCTGTGATTGCGGTCCTTATTTGAGGCCTCTTCTCATGGAATTTAAGGTGCTGTGGGTAATTGCTACCTGTGATGAAGTTGACCGCCTGTCCTCATCTTCATATCTGCGCAGCGGTACTTTTCTTCGGGGTGTGCTCTCTGTAGCTGGATCGTGCAGTGGAGACAGACTGCCTAAATTCGGAAATACGGATAGTGCCTGTAGCAGCTGTGGGTATTACAGTTTCGAACCTCTTTAGACTGCAGTGCTGTTTTCATGTTTGGATTTTCATGTATTTGGTGATTTTTTTAATAATCGACTTATTCGTTTGTTTCTGAAATATACATTTTGGGTGCTTGCCCTGTTTGCTGCCATAGTTTGCTGGTGCGGGTGTTGTTCCCCGCTTTTTTCTTGTTTTCTTTTGGGAGAGGGGAACACGAAAGTAATTGGAATTTGTCAGGCAGCGGCCTATTTACAGAGAGTGCATGCACCAAGAAAGTTGGTAGCTGGTAGCAGCGGCTAGCACACGCGGCAGCGGTGAAGCTTGGTGCAGCAAGTGGTGAGGTATTGCCAAGGCTACAGCACAGCTGTGGTCAAATAAAGGTCACATTGCTGGCGACAGTGAAACTTCGCTCGGCTGGGTTAGTAAAGCTTTTCATTAAAACGTGTGTGATCTGATGCGATTTTAACCTGAGTTTACATAGTAGCAGCATGATGCTTTAACAACTGTGCCATCTCAGATCTCTGCACGTTGCCAGCGCTGAACACGCTGTCGTGTTTGTCTTCGTGGCACATATGCACTTGGGGGATTGGCAAGGGATTCAGAACTTCGAGCGGCAGTGTTGAAGCTTCACAAAATTCACAAATCTATGAACTTGAAGCGTAGAAGTAGTATGCGTGTCGCTTGACACCTGAATCTGATTTCCTGTGAGTGGGAAAGGTGTGCACCAGCTGGGCAGAGCCCTGATTCTAGGTAGGTAGTGGCATGTACGTGTCAGTCTGCTTGTTGAATAAATCGGCAATGCAACGCGAAAAAGCGAGAGTGAAAAGACATACATGGTGTAGAAGAAAAGGCGATTGAGGTATTTTACATAAAAATAAAAATAAAAGCAAAGAAAGCGGTGCAGATGTGATGTTGCTGCAAAGAAGTCACTAATTATATTGCCAGTCTTTCACCATCAGAGCACATAGACAAACTTCAGTGTGCCAAAATATTTTGTTGCTGAGCTCTTAAACAGAACTGCCGAAGTGGTAGCAAGCTCTAGCAAAAAACGTTCTTTGACTGCTTTTGTATGGGAACGTGAAAGCATTACATTTTACATTTCATTGTGACCCCTGTGCTGTCCTCTATGTATAATGGCAGTTCTGTTCTTATTGTCATCCTTCGTAGCGACAATGTCTCTCAACTCAAATCTTGATGTTGGCATTTACCTAATAGAGGAAATACTAAAAATAGTGTTTGGTGTGTTTGCTACATTTTGGCATTCAAGGGATGCTATAAAATGAAAGTGGAGGCACTACTACATTTGCACAGTCATGTTTCCTGACAGTGGCTGTGGTTGGTGGCTGCCCACAAATCCCTCTCCCAACCTTAAGGACCTGTTCAGAAGAGGAGCCACTGCTAAATTTGTCTCTCATGCTATCTAGCTTATCTGTTGGGAGTTTCTGCCACCATTGCATCATACTTAATTAATTGTGCAATCTTTTCAGGGAACTCAAGGTTAATAAGCCAGCGGCACCTGCCGCGAGAGAATGAATTGCGCCGCCTCCGCGTTAGGAATTTCACGGCACAGCCGAGAAAAGAATTGTGGCCGCTATCAGCTCCATTAGGTGCCGCTTCCCCGTCTCTAGAAGAACTTGTTATTAGGCGAGTTGGCGCATCTTGGTGAATAAACACGGGCTTTGCGCGAAAGACACCACAGACAGGAAGGACGGGACGAGCGCTCGTCCCGTCCGTCCTGTGTGTGGTGTCTTCGCGCTAAGGCCGTGTTTATTCGCTTCCGTCTCCTTAGCTTTCGCTGTCACAAAGCTTTGTAGTTCGCTTTTATTTTCATTGTGACAATATCTAAAGCCGCTCGCCCACCCTTGCCGCAATGGGCCGGCCCTATCCCCTCCTATTCATATTCTTGCTCCGTGGTATAAATTGATCGTCGAGCGTTGTCTGCCGGCGCAGACACTGTCGTTTGGTTGCAGCGATTAATTAGTCCGGGGCGCAACTGTACGAAGTTCCTCACGCACCACTGCCTTGTGATCACGTACCTACGCATGTGCTCAATTGATAAGCGGCTGGGTTTCCGCTACAGCAATAATGGCAAAGTTGAAAATTTTGTCAGGTTTTCGAAGTTTCTGCACGCAAAGCTTGTCTTTTCTTCACCGCAGAGCACACGCGCGTACACTGCAGCGCCAGCACCGCTTGGGGCCAGCGTACAGACCGCCAGAGACACGTCAATTGCAGTATGAAAGCGCTGTTGACAAGTGAGATTGGAGCGCCTGCAGCACATTTGAGCACATTTACGCCACTCCGGCACACGTGACAATGCTTGACAGCGGGGCTGAAGCGCTGCTAAGCAGCGCAAGCGGATTTCAGCGGCGCCAGCGGCGCCAACGGTGCAAACCACAGCTTTCAGCGGATATCAGCACAAAAATGGCGCTGAAATACACTGCCTTTTCGGATAGGAGTATTCCTTTTATTTTCGCAGGACTATATACTACCTCGACGAGACTTGGGTCAATGCTGGGCACACCAATGGCACGGTGTGGAGGACACCGCTGTGTCATCCCGTGAAGACACCTTTCGCAAGAGTCTTTGCCACCTGGCCTTCGTGCACCAGGTGGCAAAGGAGTTCGGCTCATCGTCCTTCATGCTGGAAGTGAGAAGGGCTTTGTGGACGGGGTATGTCTCATTTTCCGTGCGTCAAAGAGTGCTTCCACTGACTACCACAGTGAAATGAATGGCCCACGCTTTGAGAAGTGTTTCGCAGAACAGCTTCTGCCCAACATTGAGCAACGCAGTGTTATTGGCGTGGACCATGCTCCCTACCACAGTGTTCAGACCGAAAAGCTGCCCTCGACATCGTCTCGCAAGGCCGACATTCTGTCTTGGTTGACTGCAAAAACCATCCTTTGGTGTGATAACCAGTTGATGCCCGAGCTCCTTCGGCTGGTTAATGACAACAAACACAAGTTTTTTCGATACCGGATTGAAGTCATGGCCAGAGTTGGTGGTCATGACATTTTTCGGATTTTTCCTTACCACTGTAAATTCAGCCCTATTAAAATGGTGTGGAGCCAGGTTAAGGGGTATATTGCTGCCAAAAACACTTCATTCACTCTTGCTGAATTTAAACGACTACTCAACGAAGCCATCGGCCTCGTGACTCGTGGAAACTGGGTCGGGACTGCGCTCATGTGTAGCATCTTAAGAAAGAGGCCTGGAAGTGGGATGGTGCAATCGACACCAGAATCGACAACGTCGTGACTCCACTAGGTTCCGACTCCAGCAGCTCTGGTGACTGCAGTGACAGCGAAGTGAGCGGTGTAGAGGAACTGTGATGAAATCGGTGTGCGCTGTCTTGTTTGGTGCTGGTCGTGTGTGGCGAGTGACAAGGTGCTTTGTTTACCGTTCTGGTGATAGGAAGCTTGGAATTACACTCTTTTGGTTTATGTGGTGCGGCTTGTGTGCAACAACTTGCAGGACACCTTGTTTACCTTTCTGATGCCCAGCAACTTAGGAGGTAGCTGCTCATACGGTGCTGGATTTGTGCAGCAGCAGGAAATAATTAAGAGTGCTTCTTGTCAGTATGCAAATTAGTCTTCAGATTGTCGGTTGTGGGCGGCAGCTAAGATACACTTGCTGTACCTTTGTCATGCATAAAATGGAACCTGACGACGAACGCTGGTAGTAAGCAGTAAGGAGTGGCACGTGACGTATCCTGTTTCACCCAGAAGAAATGCAATGGGAAAATTTCTTTACAATGCAAGAGGTTGTAAATAGCCTTTGTAAATAACAGTTACCTGTGCATGAAATGACAGGACTGGAAGAATTATGTGTCAAGAACTACGAGATAGTAGTGATGACATCCAGAAATGCACGGTGGAGTTGGCTATCATTTGTAATTGTTTCGGTCTTCTGGGAAAAAAATATACTACCCTCAATTGCTCATTGGCAGTGAGGTAATCATTTGTACTCATTTGCTCATGTTTTGTTGATCGTTTCGACTACAACGGGTAGATTGCTGAAGTAAAAGGGCAATTCCGGCAAAAATATTTTTTTAAATGCGTATTTACAGGGTTAAATGGAAAGAATTAATACGAATCGTCAATGCCTCACTTTCGAATGTCGAAACGCTGTGGGTTTCCCTGCTACCAGCCTTAGCTTTTGTAAAAATACTAGCTTCCCGAGGCCGTGGCATCTGAGGTCGAACACCCGAAAGGTAACGGAACGCTCTCATGAAACAGAATTTACAGAAATGTTCACTGACATGGGGATGGGCAGTGTCACTTTGTCATGTTTGTGGTGCAATGTCTGGTACATCTATGTTGTGCTCACATTTATCATGAAGAAATTACTGTACACCGTACTCACCCAGCAAACCACTAACATTTCTGCGACATCCCAAAAATATCCGAACGTCTATATGCCAGCAGTATCTCTAATAGACATGCGTACAACGTGCAATATTTTTATGAAAATTTTTGGATGTTGAGATAATGTTGCTGGTACCCTAATGTCGGACGTTCTTTAGACTATGCTAAAGATGTACGTTCGATATTGGTGCTGCTTCATTTGTGGACGGTATTTAGATATTTTGCTGACGTTGTTCAGATGTGGCTGGTATGTCCGTTTTTTACTTCGTACATGTCTTTCGCAGATACATTTATGTTAGCCATATCTGCTGTACTTTATTTTCAAAATCTCCACAGGCGTACTGTTTTGGAGTTACCGAGGGGTTTTGTATGTCTTTTTTATGGGTTTTGTACCGAGGGGTTTTATGCAAGTTTTGTAATCAACCAATATTTCATTTACGGAAATATAAATGCGGAGGACATAATAAATAAATTAGCCTCAACATATGCCTCAACAAAATTTGATGCCCGTAGGAGTTTTTATTCAGTGCAAAATGCAGTATTGGGCGAGTTGGTTATCCATAATTACTAAACAGCGCAACAAAAACACGGACTTTAGCTGAGGTACACAGGACGAGCGTTTCCTGTGAATACACCATTTTACTTCGTCGTTCTACCTTCGTAATGAAAATACAAATGCTGACCTGACAAATCGCTGGCGACACTGTTCAGCCACATATGTAACAAACAAATTTCCCCAGCTTGTACCGATGGTGAACGTCTGGAGGAACAGGAGAGCTGGCAGGCTCTCCCCCGGTCACTTTCGTCCCCGTACGGACACATACCCCGCAACGGCGGGTGAGGAGGCAGTAGCCCTGGCCCGCATCACCAGGATGCGACCACACATTATAATCACTTATTCGAAGAGGGCCATTCAAAACTTCATTCGTGGGAGCGTTTCGGCTACAGAACTCAAGATTCTTCAAAATCCCCATACTCAACCACTCGACATCGTCTGGACCCCCGCGCCTCTGGGGTGGGAGGCAACGAGGCGGCCCACAAAGAAGCACGAGAACTAAACAGCCGTGCTGGGCTCGCTTCTGCTCTCTAACACAGTGCTCGGTCGGCACGCGATCGTCTGATCTCGTATCAAGAACCCACGGAGCATTATCACCTCTCCCGCCGGTGTTTTCCCATTGCCCACACATCTCTCACCAACGCTCAGAAGCACCCATGGCGACTCCTTCAGACCAACTCCCTCGCCCGTCGATCCCTCCTCCACAAGACCTACTCCTCTGACTTCCCTGCGCCCAACTGTCCCCTCTGTGACCCCCTGGACTCACTAAGCAACGGCATGTGGGCCTGTCCTCTTAGCCAATTCCACCCCATCTCCAGCGTCGAGTAGTGGGAGGACGCACTCGACTGCTCGCAACCGGAGGCGCAGCTACTTCTGGTTGACCGAGCCGCCACTGCCGCCGCCAGCCTTCGGCCGGCAGCCACCACGCGTTCCTACGCAACTTGCTTGGAAAATAAAGTGACTTCTCTCTCTTTCTCTCTCACTTCGTCGGAGACCCGGCTGTTGCACCTGACATGGATTTCCTAACTTGCTCCTGAAACAAAATGCGTGGACCCAAGAATTTGGTACCTTAACAGAGGCTGCCAAAGAATATTGTCGAGTGATTCGTTTTGGTCGTATTTGACGAATTTCGGCAGTGATAACGTTTGTTTCTTCCTCACCAATCTTGGAGGCGAGGCCAATTATGCTAATACTGCCAGTGATGTAACCAAAGCTCCCTTATTTAAGCCAAGAAAATATATCGCGCTACATCGTTCCCCCTTTGCAAGCTACGGTAGCCGCGAATGAAATTGAATTCGCCGCTAGATTTCTGGCGTTGATAAACTTTGTTCGTTACGCACCGATCTTGTAGACAAGCCCATCATGCGAACACCACAGGCGATGTATCGAGAGCTCCCGTATTACACCCACAAAAAGCTATCCTAAACCCACGGATCTCCCCGACAAAAGCCAAGCTAGCCACAAAAGAATGCGCACTTTGGAACAGAAATAGCTTGTAATTTACCTCAAGGCGCCCAATTACCGCAGGTTAAAAAGAAATTGATTGTTTTGTGCGAAAGTACTGACCCCAAACCAGGAGATGGACATTGAATCCGGACGATGTCACCTGCTTTCGGATGCTTTCTGGCGCGTCGTCGACACGAATATCTTGCGAGCATAAACATCGGCGTAGCTCCCGCATCAGCTCAGGTCACCGTGCATTTTGCCGACGGCGTCAACGCGGGGCGATGTCGACGCGCGAAATCGCGGAAAGTACGCTGAAAGTGGTTGCGGCCTCAGAACAAACCGTAAAATTACGGCGCTTGCAACCCTACGCAAGCTGTATTTCAACCGTAGACCCTGAAATTGTTTTAAATGCCGTATTCTAGATTGTCGGTACAATTACTGTAAATATTAAAAAAAAACCACGCTCAAGATTTTCTTGCTTATAACTGGCAACTAATATCTGTATTTACCAATAACCTGGGCATCTATTTGGCAACGCGTTTTTATCAAGGTGGGTGCCTTTCAGGAACTATGTTTTCTTTTGGACGAACATGAGACAGGAAAGTAGCTGCGCGGCGAGTCCGACCTTCCGACAGTTGTATTAACTGCACTCCGTATCGATGCGCGTGCTACCGGCTGGTGACGGTACGGGTGTGCACGCCTTCACCTTTCGTGATTTCGGTGATTTGACTACCATGGATTTGTCTACCGGACGAAAGAAATACTGCCAAGTAGTGAAGGTAAGTGAGTACTAGTGAACCTTGTTTTCTTGTCATGCGTATTTAACGTAGCAGAGTTGCTCTCGAACTTCGGTCCACGTAAACGGTTAGCCCTACCATTTTGAGTGACTCGCATTGTGCGTTGCGCAGATTTGTCGGTAGACCTTTGTACATGGCTGCTGCGTGTGTACACAGAATGAATTCTCGCGCAATTTCTAGCGCTGTGTTTGGTGAAGTCTTTGTGTCCTGTCCTGTTTTGCTAGCTGAATGTTTCGATACGAAATGAAATAAGGGAAACTGGAGAGTGCGAATATAAGTGCGTGTGCGAAAATAAATGCGTGTATGCGTTACACGCACATCGTGTACTTTTAGCATGATATTATGCACTCTTAGTTTTGTTTCGTTTCTGCAGGTGCCGTTTTTTTTCCTCATAATAGTTTTTGGTTAAGAAACGTGCACAATAAACTAAATGACTGCCGTCCGTGTAGCATTGAAATAAAATAATAAATAAGGTGATTTCCGAGCGTACAGCATTAGATTCAAATGCCATCTGGATGCTTTCTTCGCGTTTCGATTGAGTGTTCAATCTTTTCGAACGCTCAGTTTGGTCGTGAAATGTTGGAATAAACAACGTGTATGCAACCCGAATTTATTTGGAACGTCAGAACTACACGCATGTCGTAACTGGTACAGTAGTATGAGCAGCGCTGGTTGCGCTTCGTACTCTTCCTGAAGTATCGCAAACGTAAATTAACCATTCAGAACCTAGTAAAAATATTCAAAAATGGCTGTTAAATTTCTGTCACTTATAGAATTTCCAGCTTAATGAATTTAGTGTGTAACACACCTTGGTGATCAGAGTAACACCGCATTTGGGATTTCGCAGGTTTAAGGCAGAGTATGATTCTGGTGTCTGGCCCGTCGCTTGCCAATAACTTACATGTTACAGGCTGCTGTATGGTGAAACTTAGACTATGTTTGAATGTAATTTTGCAGTAAAAATGTCTTGCACTTCCACTAAAAATGTAGGCCTCGCAGGACCAGCGAACAGGACAACATGACGAGTATTTTAGCGATGTGCTTTTTGAAGGTTTAGTTATGCATATATACCAACTAGCTTACCTTGCGATTCTGCTGCAGGAAGTATACGTCCATGGCAGTGACGCTTTCCGGGTTTGTGCATGTTTTCGTTTGCCACAATTCGTGGACATGGCTTCATCCGTGTATATATTGTCACTTCAATCAACCAAGCGGCTAGGATAGACACAGAAAAATATTTTGCAAGAGTAGATGGGACCTGTAGCTGGGCTAAAATGTCCTTACAATCCCCATTCACGAAATATAGTTCTTATAAACAGTGGTACCTCACACTAGCAGTCATAGTTTGTTTTAAGGTTGCCTTAGTAGTGCGAATGCTGACATTAAATTATATCCACTCCACTCTCTTCCTGTCCCTTAATGTTACACCCGTCATCTAGGGTTCTATTGCCTGGTAAGTCGCCCTTAATTTAAGTTGGACCCTTTTAGCGAGCCAGGAAGTTTCTGCCCCAAGGTGAGTACCGGTAAGATGCATCTGTCATACACTGTCTTTTTTAGGGACAATGAGGCGGCCATTCTGTATTATACCAGTCTTAAAAAGCTGTATTAGCAACAGAGACTTTCCTGTACCTATGCCTAGACTGAAGAACTGGCTTGCAAGGGAGGTGCTACTGCAACATTCTGCACAAGGCGGCTGCTCAAGCTACTGTTGATGGTCAACTTGGCGCAGGAGTTCTGGTTTGGGAAAAAGAGAAGCACGCTTTTTTCCACCGGCGAGTGGCATCCTGCCTTGTGTGTAACTAGCTATGTTGCTGTAGTTAGAGACATCAAATTCGTTCACCAGACCATGTATAGGTCCCAGATTTCAATTGTTAGTTACATCCTGCAGCAAATATCAGCTTTGTCGACAACCTGCAGCTCCTCAGTTTTTATAGCGAGAAGAGGTATTAAATTTCTTTCAGCCTTTGGGCCATTAAATATTTACTCACTTTCCAACCAATCCGGCCTGCAAGTATTTTGGCAGTTTCTGTCACTACAACGAAGAACGAAACCTGTTCAAGAATCCCTACCATAACTGATTATGGAGGCATCTACGATTGAACCACCATTTAATCATTTCCGTACTTCCATGCGTTTTTATTTTGTATTATTGTTCTTTGAGTGTATCCCTTGGTGTGAATCACGTAGTCGGGTAAATCTGTCTTGTTGTAACTAATATTGAATAATTTCCGTATTCCCCGTTTTCTAGTTTGTTCCCAAATCATATCACTTTATTAGAACTTGTTGGTGGGCTTGTTGGTTCATGTTTTAAAGTGGAAATTTGAGCGCAAAAATTTGAAATTGGAGCGCTAGTCCCGTCTGGTCTTTTTGTGTCTGTCGAATTTTTGCGCTCAAATTTCCACTTGAAAATCATATCACTTTGTGTGAAACTGTAATAGTAAATCTTTGTATTGTTTTCCTAACCTGAATTCAATAAGTTGTTTCTAAAGTTTTTTTTCTTGTTTTATTGTTGTCCTGCGATTTCACTAAGTGTGAATAATTTTATCCCGTAAATTTCTACTGCTCTTGTAACCACCGTTCAGTCATTTCTGTATACACACCTTTTCTATAGTTCATAACCCTTCCCTAGATGTTGGTTTGTTTACAGTAGATTAAATTTGCATGGCACTCACAACCACCACTCAACACCACTTATGTGTTTCCAAGGCGCTTTTCTTTTATTGTTCCCCGAACTTTACACATGTGAAATATTTAGTTTCGTAAATTAGCTTTGTTTTTGTAACCACCATTCCATCATTTCGTTGTTTTCACACTTTTCTTGCGTTGTTTTTCACCATTTCACTTAATGTGAGATATTTCAAGTTGCATAACTATCTTGTGCTTGTACCCTGGGTTTACGTGTTTGTTTTTTTCCTATTTTTTGTCAACCTTTCAGCTGTGTGTGACTTATTCATAGTCATGAATATTTGTACTATTCTTGTAATTATACAATGCGTACCCTGTGGGCCAGGGCAGATAGGAATCAAAATTAAAGTGGTTGTGTTGGGAAAGCATATGACATAATTTGGAAATCAATATAAACTGTTTTACCTTAACTATTTTGTTTTTATATGTATTTTGACCGCTTTCCTACTACCCAGCTGCACTTTCTTACAGCTAGGTTGCAAGACTGTCATGTTAATTAGTTTATTTTTGAATTGTTTCTCCGATAGTAGTTTTGCAGAAGGCCTGTAAAGCCGTGCTGTGTGGTACAATTCGATGACGCTGCTGTGGTTGCCTTAGTGTCAAGGGCGCTTGTGCTGATCAGGACTGGTTACTGCCGCTTAATTTCGATGCGACATTTCTTGTTTAGAGGTGTGCTTCGTGTGTTTCTGCAAGAGAGTGTGGTCAGCTTGGCACCTCACAAATAAGACTTCATGCAGTGCAGCACTTCAAAAATGGAAGCACATAATCTAGAAACCAGGTGCCAACTGCAAACAATGCTAAATAGCTAGCAAGACATGTATTTGAAGTATAAATGCCCACAACACGTAGACAACCTTAGAAAGGGGGCTGGGCAAACTCCAAAATAATGCATAAAGAATGTAGATTTCAAGCATACAAGATTATCTCAACAATATCATACTAACGTACATAGTCATGAATATAACAATCTTAAGCTTGTGCCAAAGACCGAAAAACAATGTAGAACAGACATCTATATACGTCTTGCGTGCGTACCACTACAATATTCATAAGATGTACCACTAAGGTAACATCCCGTAAACAGCATATGAAAGCACCATGAGAGGTCTATTGTACGTTATTCTTTGTGTGATTTGGATGGTTTTTTTTAGTTGTAGCAACGTTAGATATATGTAAATTCGACCCTAGCGGTACGTCTTCTGGACATCTGCAATGTCGATGGCTGACGTCTCCAGGATATCTGCACGACGTAACGCCGTTTGCTGGGTGGTTACTGCGAATAATTGAATAATTGCTAACGGAGCCAGAAATCTTTGTTCGGAAATACGTGGCTGCGTGGCTTTAGTGTTTAAGTGGGCTTGAAAGATGGGGCCACGGTTTTAAAGGTTTACTCCTGTGACTAGCGTTCGTGTGCATGGCGTTCGTATACATGTTTGTGGTTGTGTGACTACTTGGAGTGGCTTCCAGATTTTGTCCAGCTGATTATGCAGGAAATGAATAAATGAAACAAAGCACATTCTTCCTTCTGCTTCAATTTTTCACGTAGCACACATTATTCGTGCTGACTAATGCTCACGGTGCACCGATCTCCAACTGTTTGCAATTGGCGGGGGCAGCCCTGACTGTCGGAGCTTTACTGCTGGTTCTGGAATTGTGTGTGCAAATCCTGGCCATAGCCACAAAACTGTAAATTTTTGCGAAATTTTGGCGCACTTTAGCGTTGGTGGGGTGTCACGTCGCCGCCAAATGAAAATTGGTGAGTTGAACTGGCGGGACCACCCCTTGTAAACCCACGTGTTGGGCTTGGGAACAATTAGGAGCAAGGTGAGGCGAACATCAAAATTTCAGCCATGAATACCAGTCAGCTATTTTTTATGTAAAGCCAGCCATGCTCCCACAACATTGATGGAAGTGACAAAGAAAGAAGGCTGTTGCAGCTAATTGGAATGTTAATGAGGAGTTAGCGGCTATACGCAGCCCATGCGAATTCTGTTGCCTGGTTTGGAAACAAATGAACATTTTGCTGACAGGCCCAGTTGCGGGGTTTTGGAGACGGCACTTTGTTCGGCAAGTGACCCAAGAAGTGTGCGAGTGATCACACATTAAAAAATTGAAATGGGGTGGCGTAACCACCAATCTGAAAACGGCTCGATATATTGGCGTTTGGCAAGGTTAGCTAATGCAATGTACTTTACGATGTCAGCGACCACATTACTGGCAAAATGTTTAGTGACCAATTGTTTTTAATCTTTACGACCAGCGCTAACTGTGCAGGTGTTTACACAGCGTTACGTTTTTCAGCAGTTCAAGTGGTGATACGCCTTTATGCTGTAAATAGGCAACTTAGCCAGTGGAGTACGACTGCTATCCTCAGGTATGAAACCTGCGCCGCGTAGTATTGCGAGACACGCCCGAAGGCCTGCATACATACATACATACATACATACATACATACATACATACACACATACATTTTATTTCATCTTCATGACAAACAGATACAAGTGCCAGCCCGCGTAAGCAACCTCTGCTTTTATGCGGGGCAGGGCAGTCGGTTCGAGAAAAAGAAGATAATAACGGCACAATACATTCTGCTATCAAATCGAAATAACGTCCAAAACTTGTACTGTTATAATAAACATATATATATTTATATATAGTTAAGAGAAAAGGTTCCTGGCTATGAGGTTAGCTGTACGATAGAGAAGTCAAACTGAAAAACAACATTTATTCTAACGTTTCGACCGGGGGTCGGTCTTTTTCAAAGATAACTGAAAAAGACCGGCCCCCGGTCGAAACGTTAGAATAAATGTTATGTTTTTCAGTTTGACTTCTCTTTCGTGTATATATATATATATATATATATATATATATATTATATATATATATATATATATATATATATATAATATATATATCAAAGTTTCCGTCCTTATTGCCAGTGCTATTTGGCATTTTAACAGTGTTTTATAGTGCCGAATGAGGTATGATTGCATTTTTTTTTGCGGAATAAATAATTGAAAATTCAAGTCGAGAAAAATGCGCCGTTTTTTCCGGAAGCGGGAATCGAACCCACAACCTCCGCATAACGCGTGCGGTGCTCGACTCCCTTCTCGACTATACGGCGGGTTTTGTATTCGACTGCTATCCCCGACTTCCGACCACGTCTTACGTGCGGCCGCTGGAAAAGATGTTCTACGTCTTCCCGCGGTGGTCGAGGGGCGGCGCTAGTTGACCGGGCTCTGAGCAGTCGTAAATACAAAACCCCCGCGGTATAGTCGAGAGGGGAGTCACCGCGGAACTAGCTCAATGGTAGAGCACCGCACGCGTTATGCGGAGGTTGTGGGTTCGATTCCCGCTTCCGGAAAAAAAGGCGCATTTTTTCTCGACTTGAATTTTCTATTATTTATTCCTGCAAAAAAAAGGCAATCATACCTCATTCGGCACTATAAAACACTGTTAAAAACGCCAAACAGCACTGGCAATAAGTACTGCAACTTTGATATATATATATATATTTTTTTCAGTTTCAAGTTTATTTCAGACATGTAAATTACATGGCTGAGGAGGAGGGAAAAACGCCGCAGCTTAGCGGCTTCACAACGCTCCCTTCCCCTGAGCTACATCGGCAACAAGGGTAGCGAACAGCAGGTAGCAAGAAGCAAAACAGCAATGAAGTTTTTGGTGTAATCAAATACAGTTGAATACTTATACATAGCTCTTGTACCATTAAAAATATTCTTGCATAAGAATTGAACAGAAATATATCCAGCACAAGTGGTATCAAAGACATGGCAAAGAGAATGGCAGAGGCAGGGTTAACAAGAAGACATTGAATATATATATATATATACATATATAGTATGTACGCCTACTACACACATGTATATGCATATTCATATACATACGCAAACGAACACATATATATACATATACATACACGCACGAACATACTCACATTCGATATTTTCTTCTGCAGTCGCGTTTATTTAGGCGATATTCTCAGAAATCCAGGCATGGATTAACGCTCGAGCGTCTTTCATAGAGACTACTTGAGCGTCGTTCGGCAATTTATAAAGTAAAATGGCAAATAAAATGCTCTAGTCCTTTTGCCACAGTTGGTGTACACTTTTTTAATTTTGTACAGTTCAGTTTTGCGAAGGTTTCGGATTTTCACATTCTTTATTTTAAAGTCATTCGAAAAAAGCTTTTTTTGTAAGTGTTACAGAGAAAAATACCTGCTGCACGCTGAAAACTGAGTGTGCTGCCATAAGCTTCGTTGTATCATCAAAAAAGCCCCTTGTGCCATATACGCCTCGAGCTTCGCGATCGCTGCGCCGCCTGCCGCCGCTTTTTCCGCGGCGTTGACGGGATTTGCGCTGCGTGGCTGATAGGGGTTCGTGCAGTGTTTTGGTTCTGTTTTGCTTCTTTCCGCCTTTTCCGCCCTTAAAAAACTTGTTATGGTAACGTCTATAAGCAAAGAGTACGTTTAGGTCACTTAAAAAGCAGCTGCGTCTTCGTAAGTAGCGATCGCCTGCAAGAGCTACCCGGGGAGGGGGTTCTGCGCGCTTCGTCGCCACTTTTTCCGGGCGTCGGCGACGGCAGCAACATATCACCCATGTCACCTCCAAATACGTGAAGCACAAATTAATTATACTGTCGCCTCGTTTAGGCCTGATACGGGGCACAGTGAGAGGTTGGCTCATTTTGCAGTGTGGACAACGTATGTGGCTTCGTTTCGAATATATACTTCGCAGAAAATAGTTTCGTGTATGCGATACCCAATCCCGGACAATAACTTATGTCTTTTATAATAATATAAGCCATGCGAAAATGTTAAGCATTTCCAAGCCCGTGCGTCGTTAAATATTTGCCCACACACGCCTTATAGCAAGAACCAAGGCAAGTTAATGAAACGACGAAAAATAAATCCTGTGAAAATGCGGAAGAAAAAAACAGAAGCTCTAACAGAAGCTCTAACAGAAATGAAAAAAAAACAGTGCAGCTTCTGACATGCTAAGACGTTCGTCGAAACTTAAGCCAGGCAGGGTTCATCAGACCAACTATACGCGAAATGCACTGCTATTTCGCGAGACATTGGCGGGGGGAGGGGAGGGGGACGCTGTTACAAATGCGGAGCGGAATCAAGCAATGAACGATTTAGTAATCACACACACAAATCGCGCGTTCACTGTTGTTTTTCGACTTCAACGAACAGCTGATTACGGCGGACGATTTTGGAAGTAACGGTAATAGATCAACAAGCGATAAAGGGGTCGTTGGAAAAGTGCGGCATGGGATAAGGCCTCTGATTTCCGTTTCTGCTTTATTCTACAGGCTCCCTGTGCCATAGACGATATTTCGAAGAGTTTGGACGGGATATATTTAAACCGTTCGCAAGGCGAGAAAAAATGCGCCGCTTTGGAAGCGGGATCGACCCACAACCTCGCATAACGCTGCGGTGTCTACCATTGTAGCGGCGATCCCCGACTATAAGGCTTATGTATTTAGACCTATCCCGACTTCCGACAACGTCTTCCTGCGGCCGCTGGGAAAAGACGTTGTACGTCTTCCCGCGGTGGTCGAGGGGCGGCGCTAGTTGACCGGCTCTGAGCAGTCGTAATACAAAACCCCGCCGTATAGTCGAGAAGGGATCACCGCGGAACTAGCTCAAGGTAGAGCACCGCACGCGTTATGGGAGTTGTGGTTCGATTCCGTTCCGGAAAAAACGGCGCATTTTTTCTCGACTTGAATTTCATTATTTATTCCTGCAAAAAAATGCAATCATCCCTCATTCGGCACTATAAAACACTGTTAAAACGCCAAACAGCACTGCAATAAGGACTGCAACTTTGATAGTGTACCTTACGGAATCCCTCATCCCGCGTCTCTCTCTCTCCTATATATAATATACATAATATATTTATATACCACATGTACCCTATATACATATACATACACATATACACATACACTCATATACATACACGCATATACATACGAAACCGTCTAGTAACACAGGGTCACCAAACGCTCATATTCGAACAATATTGCTTGAGGTTCCATATAAAAAAAACGCTTAATACAAGCCTTCAGTATAATTGAGTGAAACGTAACTTACACATGGATTCAGAGGGAGACAGGTACCATGCAATTACAACACACGTCTATTACAAAAACATCAACCGTTGGGTAGAATTCCACATCTTGCACTATATCCGTAGCCAGCCCACAGAAGCCTCAAAATGATAATAGAACAATAAATAGACCTCGTGAGATTATTTATATATATATGATATATTATATATATATTATATATATATAGATATATACATATATTTTGAGAACAGAGAGTACGGACGAGGGATTCCGTAAGACACATATCAAAGTTCCAGTCCTTATTGCCAGTGTTTTTGGCGTTTTAACACTTGTTTTATAGTGCCGAATGAGTATGATTGCCTTTTTTTTATGCAAAGATAATGAATAGAAAATTCAAGTCGAGAAAATGCGCCGTTTTTCCGGAAGCGGGAATCGAACCCACACCTCCGCATAACGCGTGCGTGCTCTACCATTGAGCTGTTCCGCGGCGACTCCCCTCTTGACTATACCGGGTTTTGTATTTACGACTGCTCAGAGCCGGTCAACTAGCGCGCCCCTCAACCACCGCGGGAAGACGTAGAAGTCTTTTCAGCGGCCGCACGTAAGACGTGGTCGAAGTCGGGATAGCCCAAGGCATACAGACTGCTAACCCAGAACTCTCGTAATGCATGTTGTAGAACAGAGACGTACGGACGAGGGATTCCGTAATGACACATATCAAAGTTGCAGTCCTTATTGCCAGTGCTGTTTGGCGTTTTAACAGTGTTTTATAGTGCCGAATGAGGTATGATTGCCTTTTTTTTTGTGGGTTCGATTCCCGCTGCCGGAAAAAACGGCGCATTTTTTCTCGACTTGAATTTCTATTATTCATTCCTGCATAAAAAAAAGGCAATCATACCTCACGTTAAAAAGTAATGGTCCCAGAATAGAGCCCTGAGGCACGCAATATCGGAGATGTAAGCGGTTACTATCAGTAGGGTTGATTCTAACAAGTTGATAACGGTCTTCAAAGTAATCGTTAAACAAATTTGTATATATGCCGCGAAATCCGATCAATGATAATTTGTTAATGATAATACTGTGGTCAATGGTATCGAATGCTTTTTTAAGGTCTATGAATAATCTAACGGCTATGTTATTACTATCAATTGCTTCGTTTTGCACCATCTGCAAAATCCTCTAATAATGTAATGGTACTTCTGCCAGTACGAAAGCCATGTTGTGCATCCGACAGAAGCTGAAACTCCTCGCAAAAACAGATCATCCGCCTGTAAATGGCTTTCTCCAGAATACAGGCCACGCAGGACAATATAGCAATGGGCCTATAAATTTCGCATGTCTTTTTTTGCCCTTTTGAAGTCAGGTCTAATCATTGAAATGTTCATTCCTCTCGGAATGTTTCCTGTTTCTAGTATTTTTGAAAAAATTGTACACAAGCAATGCTTCCAGCTTTTCCAAAATGCACAACCAGGTCTCTAATTCGGATTCCGTCGTAACCTGGCATTCTGTTAATAGAAAATGTTCTAATTATCTACCATATTTATTGCTCGGTTACATCAGGTAGATACGCTGAACGCATGTTACTTTTCGGACTGTATATCTGTGACTGTTTTATGACACTTTGACTTCTTAATTGTCTGGCGGCGTCCGCAAAACAATCGTTGAAGTCATTTGCTAATCCCTCAGCTTGTCTTTCAGGGAAAAGGATCGTATTAACCTCGTCTGTGCCATCTTTTGGCTTTCTGCCCGTTAACGAGTTTACTAATTTCCATGATTTTCTCATATCCTTCCGGCAGCTATTTATTTTGTTTTTATAGTAATTGTGCTTGGCCAGCCTTATTTTGGCGGTAAGTTTATTTCTCATTTGCCTCTATTCTTGTTTGAGAATTTCATCAGCTGGGTTAGCTTTACTTCTGCGGTACAAACGTTCCTTCAGATAATTAAACTCCATGATTTCTTCAGTTAACCATGGTTTGTCTTTCTTTCTTTGTTTAATCATTAGCGTTCTTTGGCTTGACCTATATATGTGCTGCAATTTTGAAGCGAATTCATTGTACGCCTTCGTATGGTCTAGACCTATCAAATTGTCCCAGTGCTCCTCAGCTATGAACTTGTCAACCTTTACATTGTCCACAATTGAAACTTGTTTAATTTTCTTTTTGTCAGAATTATCTCCGTAATCCATGCGCAATATAAGCGTCACAAAGTAATGGTCAGCGACTTTTTGTTTTATAATACTGGCTGATGTCTGCCCATCGTCTATTCGGGTTATAATATGGTCAATGCTTGATCTAGTTAATTTGTCTCCGAGGACCTCTTCTCTAGTTATACCAACTATTTTGTGTTCGAGCTCAAAGCCTGAAATGAGAGTTTGGCATTCCGAGACTCCCATTTTTCCAGGTGTGGATATATCTATATTAATGTCGCCAACAAGGATAAGATTGTCATGTTTGTTTAGTTGGAATAATAGCTGCTCTAATTCATGCAAAAACATTAACACGTTCTTCCCTGGTGGCCTGTAGACGACTACAATGACGTAGGAAGCCTGCGCTTTCTCCATAGTGAGCAAAGTTACCTCTACCTCACTAAACGAGAGTAGCGTTTGTTGACATAGCCATTCTTTCCTCACGTAAATTGCCAATGCTCCACCTTTTCTTTTTTCCCTGCATAATTGGTACTGACAAAAATCGTCTAATTAGTATTGCTTTATAGTGCTACTGTAAACATTAACCTCAGTTAATACAATGACGTCAAGGAAGGAGATACATTTAGCGGTGTAAAATCCAAGAAGATCCCAATTCTTATGCGTGCTTCTAATATTTACATGAAGCAAGTCTAATGACTGGTGTTTGTTTTGCTTATTGATGCAGCTTTGCCTTTGTGTAAACCAGTCATCAAAGGTGCTGAATTCCTGATCCATGTTTACAGGAGCTTGAGCAGACTTCCTTCATTTAGAATTTTCATGACAGCCATTCCTTCCTGTTTCTTCATAAACAGTTTACCATTCCGTGCCCAGACAAACTTGTACGATTTTTCTTTTCCCACGCTTTTCGCCATCCAAAGAAGCCTCTTAGTGTACGCAGTCAGATTTTCATTTATTTAAATATCTGACTTGAGCGCAAGTCGCTTGCCGAGCCAACTGTCCCGCATTGTCGTAGTTGAAAACCGCACCAGCAAAGGTGGCGTCAGGTCAGGTTTGGCTTTAATTCTATGGCTGGCTTCGATCTCCTCTGGGGTAGGCGCTTTCAATCCTAGCTTTACTGCCAAAGAGGAGACGATGCTCAAGGGGTTCTCGTTCACTATTTCTTCAATGCCATGAATTTCAATATTTTTCCGCCGAGAATATTCCTCAAGGCTGTTTAAGGTTGACTTAAGCTTATCCATCTCTGTCTGCTGCTCTGACAATGCGGCGTCAAACGACGCCGATTTTTCTTCCAGTTCTTTTAGTTTGGTTTCATTTTCCTGAGTCGTTTTCAAAATTTCGTCGTAATTGTCAAACATATGCTCTAGAGCCTGTTCCATGGCTTCAATACTTTTTTGTTGTTCTGTCAGCTTCAAAAGAGCGTCATCGTGTTCCCCATTTTGCATTTCGCCGCTCCAGCCGGTATAACACTTCGTGTAGCCTAGCCGACAGCACCGTGATGCTAGTCATGACATCTTTCAGCGAAGGTTCACTCGTCGCACCCTCGTCATCGCTCTTGTCAGATTGGCTATCTCGGTTTCACCTTGACTGGCTATAGCGCTTTTGCCTCGACGATCGCGACGCGCCGCTTACACACGTAGGACACGTCCAAGAATCCGCGTCACTTTTCGGCATATTTTGAGTGCATGAAAGACACATGCGTCGGACATCTTAACACAAGGTGCAGTCCAGCGAAGTGCTTGTAAGAAAAAAGGACCCCAAAACGGGTCGCTGTGTCTTACCTAGAAGATAAAGCAGAGCTGTAGCGCCCGTCAAGCACTCCGCCGGGCTGCAACCCTCCGATCTGCCGCGACGTCTTTTAAGGCATCGATGCTCCTGTTGGCGTTCTGCGATTTGCAGCGCGAGGTGACGTCATCGGGGTAGGGAGAGTGGGGGTCCCACTTGCTGCTCGCTGCAATGTAGCCGCTCCCGCTGTGAAGCTTCCGCTGGTCGTTCGGACGTGGTGGATGCCTAGAAGATAAAGCAGAGCTGTAGCGCCCGTCAAGCACTCTGCCGGACTGCCGTGTTGATGATGTTCATCAAAGATATTAGAATAAGGCGTGGGGATTGAGCGAAGGATTCATGGGTTCTGCAGCGCGACGTTCGCGTATACTCTTTCCGAGCTGCGGGTCACCGAAACTTCTTGGTTGCCTGCCTAACTCAGCGCGATATAAATGGGATCGTTGACGGCTATACCTTTAAGCATCCTTAACGGTATAGCGAGCCTGCGCTATGTAGGCACTCTACACGCGCCCCTTTTGCTGCCCAGTTTACGGCTGAAGAAGAGTTTAAATATCAGTGCCTGCACTTAAAACTGCAGCGCTGAGAAAATTGACGGCGTTTCTGGGCGGTTCAGAGTTCGACGATACCTTCCACACTATAATATATCAAGTCGGTCCGAGTTCTCCAGTTAAAGCGTTGGCATTTTGCTTTGAATCAAATGAAACGTAGAGAAGGAGACGTCAATATGCCTGCATGATTGGTGATTGCGGTTCAGCGCACTCGACCACAGAGCTCATGCGAAGAAACAAACTGTAGGAAATGCGTTTGCGTCACGCCGAAACCAAAACTAGTGTACTTGGAACTACTTTGGCGCAGTAACACAAAGAAGTTCACTCCTCCTCCCCCCCCCCCCCCGCGTAGCTTTGTCTCCATTGCCACAGAAAGTTGCCCCCGAATATAATTAGCTTTGGCGCGGATTCTGTTTTTATAACTGCGCCGGCGCCGAGATAGAGGGCACAACACACAACGCGCCCACCATCACCGAGCGCACAACTCCCCTCTTTCTTCGTTCTTTAATCATCGGCGCGCCTTAGCACTTGCAAAGCTACGCTCGCCCCCTCGAAAACGCTGGAAGGTTCTTCAAAAGCTAGGCGGCGGGGTTTTTGTTTTTGTATTTTCTTGCCGGCGAGCCAGCGAGTGGGCGGAGTTACCGCCGCCTCGTTCAAGGGAGTTCCAGGGTTTTCCTGGGGCGAATAGTCTCCGGACAGCGAAGTTTTGCCGCGCTTGCTGCTCTATCTGTCGTCGCGCCGCCGCAACTCTGGGTCGGTCCCACGCGCTCCGTTCTGCTGGGATCGCATGGTGTTACGCGTTGCGGGTCCGATGAACTTTGCGAAATGGCAAGCACAAGTGTCGAAAGCACTGTAAAAAGTGGCCGAAAGGCAAGCAGACGCCGATATTGCTGTGTAAAGGATTGCCACAACCGTGAAGGACAGCCCGGGATTCGGCTCTGCAGGTTCCCCGGTAGGCCTTGGGAGGAAGAACGACGCAAGAAATGGATCATCGCCATGCGCAGGGTGAAGTAAGTTAACGCCGCGTTGTGTATTTTATGAAGTAGATGCAGGCGCCAACATTTATCAATTGCGTATTTATCAACCTTCGTAGGCGCTCCATTTCCGTATTTGGAGCTTTTGCCAACATTTTGCTTGCGTGCTGCGCCTCGAGGCAACGAGAGCTTGGTGGTTGAGTATAATTCTATGCGTGCCTATCTTTTTCTAGCCAAAGGAACGGCTCGGAGTGGACGCCCAACAGTTCAGCAAGAATATGCTTAAGCCACTTGGTGAACGGTAAAATCAGCAACATCTCAACGCATCCGTCATACAACCCGACGGTGTTTCCTGACGTTTACAAAGTTCGTCCCTTCATCGGAAGCGATAACTTCGAACGGTTCAAAAGGCAAGTTGCGTAGCGTGCGCTTGGTTGGCTTGATAACAGCTCTTATCAGGTTTGTGGCTTAGTGCGTAAGGTAATTAGCGGCCGCAGTGGATGCGCTGCCACGCTGTTTACTGGGTACACGGTTGAGTTTTGCTGTTGGTGTTTTTCTGGAGTACGTAGATACGTACGGACAAAAATGTCCTGGTTTTTAAATGTTATTCTTGTAAGTTTACCATCAAAATAAAAAAGTGTTAAGGTATCCTGGAAAAAAAATTGTATGATAGGGCTGTATTTACTGTTGCTATAACTTTACATTTAGGTGGCAGAAAAACACGAGCAATCGTAGCTTCGAGCAGCCCCAGCCGCATGACACTGATGGTGTTTACGAAGAAGAGAGCCCGAGTAGCAGTTCGGACGCATTTGTGGACGAGTTGCAGCCAGCTGCTGATGTACAGAAAGCACAAGGTCAGGTGAGTGTCCATGTTTGCTAATCATCATGCAGCATATTTAACAACAATAATTGCACCAATAAATGTATGTTGTGGTGTTCACACTGTACAGAAGTACGAACACGGTTGTCATCATGGGGGGAGAGGGTTCCTTGGAAATGTATGTGATGCTACCTATCAATTTGTGTAAATCGGCTGTTTCGGGTTGTACTTATTAGAGCTGTTAACATGCTGTATTAAACCAAACCCCTCAATCTTCCAGGATTTGCTGATGAACTGGAATAGTTTGTACCCTTGTAAGAATCGGATGTGGTGCATTGTTTTTAAATCAAGAAGCAAGCATCACGCTGACAATGTTTTCTTTCCACAGAACAGTCAGGCTCTAAGGCTGTTTTACGAAAAAGAGACTTCATGAGGGCGTTCTTTCTTACTCCACTTGCAGGCATGCCAGACTGAAGGAGTTGATGCAATGTCAAGTATATTTTCTGTGTTCGTATGTTTGTTGCAAGGAACGGAGGCAAGCACACAAGTGACCCACACAACCGTCACTGATGCCGAAGTCCAGTGTGGTCCAACCACTACCTCCCGTCACATAGGCCCTGACTACAGACGAGCAGGTTTAATGGTTATGACAGCGTTAGCTCCTGTTATGCTACGATGCGAGACCCGTGTGGTTTAAGCCTAGAGGTGTTTGCTTTTTTGTTGAGCATATTGCCTACACCCTTGGAGCGACCGTATGTGTCAATGTGTGACAGAATAATCATGTTTCCTATGAAAATAAAGTTAGGCATTTCGTTCAACTCCATTTCTGTGCTGTTTTCAGTGCAAAGGAAGACTGTTGCGGGTCACGTTCACAGCGTTCTGCGTACATTAGGCACAGCAACGCAAAAGTGGATCTTCCGTCCGCAGCCACAAGTGACACTGTCGACGATGCCAGACTGCTTTAAGCTACATTACCCGGACTGCAGCGTTATGATAGACTGCACTTAAGTGCGAATGGAAAAGCCGAGCACCATGCAGCAGCAGAGAAGTGCTCTTTTCGCACAACAAAGGTGGCTACACCCTGAAGTTTTAGTTGGCATAACCTCTTGTGGGACAATTGGTTTTCGCTCTAAGTCGTATGGGGGAAGATGTTCAGATGCTTTTGTGACAGTCGACTCCCGCTTTTTGAATTTGGTGCGCCCAGGCGACGTAGTTCTAGCAAATAAGGGATTCCCAGGAATAAAAGCAGGACTGGAGGAGGTTCATGTAGGATTGGTGCTGCCCCCTTTCCTGTAGGGTCATGACCAGTTCACAGAGAGTGAGGTTGCGGAGACTTACCCCATTGCATATGTGAGAATTCATGTCGAAAGGATGATTCAACGTATTAAAATTTATAATATATGGAACTCGCGGATTCCTACAGAAGTAATCCCTGAAATGTCAGATGCGTTTCACTTGTGCTGTGTTCTTGCAAACCTATAAACGCCGATCATAAAAGACGTGGAGGTTGCTGACTCATGAACAGAAAAAACTGCTAACAGAAACCTTTCATTTTTGTCAAGCTCAAAAATTTGAGTGCCAGTTTTTCTAGTCGTGTCCATTTGCCCAGTTGTCTTCTTTACGGGTCTTGTACTAACCGATGTTTTTTCTCCCCTCACCGACCACCGGGGGCGCCAGGCCAGGAGTGCCAAGGACCGAAACAAGCTTTCCGAGGGCAACGAGCACAAGGCGGGGCAGCACCCACCCCGAAACCAGCAAGGCGCGGAACTCAATAAAAGCTACAAAGTCGCCCTCCTACAAGACGGCAGACCACCACAGCAACAAGTGAGCGGCCCCAACGCCTCTACTCACTTGGTCAGGACCCCCACCTGCATTCCATCATCCCGCCACTCATCACCCAACGCCATCCAACCCATCTCTTCCCTCTCATTTGACATAGCACGTAAATTGCAAGCCATGCGCCTAGAAATAGCCGCGCTACTAGCTGAGAATGCCGCCCTCAAGAAGGAGATCCGCAGTTTACGAACTAAGCAACGAGAGGAGCCCGCGCCAAGCGGACAGCACCAAACCCACGCAATGGGAAGGGTCATCTCTCCTCCGAGTCCGCCTCGGAGGAGCGCCTGCAGGGTATAGAAAGGGTGCTAGCCGAGCAGACGCTTGAATATACCCAAACAGTACACAGCATCCTGAGCACCCGGGCTGAAATGGAGGCCCGATTTGACAACATTACTCGGGAGATGCTGTCAAGTGTCAGAGACCTGGCCGCACAAATAATTCCCCAAAACGTCCCAATTGATGGTATCACCGATGAAGGCCTCTAAGGGAATCGTGATCTGGCAGTGGAACGTCGGGGCTACGCTCGGCGACGAGCGGAACTGCAGCTATTGCTAGAAAAGGTAGAGAATCCCCCGGACATTATTTCACCGCAGGAACCCGGAAAGCGTGTCAGATGTGTAGGTTATCAGCCCTTGCAAACACATCACGACACTGCCGTTCAAGTACAGCAAAACATATCAGCACACCACACGAACTTTGATATCTGCTACATCCACCATGACTTTTTAACGGTCTAACCGAAGCGTAGGGCAGAACAGGTTATTTATTTACCGAACATTTACAGTAGCCCCAAGCAACACACACATAATTTTCGGTCATTAATCCTGGCCGCTAAGCAGGCCGTTTCAGGCTCACCCCTCATCATTACTAGAGACTTTAACGCTCCACACACTGCATGGGGTTATCCTAGGGACAGCAAAAAGGGCAGGCTGCTCTGGAATCTGATTCAATCTCAGAAGCTGACGCTCGAAACTCCACCGGATCTACCAACTAAGGAGGGAACGAGTGCACAACAGGACACCACCCCGGACTTCACCCTTACCTATAGAGTGGGCCATGCAGAATGGAGTAGGCTAGACTACACCCTCGGCAGTGATCATCACATAATACAGCTACACACGACACTCAAACACCCCACACCACCACAGCGCATGGAGACTGTCATCACAGACAGGCACGCTTTTCGGGAGGCGCGACAATTTGGTGACCTGCATTCCTCCCCAACGCTTCACCTAGCTGAATGGACAGAGCAGCTCCTGGGCGATGTACGAATTCACCAAAAAGAATTAAATCCCGAAATACCGACGTCACATATCGACTCTAACTTGCAGCTTATGTTAACAGGTCTAAAAGGCTTTAAGAGGCGATGGCGCATCAAAAGCATAACAGGCGCCTAAGAAAGCGAATAGCCACCCTAGCTAAGGAAATCGAATGTTATGCAAACAAACTGATCAGATCAGGTTGGGAAGAGCTGTGTGATGAGCTGACAGGGACTATGAGCGCGAAGAAGACTTGGTCCCTCCTAAGACCCCTACTCGATCCATCACGTTCTACACACGAGCAGACGAACTAAAACCCCGGACTTACCAGACAGCTTGCGACCGATCCGTACCAGTCACCTCGAGGCCTCATCAATAGATATGTACCAGATGGGGAACAGCAACAGCACCCGGACTACTCCGGGCCGCCTAACACCTCCTTGGACGAGGATATCACCGAGGCAGAGGTCATGGGAGCGCTGCAGAACGTGCGAACGTCTTCCGCCCAGGGCAAGACCGAGTCACGAATAAGATTCTTAGAAACCTCGACGATGGTTCGATATCTTATCTCACCAAGTTCTTTACCAAGCATTGAAAAGAGGGCACTCTTCCTCGAGGGCTCCGTCATGCGAATGTTACCCTAATCTCTAAGCCGGGCAAACAGCTTCCGACAGAAAATCTCAGGCCGATATCGCTAACGTCATGTATTGGAAAAATAATGGAACGAATAATTATGGCACGAATAAACAGGCTAATAGAAGAAAAAGCATTGTTGTCACCCGACATGTTTAGCTTCAGAGCAGGGCTTTCGACAAACGGTGTCCACCACAGGCTATAGTGGGATTTGCTGAAGGACCCTCCCTCACGTGACTCAGCGGCCAATGTAGCCTTGGACCTAAAAAAAGCATTTGATAAGGTATCTCACTCGCTATCCTGGCAGGCTTAGGACGCATAGGGTCAGGCGTACGGATGTACAACTATGTTCGCGTCTCCTATCACACAGAACAGCCACGCTGACTCTGGGTGACTTATAATCGCCTGAAATACCGCTACCCTCATGCGGCACACCGCAGGGGTCGGTCATATCCTCCTTACTGTTTAATTTAGCAGTGTCACACATAGCCTGTGCTCTGGATCTAGTGCCCGGTCTTCAGTACAGCATGCATGAAGACGATGTAACCCTATGGGTCACTCGAGGAAGTGATGCATACATAGAAGAAACCCTGCAAGCTCGCGCTACAGCCGTCGTGCAAGGAGCCCGAGTAGCGGGCCTGCAATGCTCTCCCACCAAATCAGAGATGCTTGTCTTACCAGCAAAAAGATCTGGACCTTCGCGAGAGGGTTTCATCCATGTTTTAGTGGACGGGAAGCCTGTACCGCGGGTCACAAACCTCAAAATTGTAGGCCTAATGCTACAGAGTAATCGCAGAAATACGGAAGTAATCAAAACGTTCTCTGCGCATGTTATCCAAATAATTGACCTGCTCCGTAGGATCGTTGCTCGAGGGCACGGCCTGAACAAGACTGCTTCAGACTCGTACAAGTGTTTATCAGCCGACTAACGTATGCTCTTCCCTATCTTCCTCTCAACGACAGCGAAATAAGGAAAGTAAATAGTCTCTTCCGGAAAGCATACCGAGCCGCTTTGCAGTTACCACCGAACGCATCCACAGCCAAATTAGAGGCAACAGGGACATACAGTACGGCAGCACAACTAATCGAAGGCCACCGCACTGGCCAAGTCAACCGCCTAGGGCGCTGCTCCGCGGGCAGACTCCTCTTGCAGAAACTACAGATCGGGCCAGCTCAAAGCCCCGAGTCTGTGTGCTGCATCAAATCATCAATAAGAAATCATATAATCGTTCGACCGATTCCCTAAAACATGCACCCAAAATTTCATTTGACAAGCGACTTCATCGAGCCACGACACTAGATAAAAACTTTCCCCCTTCCCGAGCGACCCGCTATGACAATGCCGCAGAATATCGGCGTAAAGATGCATGCGCCTTTGGTGTTATTCACTCCACGTCAACTCCTCCTCTTGCAACCCTCACCATTCACACCCGTCACCCGCATGTCGCGGAAGAGGCGGAAATCGCACTAGCATTAACCCAAAGGCCCACCCCTGAAATTGTATTTTCGGATTCGAAAACGGCCGTTCAAAACTTTGCCAAAGGGCTCATTTCCGCCTCGGCACACAAAATTCTCGGTCTAAATTCACCATCCGACACGGTCGAACTCCGATGGTTCCCGGCTCACACGGGCATTGGAGGGATAGAGACGGCCCACACGGCAGCCCGAGCACTTGTCACTTCAGGCGTACGATGTGGACTCTTCACTCCATTGAGCCAGATCAAACAGGGACAGCCTCGTCACATTCCGAGAAATCACACAGCATTACCGCCTTTCCCACCGCAAGCTTCCCCCCGCTCACTCATCCCTGACTCTGGAGGAGGAACGCCTCTGGCGTCAACTCCAAACAGAATCTCTACCGTGCAGAGCCCGTCCTTCATCATGTCCACCCTTCCCTGTGCCCATCTTTGCTCTGCCCCCGCTGTGGTGAAAAAGCCACGGTCCAACACCAAATGGGGGCTTGTGCTGACGAACCATTCCCTCCAAATAATTCTCCTGACCAGTGGATGAATTCCTTGGACCGCTCGGACCCCCAGCTCCAGAAGGAGCCCGTGACTCGAGCGGCTGAAGTCATCACGACCCTCTGGGTCGTGCCCACCGCGCCCTAGCCCTTTATGTATATAAACGTTATTTCTCTCTCTCTCTTCCCTCATGGATAAGGGATGTAGAAATTCAGAGAATTGGTTACTAATACATGAACAGTCTTGCACTGCTACTTTGTTTCTTTGGCTTCACGGGAGAAGGCCGCATAAATTTTGAGAATTCTCTACTAATGCTGTGGCAGCCCCGCACCACTTCTTAATTCCTTCGCATTCGCGGGAAAATGGTGCGGAAATTCAGAGAATTGGCTGCTAATGTGTAAGCAGTCCTGCGCTGCTCCTTTGTTTTTCTGCTTTCTAAGGCAAAAGTATGCACAAATTTTGACTATTGTCTACTAATGCATAAGCAGTCCTGCTCCACTTCATTTCCAAAATATGCATTTTTGTGCAGATACAATACAGACTGGCATCGTCGACAATGCTGTTCACAATGGGATACTTAGCAGAAAACACTCACACATTCTAAAACCTCCAGCACCACAGCTGGTCCCATTCTTTAATTGTACTAACAAGTATAACATCAGTGTGTATGGTTACTCTGAAGGTTACTCTGGATAACGTATTTTAAAGTGGTATGTGATGGTGTATTCCCAACTGGTGCAATACTGTAGGTGGGATGCTGGTAATAATTTTTTGTTGTGCAGTTTTTGCAGCCTTTTTTGCCTCTCATGTGTGAAACCTTACCACCAAAGAAAACAGCTGGGCTAGATGATTAAAGCGCATTTTCGTTTGCAATATTTTAAATACACATGAAACGTTCCCGCAGTTGCTTGAGACACCCTTCCTTTCGTCGTGTGTTTATTTCTTTTTGCTCGACTTTGAACCGTCACTGCAATTGTTTGCAGCTTCCAAAGTGAGACTGCAACTTGTTTGTTTTTCAGGTTTTATTCCGTCAGTGTTCATCAGTTCATTGTCTTACTTCATCCTAATTAGGTGTGCTTTCACTGCAATCTCGGTTCCTTGAAGAATGTCCAGTCACTGTTTATATGCCTTCTTGTCTTGTTACTGCACTAGTGTGAAACTTATGAGCAGTGCCTAGGATACATTTGCACTATCATACATTCATTATATTCAATTTCTATGTGCTTTCTTTAGAACATGTGCAAAAGTTTATTTTATGTTGCAAGCGAATAGTATGATTCCAAATAGTTTTCTAGTCACTTCAATGTACCGCAGTTGTGCGTTCTGCACTTGTGCATTCGGTTGTGTTTTGTTTATTGCCAAGTTTCAATTAAAAGTCACCGGCTTGCATCAATTCGTCTGTCCAAAGTGAGACAGTAACGTATGTTTTTAGGAGATTTGGTTAGTCAGTTTTCATCATTTTATTGTCTTTTTTCATCCTGATTAGTTGGGATTTCACGGTATTGTTTTTTTTGAAGACTAGACATATACCTTCATGTCTTTTTACTACGCTAGTGTGAAACTTGTGTGCTATGCCTTACAGACATATTCACTTTCCTATATTCATACTATTACTCAATTTGTTTGTGCTTTCCTTAGATCATGCGGAAGAGCTGATTTTAAGTTGCAAGCAAATATGACTCGAAATGGTTTTCTAGTTAATTCATTGCACTGCACTTGTGCCTTCAGTTGTGTTTTGTTTATTGACAAGTTCCAATGAAACGTCATTTGCTTGCACCAATTTGTCTGTCATTGGTCTGTTGGCAACGTTTGTTTCTTTGCTTTGCAGATGTGCTCCTTTGCAGTCATGTTACCGACTGTTTTATTAACGTGGCGCAACGTCTTTCATTTCAAGATGTAATTCTGTTCATGGTAATCTTTTAGTCTCCGTATGTGTGCTGCTGATCTTAGCAGGATTGAAATGCCTGTGCACTGATTAGCAGGTATCTTCTGTTTTGTAGCAACCTGTATAAAGCAGGTTTATCTTTTCTAGATAGTTCCTATGATTATTTATGTACAGGTCTTGCTTGGAGTCGTGTTTTATTCGCTCTACTTCAGTGACTTTCGTTTTCTTGAATGATACTTTTCGAATAAAGTTGTCCTGGCTGTGCCATCCTGGATCGTTCATCTTTGCCTGGTGAAAAAGTTATAGTACCACTACTTTGATGAAAAAAATTGTTTACTTTTGTGAACTGCTTCTCATACAGACCCATAAGTTCTGTTCAGTTATGACTAGAAAAAATAAGATTTCCGTAATATGAAAAACTTGATATCCAACAGTGCATCAACATACTGTTTTTGTTTAAATATAGTAAAGAAATTCACTCTGAAGTCACGAAAAAGAATCTCAGAAAGAAAGTTTATTGCCAAAGCTTTTGCAAACACACCAAATCTCTAAGGTGTAATTACAATCTGTTTCACAGCAAATATAGGCAGATGAAAGCTGAACTAAGGCTCACAAACAATGCTCACTGCAAAAACTTGCCACAGTGTGGCAAACATGCCAGTTGCTGGAATTGTAACTACAACCGGCGTTGGGCAGGAAATGCCGGCAGAAGCCAGCTAAAATAAAAGTTATCAAGCCATCGCACAGATTCGCACAAAAAAAACCCCTTCTCTGTCGACAACAAGAGTAACACTCTGCTTGCTCAAAAAAACATAGAAAAAACACTCCTGAATACCACAAACGTGCATGAGGAGCTGTACATGAGTGTAGTATTTATGACTGCGCAACAGCGTCAGCTTCCCATCCACATACTCGATGTACCGCAAAGATGACGTTTTTTTGATGGTCTATTAGCCTATCGTCTTCTTTCGTGAACGGGCATTTGATCTCTAGCAGGGAAGCGCCCCTGCTAGACGTGAAAAAGCCATCCGGGCTGCCACCTAATCATGGCTGTGTGGGGTGTACGACCAATCCAGTCTGAAAAGGAAACTTGAGCTTTACCTACAAGTTGTGGTTCACCATCACAAAAATCACTCCATGCGGTTCACCTATAACTATCACTAACATTCCATTCAACCTTGTTTATAAACTTCAAGTTAATAAACATCTGTTCAGAGGTAAGATATAAGGTGCGTAACCTCAAACACCCGTGTTGAGACTGTCTCTTCAATGGCTCTCCAGGCCACGGGCTCCATCTTCGTGCCTGACAAGAGAGAGAAAACGTTTATTGAAACAACGGGGACGGGGTAGGGGAGAAAAAGAGCTAGGAGCTGTGGGGGGCCACCCTATTCCGGTAGGCCGCGTGCCGCGGCTGCCATCCCCGCCCTAGAGATCAGGGCCTCCTGGTCTTCTTTCTGGCAGCTCTACAAGAAAAAAAATTGGTAGTGCGACATGTGTGCAATCTAAAAGCTGTACCATGCCTCATCGCATCGCAGGTCAAGCTTTTGGGTTGCATAATGTCCTTCACAAAATCCTGATGACTCTTTTTTGATCTTAATATGGTGTGGGCCATGGAGCATGTTATGCGCACTCGCGTTTCCTGATGGTACCTGCACAAAGCATAATAGGTACATGAAATGCATGTTTTCTGTGCAAGCTGTAAGTACAGTGGTACGCACAGACCTGAAATTTTTTGACTGGCCCTTTGCGAGGGCACAAAGACGAAGAACATCAGCGCACTGCACTTTTTCCTCGTAGTATTGTGCCGCTTCTGCTGTCATGCTAGCTCTGTGGTCCTTTTTTCTAAAAAGGACTTTGGGATAGTTGTTCTCAACAACGACAGCATGAAATGCTATATTGTATTGCAGAAGAAGGCATTCCAGCTCGCCACATGCTCCTGCACGAGTACTGCAGCAGCTATCTCTTCAAGACCGTTGCTGCTAGGGCCTACAGGGCTGTCACACATTTTTTTTTCAGAATTACGTTCAATGGGAAATTGATGTCGGGAAAGTGGTTTAAAACATACGAAGGCTCCAGTATGGGAGACTTCCGCCTTTCCACATATGGATGCTTGTTCTCTGAAAACAAATAAAATGAATGGTTATGAAAGTCCAATTGCTAATTCTGCCCTTTTTGTGTTATGGAACAATCAGAGAAAGCTCCTAAATGCATGGCCAGAAATTGGGATTGTTGACAAAAGAAACTGCAAGCAAAAAAATCCATTCTCAGAAATGGCAAACATTTACAAACAAAAAAAAAAGCAAAGAAACATAAAAATAATGCATCAATAAATCGAAGAGCTAACTGCCCGAAATAATTCAATAGACGCATTCTCGTCGGTTGGAAGGTTTCCCCTTCTGGAAGGAAGTATTCCCCCAATTTTTGGAAGATTTCCCCCAGTTCTGCGGTTGGGAAGTGCACGTATCATCTGTCGCCTCATTTAGGTAAACGGCGAGGGCCGCGCAGTGCTTGCAGGATCCAGTGGCGCCGTAAAGGCAACAGCAGGTTCCCCTTCGAATCGGTCGGTCCGTTTCATCTAGCTGTCACACAAAAACGAGAATATATATGATATGCATGTAATGCTAACTAGCGTTCGAGTTAACGAGACTATACAGACGACAATCACCTACAAATGAGAATTTTGAACGTGACGCTGAGAACAAACGCTCCATCACCAGCAAGTGCTGGTTTGAAGAAAAAACTCGTTCAGCTGCGTAAATTTTTACGTAAAATCAAAATTTGACCACTTCAAGGACTTGAAGGTTTACTAGCAATTTGAGATTGACAACGCCGCGAAAAAACGCGGGCGCACTGCACACGTATCCGCTTGATCGATCTTCACATGCATGTCGAGATAGATCAAGCGCCAAACCACCAAGAAGCCGCAGATTTGCGCGCATGGCGAAAAAAGTCGATATATGTAAATATGCAACTCACGTGCAATGAAACGCTGTATATCTGCTTTCCTTGCTGAGAATGGCATCATCGGCCCAGCACGTCGACGCCGTCGATTTCCTTCGCGCCAAAAACGTGCCCAGCGTTGTACAGCAAGCGTCCTTTCGCGACAACGGAAGAGCGGAAATGCGTTTCTACTCCTGTTACTGGCTTGAAGCCACACCTCAGAATTAACGACATGATGGCTGGAAAGCAACAAAAGAACGTGTGCGCGTTCGTAACACGCGCCAGGAACACAGCCGCCAGTGAACGTATCACGAGAAGGCACGGGTAACGCCGCGTAGGACGAGGGACCAACCCAGTTTTGTGGTCTGCTGCTACGAGACGGCGCTTGCTGGCCGTTCTCCGCAGCACCTCCTGGACGCTGTCCAGAGCCTATAGAACCGAAACTGACTGAAGCGGACGAGTGTAACAAGAATTAGGCGCTGTACAACAATATGAAAAAGCTATACGGTACTTTTAGACGTCGCACGCTCGAGTTTTCTGACAGTCGTATAGCTCGAAGCAGATAACGTCCACCTGTATTTGGGATTGTACGCTTTCTGGAACCTGGGGTGGGAAATTTGAAGTACAACATAGTTGTGATGCTATATATATTTTTATTTTATTTATTTATTTTCAATACTGCCAGTCTCGGGCGAGACCATAGCAGGTGGGAATTCGTAGAATTTCAGCAGGAACAACAGCGATGGGCTAACATTGGCCAACAAGCAAAAACAACAATAAACCGTACAATAAGAGTACCACACACTTTCACTTCGCGTGCAGAACCGTTGAAATGTTCAGCATCGTCAAGTTGAGGTTTCCCTCAGGGAGCCCTTGCGGGGTGTTACATAAGGGGAAGGTCAAAACAACGGTATAGACACAAATTATGGTAAGAATACAGACAACAATACAGACGTACATACATGTAAACAATGTAAAGACATAGACATACAAAGTCTTTGCGTAGTGTAGACCACCGCAGTTTAGTTTCGGAAAAGCATCAAATTCCCTCCACCCCGACATCCAGTTCATGCTTCAAAGCGAACGCGACGGCTCCCTCCCCCCCCTTTCTTCTTGATGTCCAAGTGACGAGTAGAAGCAGTAGCTCTCCGCTCACAGGAAGACGACGCACACCGGTCGCCACCCTCAGTTCAGTTCGGCTCCCCCCTCGACCGAGAGGCCTCAGCTGTGTCCTCCCTATTCCCAGAGCGGCAACTGTTTGCTTCCCGGATTATGCACGCAAAGTGAGCGGAATCGGATAATGGCGGACCCAGCAAAAAGAAAGAAGAAAAAGAGAACCACTCTAAAGGTTTATCCTTTCCGTGTCCGCCGCCGTAAGCAAAACAGGGCGGCTAACTGTGAGAGGGCATCGACCGTCGGAGCCCCGGAACGCCGAAGCCGGTGCCCGGCGTGCCATTAGCAAGCGAGGCGCCAGACGGCTTATTCAGAAAAGAGGAGTGCAAATCGTCCATAACCACCAACGACGACGGGCTACCCGATCCCCGCCCCCAAAGACCACGTGACCTCTAGCGAGTTTGTTGCAAATCACGCGAGCAAAAAAGGAAAGAAACTGATTTTATAACTGTTGGGGCTGTTGAGATGGCATTCACGGGTAGGGCACCCAATCTATAAAGGTTAAAGTTTTCATGGGGGTCAGCGCGAACGAAAACAACACACGAAGAAGAGTATAGACAACACAGGCGCTGGTAACTGAATTTGTTTAGGAAGAACCCGTCTTATTTAAGCAACCAAGAAGAGATTAAAAAATGAGGCAACCACACACGAGTCATACACACGTATCACATACGGATTTACACACACGGCTTGTCTAGGAAATCTACTTCCTCATCTATTAGTGTGATAGACGGGTGGCTCACGCACGCTTCACCGCTTTTTAAAATTCTGTACTCTTCCGCACTTTCCCTCGTGCGCTGGCTTCTGCTTGTCATCACCATGGCCGTTTTTTCAAATATTGGGAGTACAACCGCATTCCTGGCAGTGGCGGGACAGGTGTGAGGAAGGCACTCCCTTGAGAGACCAAGCCTGTTCTCTCAATCGGAAATTTAAGCACCACCCCGTCTGGCCTATACACTGGCCACAGCATGGAATCAGCGGGAAAGAGTACACAACTCCGCAAATGCATTTAGTGAACCCATTTTCGTGCTTTATCGAGCCCTTGTCACCACGGGGCGCTCGTCCGTCTAGCAAATTTCTAACAATACTGGCACACACTCCCCAGAATGTTGCCTGTTCGAAAGACGACATTCACGGCGTACTGCCCGGCAATCTCTTTGAGGCGGTGCGAAACAGCATGTAGATAGAGATTTACGGTGAACCGTTTTCTCCTATCTGAAAGCGGCGCTGCTGCCTCCTGGCCAGTGTTTTATTCTCGCTTCAAGCGATGAAACAGTCTTTGCGACACAGAAGCAACAGCGAGGCGCGGGAAACCTGCTGCTCCCAATCTGGCAACTTGCCGCAGAAAATCTGCTTGAACGACATGCGGAGAGAACTTCTTTAGTGCTGGGCGAAGACACGAAGCGGCCAACCCGTTTTTTACAATTTTTGCGTTTGCAGAACGAAAACTTAACAATGGTTTTACTAATCGGGGGAGACATGACCAGCAAACATGGTCCTGGAACTGCAAAGACATGTCTAGGAATTGCAACACATCCTTTTTTGGGACTTGGAAGTCAGGCCTTTTCCACTTTGTTTAAACAGTTTCAATACATCGATTATATTCCGGGTAAAATGCGCATGGTCCACGAACACGAAATAGTCATCCACATATCTGAAAACATGCTCTGCGATCCCCTCAAAGTCTTGTTCCAAGGCTCTGTCAATCCTACCCAGAAATATGTTACTAAGCACAGGCGCCACTCTGGAGCCGATACATACCCCTGGCTTCTGCGCAAAAAGATTTTTCCCGAAAGACACAACTGGAGAGCATAAATAAAACCATAACAGCTCTAGCAAGCTTTCTACAGGAATGCAAGACTTGTTTCTGAAAGTCACTTCGTCATTGTCCTTACAGACGTCTAATCTCTTCTTCGTATGTTGTTTTCGATCGCACTGACGACCATGAATGCTATCCAACTCGCCCCGTTTTGCCACCTTTTTAAAGGGATAGACAACCGATTTTTGTCGCGTATATGTTCTCTAGCTCATATGAAAGCCAGCGTTTTATATAGCCCGGTAACTGCAAGCAATTTCTAAACAAATCGGCGAAAATAATTTTAATTTGGCAGCAAACTTTCTAAAATCGTAAGGGTGGCGGTTTGTAGTGTCGAAACTTGGCACTACAATATGTGTCCCTGTCACGTGACGTGCAAACCTAGCAGCTACTCTAACTGCTGAAACGTTTATTTACGTATTGAAAACCTTTCAACACAAATATTTGTACAAGGTTAAATTGTATATGTACCTTCTAAACATTATTTTGAAAATTCTAAAGACACGCCACCCGCCGCCGCTGGGTTGCTCTCAGTGTGGCTAACTGAGCCACCATGCCCAGAATCAACGGCAGCGTTCAGTAAACAGACCCAGTGAAGGAGCTTTGACGATTTTCCTTGAGTCAGAGGCGTTTGTTCTGCCAAAATATTTGATTTCAGTTTTCAAATACGCCAACGGCAGCTTAAAAAAAAAGGCGCGCCCGCGGAGAATCGAACTTCCCACCTTCACAACGTGAAGCCAGATTCTACCTATCGTCTATCCCAACAGATGGCGCATTCGTGCACAATAGACCGTTGCATTGAAAAAAAAACACATAAAGGAATAGGAAAGCCTGCGATTCAAACTTTTTTTTGCTGGGGACAAGTTTTTAAATATTGTTTTTTATTTCGCATACAGACAAAATTATGTTGCCGAGCTACTCTATGTCATGGTTGCTAGCATCATTTTTGGGAGGGACAGATACGGCTCGCAGATCTCAAAATTTTGATTTCAAAAGTTCTATGGCGTTATCAGCAAAACCGTTTCTCTTCAAGGTGCTTTAAGTGATGCCGTTTCATTTGGGATAGAGAATATATACTCGACAAAAGTCGGTTGTCTGTCCCTTTAAGTTTTACATGTCACAAAAATCTAATTTTTTTAACAACCGTTTCAAGGACCATGAACATTGTAAGCAGCGGATGGCTGCATTATTCCATTATGTTGGTGTTTGTACCACTCCTAAGGATTCCCAGATATTCACTCAATAAAGGCGTTAGTTCTGTATTATACATGACTACCCAGATAACCTTGAGCTTGTTCTTAGGCTCAGCTCTATCACGGACCTTTTTTTTATTGGACAGCTGTTTAAGCTCCTGTGTCTCTACAGTCAAGCCTGGTTATAACGAACTGTAATATGTGCCAGGATTAGTTCGATATATCCAATAGTTCGATATAGTGGAACCTGCTTATAACGAGTTTATTTTTGTGAGTTCGCTATACGCGGGAATAGCTCCCGCAATCCCCGTATGCAGAAAGGAACAAAATAAAGTATGTCATTACCATGCACAAAACAATCGATTTATTGTAAATAGTAAGGCTATTTTCCGCTTTAACTGCCTACTTCCAAAAACAGAGGTGATTTTTGTTTTCCTCTTCGTTTTGGCAGCGTCAACTACCACAACATGCTTTACACGAGACATTGTTTGCACCAGTTCGTGTCTGTGTCTTTCAATATCTAAGAAATATTGGCGGAGGACATCGACTGCCGGCACTTCACTAAGCGTCGGACGGCTTTCACTCGGGACATCTTCTGCCTCCTCAGCGCTCTTCATCAGCATTACGACGGTGCTGCTGACGGTGTCAGCGTCCGAGGGAGCTTACAGTGACGGAAACGTCGTCCTCGACACTCAGGAGATCTTCTGAGGGAATTCCTTTCGGCACAGCATCGGAAGCGTTGGGGAGCTGCAGTCTCGGTCCGGACTCACTGACTGGGCGGGTTCCGTCGAGAGTCCCGCCCGTCGGAAACAGTTACAGAAAGTATCGGGCGTCATGTCGCTCCATACGAGACGCAATGTCTCAGTCACAGCCTTTGATCAGTGGTCGCGGCCAATCAAAACATCCATCGCGCTCTGAGACCATGTATTTTGGCGGCCATTCTAGGCACACCGAGCTCGATATATCAGATGTGAACTTCGTTATAAGGGTAATGTTTCGCGTGTATTTCTGTAACTGATTTATTCTTGTTCGATATATAGCATAATTCGCCCTATCCGGGTTCGTTAAAATCGCGTTTGACTGTGCGTTGGATTTAAACTGTCCAACTGCTGCGTATTAGGCGCGACCGGTTGTGAAGAGGAAATGTCTCTTTTGATTGACAATAACGGAACGTTATCTTGCAGTATTCAAGTATAACGTCCAGTGCCGGGCGCTATCACGCCTTGCGATGACATGTAAACTGGGGTAGGAACAGTGGGTAATGGTGGGAAGTGTAACCGGCCATACTGGAGGATCTGATTTACTTCTATATATATATGTTTGACACAGTGGTGATTAGGCCTGGAGTTATATAAAACCTGTGATGCCTAGACATTGAGGAACCACGATTCCACGTGGGGGAGAGACTGGTTCCGCAACGGAACAGCCATACATCATCCAGGTGAGTCTTGTGTGAAAAAAACCAGTTAGCGTGCGTTTAGCGTCGGTCATCACTGACCCGCACCGACCACGTAGATTACGCGATCTATAGAAGACGCAGTTAAAATCTCCATAAAGAATTGTGGACAAGTGCTAAAAAGGCCAAACCCCTGGGCAACGAACGAAGTTGCTAGTAGCTGTGATGCGTGCAGATGCATAGGCGTTGATGATTTTAAAGCGAGCACCACGATTAGAAAAGCCGAAGACTAGCAATTTCCTTTCACTATCTCTCGAAATAAAACTGGAGCAACAAACGATGTGTTTGAAGATTGGGACGCCCGCACCACAACAATTGTTAGATGCCAGAGAAAAATGGACCGGATATTGAGGTTCTGCTGAAGCGTTCTGACGTCTTGATTTCAAAAAAGTTGACTTCTCGGAGAAAGAGCAGAACTAAAAATTTCCTTTGGCAAAGTGAATCACCTCTCTTTGCTTGTCACTGTTTTGAAACCCTTGGACGTTTATGGTGAATAGTCGTAGCATAATGAGAAAAAATGAAGCATCAGCACCATACCTCGGCAAAGTTGGCGCGGCTCACTCAAACTCACTCACAATTTTTTTTTCGAATCACCACTCACTCAAACTCAGACTCAATGCTGAGCAGCACATCTGCGCTCACTCAAACTCAAACTCACATTGAGCTCAAAACTCAGAACTCACTCGGACTCAAAACTCAAAATGTACTCAGAACTCAAAATGTACTCAAACTCAAAATGTAATCAAAACTCAAAATGTACTCACACTCAAAATGTACTCAAACTCAATTTGGACTCAAAACTCAAAATGTACTCAAAACTCAAAATGTACTCAAACTCAAAGTGTACTCAAACTCAAGATGGACTCAAAACTCAAAATGTACTCAAACTCAAAATGAACTCAAAACTCAAAATGGACTCAAAGCTCAAAATGTACTCAAACTCAAAGTGAACTCAAACTCAAAATGGACTCAAAACTCAAAATGTACTCAAACTCAACATGAACTCAAAACTCAAAATGGACTCAAAACTCAAAATGTACTCAAACCTCAAAATGTACTCAAACTCAAAATGTACTCAAAACTCAAAATGTACTCAAAACTCAAAATGTACTCAAACTCAAAATGGACTCAAAACTCAAAATGTACTCAAAACTCAAAATGTACTCAAACTCAAAATGGACTCAAAACTCAAAATGTACTGCCTCACAGAGATTGAGACAGTCAGAGAGTGAGAGTGAGAGTTTGAGAGTGTGAGATTGAGAGTGTGAGAGTGAGAGTGAGAGTGTGAGTGTGAGTGTGAGTGAGAGTGTGAGTGTGAGTGAGAGTGTGAGTGAGAGTGTGACTGAGTGAGAGTGAGAGTGAGAGTGGGAGTGGGAGTGAGTGTGAGTGTGAGGGTGAGTGGGAGTGTGAGTGAGAGTGTGAGTGTGATTGAGAGTGTAAGTGTGAGTGTGAGTGTGAGAGTGGCAGTGTGAGTTGAGTGAGAGAGTGTGAGTGAGAGTGGCAGTGTGAGTTGAGTGAGAGAGTGTGAGTGAGAGTGGCAGTGTGAGTTGAGTGAGAGAGTGAGAGTGAGAGTGAGAGTGTGAGTGTGAGTGTGAGTGAGAGTGAGAGTGAGAGTGAGAGTGAGAGTGTGAGTGAGAGTGAGAGTGAGAGTGAGAGTGAGAGTGTGAGTGTGAGTGTGAGTGTGAGTGAGAGTGAGAGTGAGAGTGAGAGTGAGAGTGTGAGTGTGAGTGTGAGTGTGAGTGTGAGTGCGAGTGAGAGTGAGAGTGAGAGTGAGTGCGAGTGAGTGAGAGTGCGAGTGTGAGTGTGAGTGTGAGTGAGAGTGACAGTGAGAGTGAGAGTGCGAGTGAGTGAGAGTGAGAGTGAGAGTGAGTGAGAGTGAGAGTGCGAGTGAGTGCGAGTGAGTGTGAGAGTGAGAGTGAGAGTGAGAGTGTGAGTGAGAGTGAGAGTGAGAGTGAGAGTGTGAGAGTGAGAGTGAGAGTGAGAGTGAGAGTGTGAGAGTGAGAGTGAGAGTGAGAGTGAGAGTGTGAGTGAGAGTGAGAGTGAGAGTGAGAGTGAGAGTGTGAGTGAGAGTGAGAGTGAGAGTGAGAGTGAGAGTGAGAGTGTGAGTGTGAGTGTGAGTGAGAGTGAGAGTGAGAGTGTGAGTGTGAGTGAGAGTGAGAGTGAGAGTGAGAGTGTGAGTGTGAGTGTGAGTGAGAGTGTGAGTGAGAGTGAGTACCTTTTGCTGTATACCTTTTGCGATATCCTCATAATTATAACCAGAAAGCATTTTCATATTTGTCCCACGTGACACCCTCGACGAGACCTTTAATTTGATACCCCACACACCCTAGCAGGGTCATATGGAATTCATACCAGTCAAACTAACCATGACTCATGACTGTAACCAGGACGCATTATTTAGGTGTCCGACATGATTCCCCTAACTGGAACCTTCAATTTGACGCCCCACATGCTACAGCGGCCTCACCTTGAATTTAACCCCATCTATGACTCATAATGACCATCTCATGATTCGAACTACGAAGCCTTTTTTTTATTTGTACCACGTGATTCCCCTCTTCAAGACCGTAAATTTGGTACCCTACACTCCCTAGCGGGGTCACTTCGAATTTTACCCCAATATAAGACTCGCCATGACAATCTAATTGTTATAACCAGGAAGCATTTTTTTATTTCTCCCACGTGATTCGGCTCATCAAGACCATTGATTTGATACCCATCACATCCTAGCTGAATCAATTTGAACGTTAAACCAATCCATGACTAACCATGACTATCTCATGATATAGCCCTACCACATTTTTGTCCCACGTGATTTTCCTTATCGGAACCTTCAATTTGATACCCCGGACACCCAGTGGCATCATTGTGAATTTTAACCTAATTTATGACCCATTTTGACTATGTCATGATAATAATCAGGAAGCACGTGATTACCCTCATCGAGACCTTTTTTTTGATACGCCCTAGCGTCATGAACCTGAATTTTAACCGAATCTTTGATTTACCATGACTACGTCATGATATATCCATATCTCATGTTCGTCCCGAATGATTCCCCACATCGAGACCTTGAATTTGATTCCCCACATGCCCTCGCAGCGTCATTTTGAATTTTAACCCAATCTATGACTCATTATGACTGCCTGATGACTACAATCAGGAAGCATTTTTTCATTTACCCCGCGTGATTCCGTTAATCCGGACCTTTCATTTGATACCTTACACGCCTTAGCCTCATCAGTTTCACTTTTCACCCAATCTAATGTGGTCATTATTCTGTCTTAAGGGGCGCTGCCCAGTCAATTCAGCTAATTCATTTGAAACAGTAGAAAGGACAGCCCCCGCCCCCATTTCCCCCCGGCTCTCACCTCTTCCTTTGTGACCTCTAGTATATCAAGCCGTTAACAGTAGCAGGCGAACAACCAGCACGCCAGCGCCGCCGTGTGCTTTCCCACCACCCTTTCCCACGCTCTTAGTGGATCCGTCAGGAGGAAAAGTTAAGACAACCCTTTTTATGACCTCACCAGTCAATTATCACTCACGCGCCCAGCCGCGAAAATTAGGTATACAGCAAGTGCTTATGGCCATAAAAATTCAACAAGAAACTAAAAAAAATCAGACACCACCTCCCTCCCAACCGATCATGCAGATCGCGATTGGTGCCATACCCGCAGGTAACTTGAATTCCGAGCCCACAGTGACGCATGAAACTTAACAGCCAACCATAGCTGCCTGCTAGGCTACTCATATGTACTCAAACTCCAAATGGACTTGAAACTCCTATTTACTCAGAACTCAAAATGTACTCAAAACTCAATATGTAATCAAACTCAAAATGTGCTCAAACTCAAAATGTACTCAGAACTCAAAATGGACACAAACTCAAAATGTACTCAGAACTCAAAATGGACTCAAACTCAAAATGGACTCAAACTCAAAATGTACTCAGAACTCAAAATGAGGTCAAACTCAAATTGTACTCAGAACTCAAAATGAACTCAAACTCAAAATGGACTCAAACTCAAAATGTACTCAGAACTCAAAATGGACTCAAACTCAAAGTGTACTCAGAACTCAAAATGGTCTCAAACTCAAAATGTACTCAGAACTCAAAATGGACTCAAACTCAAATTGTACTCAGAACTCAAAATGGACTCAAACTCAAAATGTACTCAGAACTCAAAATGGACTCAAACTCAAAATGTACTCAGAACTCAAAATGGACTCAAACCCAAAATGTACTCAAACTCAAAATGTACTCAGAACTCAAAATGGACTCAAACTCAATCGGACTCAAACTCAGTCGTGATCACTCGGCTCAAACTCACTCAAGCTCAAGCTCACCATGCCACACTAGCCTCGCGCTCACTCAAACTCAAACTCACGCGTGAGTTTGAGTCCAAATGAGTCTGAGTGAGTGGACTCATGAGTGAGTTTGCCGACCTCTGATCAGCACGTACTGAAGTTGCTACAAAAATTTCAAAAAAGTCGGGAGCTTCAACAAACGCGCTTAAACATCACGCGTGCTTGGAACTCTTAGGTAGGGCGAACTCCAACACCACGCGCAGCCGACCCAAAAAGCAGTAAAACAAGGAAGGTAAATCCAGTGAAAATGCACGTGCTTCTAGAACGCAGCAACTACGGGGTAGACAGGAGCCCTGTGTAGCGTTGAACGCTGTTGCGTGATCCCGAAACAAATAAATAAGCACAATAGAGCACACAGTGGTCGCTAATGCTGGTACAAAACCAAAAATAAAAAGAAGCGGCATAGAAGCATCAATGCGCTTTCGCCACGGCATTCTTTGGAACTGCTGCGGTCACGTTCACCAGTTAGAGTACCCACCAGAGTGAGACAATAACCGGAATATAGGTAAACATGGTATTCAAGGCAGAGGAGCGCATTGGTGCTATTAGATTTTCATTAATCCTGTCTAGCGCTAGTGGCAGGAAGACACAACTTGTTACTTGTGTTTGCTACGTAGTCCGAGTCGGTTGATGACGGTAACACGCGTTTGGTTTCCACACGTGAGGTGTCCATCAAGTCCGCAAACTCGTTAATCGGATTGACCAGGTTAGGATCCTTAACTGGCGTAGGACTAGCATGTTCGTTAGAGTTCGGTAGGTTGTTAGGGAGCTGGGCGTCATCTGGGTGTCATGACAGCCCGCTAGGGAGGTCTGCCGCCGTCGCGTCACGACGATAGAGTTTGAACTCCTCTCGGGGAATGGGCTTGGCATCTTCATCGATGGAGGAGGAGCGGAGTCCGTGGTTTCGGGCGTCTCGGGCTTGGCCGCTGGAACAAGAGCGGGGTCTACTGGCTGGGATGATAGGAGGTGCCTAGGAAAATCCACGGAGCCACTTTCTACCGTGTCGATGTCTGTATATCTGCGGTGAGAAAGGGATGTTTTGTTGGATGTAGAGCATGACTTGCCCGGCTTCGCTTCATTGGGCTGACTAGTAAGCTCGTCGGATGTTGACGTGTACTTCGCAGGCGTCGGCGTTGTAGTCATATCTTCCATCGTCGCTCGTCAATAATTAGCGTGGCTTGGGAATCCTCAGCACCGGAAGCCGAAGCGCAGCAGGGAATGCCGTCTGTTCAAGTCTGTCACCGGGCGAAAGTTGTCTGCGGAATCTCGCTGGTGTTTTGGCAGAGTTCGGGTAATTCACTTGCTGCGTCTGCATGACAAGGAGGCTGCAGGAAGTCCGCCGTGGCGTGGTCTCCGTGGCAGCGGCAACATATAGACGAGCTTGTGTGCTACTCGTGTCCGAAAGTCTCACACAAAGATTACCCTGGCGTCTTGCAGTCGGAGAGGTTTTAGTCCTCTTGATCGCACTGAGAGCACACTATCTTCACGCTCCGGTACACGCACTGTACCTTGAAGCTTCGGACCGACATGAATTTTTGGACGGGAGACCTTATTTTGATGCCGACGAGGCTCACGGCGTTCTCAATGCGCTCCTTAGCGTTAAGGCTAGGATAGTGAATGCTAAGCAACCTGCCGTAAGACGAAAAGGCTGCACCCAGGTCTTGGTCGTTCGGGTACGTTTCGAAACGATACACTGTGAGGTAGTTTAGCTGTGGACTGATGAATAGAACGCGGCTCGAAGTGCATGCACGGCAATGGTACCACGCTAGTCGAGGGTTTTAGCTACAGCAGCGGATGAAACGGCGGCAAAACCTTCATGTCTCTCCTTGGTGCTGGAGGCCCTTGAGTCCGTGAGGACCCACGAAGTGTTTGATTGCATCAATGATGTCAACAGAAGCATAGTTAGGGGCATCAAGCGTGAAGCATTGAGGCGAGTATTTCACGGCCGCGGGTTGCGTTGAAGCTACCTTGGACGGCGAGACGGTGAAGAGCACTCAGATAACAGGGAGCGTCTAAGTACATACGGGAGGGAAGTGCCCAACACAACCAGTACGGGCACATTATAAGATAACGATGCAGGCCAATCCCCTCCTTAGTACAACCACTTTGTGACAGCGCCGTTAAAGGCGAGTGTGAACGTTAGAAATTTATCAAATAGAAAAACATCAAACTGAAGTACAACATTTCACAAAATTAAAACTTTAAAAAGTAAATTGCAAAAGAAATTTGGACGTTTAAGGCATTGGTAAATGTTTTAGGCCGTTTTCGTTTGTAGTTTACTTAGCATAGCTTCTTTATACAAAACGCAAACTTAAATAACTTATTATTTTTTTAGAAATATTGAGACAAAATGTATTAAAATTTGTTTAAAACAAAACTGCCACTAATTAATCGCGTTTTTGTCCGCCATTTTGTGAATCGCCGTCTCGTCATGAGAATTGCCGGCCTCGTAGGTAGATTATTTCCAGTCTCGATAACATGGCGAAAACGTAAATCGCACATTTGCGTAGCGGAAGCTGCGCCCATGAAAAGTTTCCCAATCCAGAGATGTGTAATGCGCGCAGTCAGCATATAGAGTAAATGGTGCACAGCGTTTTTAAAACTTCGCCATTAGCGGTTTTCAAAGCGTTTACCTTTTCATTTGAAGGAGCGAAAACCGAGAATTGTTTGATTAGCCTACGGTGTTGCGACGCCAGTTCAAGTGGTCTGATATCGACATAGAGAAGACGGTGTGGGTGCTGGGCTATTACTGCGAAATAAACTAAGAATGCAGGGCTAGGGACATCTCACGGGCCATCTGGAAAAGCACAAAGGGCTTGGTTGGGGTAACACAGGAAACTATATTCAGCTACAACTCCCCAAAACCTAAACGTGTGTTCATTGGAGCCGATTAGTCTTTGACCATACGGAATTGAATTGGAAGGATCACTTGAATGCGGAAGCCCTAGTTGATTATTGGTCGTCGAAACGTGGTTTTGCTGGCGCGTGAAAGGCCGACTGCTTAAGCAATAACAGTTCAATGAAGGGTGTCAATGATGCCACTTTTTTTATGGGAAGCCACTATTACAAAAAATAATGAAAATTTAGTAACTCTTTGGTGGTTCGTAATCAAGCAAGCGTCTCGGAGAGGAGAAGTCAGTTACTTTGGCTGGATAGACGTGAACGTGCGTAAAGTTTATTTCCACCTGCGTCTTGATGTTTTTTACACACTTTATTTTACTGATATGTAGGTCTGTTAGCGACTTTACTGTAATTTTAATAGCATTTTATGTACTGCATCGCTTTTTCATAATTTGGTGCATAACATGCCAAGAAAACAATTACAAGAAATGCCTTAGGGGGAAGGGATTAATGCATGCGACCTTGAGCACTGCAGCGATGTCTATGTACACGTCTGTTCTAGATTTCGCATCCTTTGCATCCTTCGTAAGGCTCACTTTTGGCCGCTCCGGCCTTAGCTGGGCCCAGGCCTTAAACGCCACCCGCGCACTGCTCCATCCTGTAGCAAGCTGTTGCAGAAGTGTTGGTCGAATAGAGCGTACACCACACATACACCTGGCTACTCAGAAGTCGGCGTCGCCGTCGGGTTGTCCTCGTGTCGGCAACGACGCACCTGAATGAGACGCATGGTAATAGAGTAAAAAAGAGAAATATAGATGAAAATGGTAGCGTCAAGCGTGCTGCAGAAAGCAGTAATAAACAAAACATGCCACCGCACTCCATCGGGGCTGAGCAGACGACGCTTCTCTTTTCCATTTAATAAAATCCTTCCCACTCTATTCGACGGAAGTGCGAGAAAAAGTAATCAAATTTCAAGATTTCAGCTTCGTGACGCACATGGGAGAATCATTGACGTACACATGCGTAGGAATGGCGGAGCTCAAAAACACGCAGGGATTGGTGTGAACGCGGCAACAAACTTTTCAACGAAAGTGAGAGCTCTCCGGGGACCGTAAAATAATTATGGTACTTGGCGCAGAGTACGTTGGTCACCTAACCGACGATTGCGCGAGTTCATGTACTGTGCTCAAAATACCTTTCAAGACCCATTTAATATGCAAAATTCAGGGCATGTTACGTTAGAGAAACTCGTGCGAATATACAAGTGTATTTGGTGTTAGGACGCTTACCCCGGAGGAAAACAATTGGTAGGAAAGTGAGAAGAATGCCACCTGCCGGGTCGACCTCCAAGAACAGAAGCAGAAGACTGATCGAAATGCAGGTTTTAGTACTTTAGTTAGTTCACCTGTCAAAAACAGCCCGCCAGTCATTCAGGTCTTCCTTTATGAATATGAAATTCGCAATTTTTAAAAACTCCATGGACACTTGTTCCAAGTTGTGAATGCGAAAGCATTAATGTGCAAATGAGCGTTGCCTTGAAGAGCACCGTGGCCAACTGCAGGTGACTTCTGACAACTGAGTGAGAGGAGGAGGCGTGGCAACGGCTGCGACCTTTTCGCTTACGCTGAAGAATCCTTTCGTAACAAACCTAACCCACGCTTCCTCATTTATGGGTGTCCTCTACAGCACGGAACGTGCTTGCAGTCAACTCCGCACACAGGCCGGGGGTGGAGGAGACACGCACACAAAATATTTGCAGCAAACCTGTCAATGTCAACCTTTCCGCATAATTTGTTCGGCGGCAAAGTTGATGCCTGACGGACATTTTTCCACGCAAGACGTAGTGTTTTGTGTTTCGTTCTTGAGGGACTCCCGGAGTGACGTTTTGGTCCGGGACTTTCCCGTGGAGCTTCAAGGGCTTCCAGTGCAACATCTTATTGGTCTTTCAAGTTTAAACATACACACATCAGCGGTAGTCCCTTAACGCATGCACGGAAGGGGGACCTGAATACAGAGGCAGGCGTCTATAGAATGCACTGCCAGAGGCGATAATTGACTGCAATCCTGCGTAATTGAGCAGTTTGGGTTGGTGTGTTACATAGGATACAGGCACCCCTATGTATTCCCAGTTGACCAAGGCTCTAGTTTTATTTATTTATTTATTTGATTTATTCATAATACCCTAAAGGGCCCTGTTAGCCTTACAAGGACCCTCACAATTGTTAGCGGACGTGAACTGTTTTTAAGAAGAAAGGAAATCTTTTACCCATGCCACAATGTTAGGGTGACCGTTAATCCGAGAAAGTTTGGTTTGATGCGGGTGATGAGGCACACGGTCAAAAGCTTTAGAAAAGTCGAGGAAACTACAATCAACCTGGGATCCACCGTCAAGAGCTGAATGTATGTCATGAATGAATTAGGCGAGCTGCGTCTCACATGAGTATCCTCGGCGAAAAGCGGGCTGATATTTATGTGTAATGTTATCATCTTCCAGGTAGTTAATTACTTCAGTGTGTGTTATATGTTCTAGAAGTTTAGAAATGGTACTGGTTAATAAGTGAGAACGGTAGTTTAATGAGTGTTCACCAGACTTGAAGATGGGAATTACTTTAGCGATTCGCCAGTCATGTGGGATGCAACCTAAAGATAAGGATTGTAAACAAAAGGCAGACAGTACAATACAAATATTAGCTGATATGTTCTTTAGTGTTGTATTATAAAATCGACATTGTCAGATGCAGTACAAATTTTGAGCTTCTTTAGTAAGGAGAACATACCCACATCGCTGATTATAGTATGTTATCTTTAGGACTTGATGTGATGTCTTCACACGTGAATACTGATATGAATGCGTCATTTAAAACCTGTGCGCAATGAGACATGGGAATGACGTCGTTATTACTGTCGGCGAGGACGATATCAGGGTGATCAACAGGATTAATGACAGTCTAGAATTTCCGAGGGTTATTAATAGCGTAGATGATCAGTTACGTTTGAAGAAATGACGTCGATATGTTGGGAGCACTGACTACCCTCAGCGAAAAGTAATACGCTTGAAATACGTACGAGTACGCTTGAAGTGCACTTAAAATATGCTTTGTATTTGTAAATGTATTTTAAGTACATTAAAAATTGCATTTTCTAAATTTTTAGTAAATATTGAAAATACATTATTAAAAATGCAGGAACAATACAGGGCTTTTAAGTACCCTCCAAATAGATTAAAAATGCACTGAACCTCACGAATGTGCGCTTAAGGCATTCAGAATATATTGAAAATGCATTTCTTCCCGCCAAACGGTCATGGTGTAAATGCACTGTAAATATAATAAAAACACACTTACCTAAATACATTTAGAGCATCACTATGAGTATACTTTAAACGTGTGCTCAAGCATGGAAATATACTCCGAATATATTCGAAATATATTTCAAACGCCTTTTACGTTTGTGGAACAAACATGGTAGAAATACGCTCTTAATGCATGAAAAATACTTATTGAAAATGCAGTTCAAATGTATTCATAAAGCTTTGCCGAAATACATTTCGAGTACACTACAGGCGCTGCTTCAGTTGCTGAATTGTAAGATTCACGTAAAGCATATCTAAAGTGCCGGAAAAAAATACATCTAAAATGAATAAACGTACTGAGAATTTCTCCTCGATGTTTACCTATAATAAAAGAAACTGAGGGAGATACTTTTACTTACTGCGCTGTCTAAGACAGACATAACTCTACGTATTAGAGAGAAACTCGGCGTACAAATATGTAAGCGGCGGTGTTCGACGCAATCGGAAAACCAAAAACATCGACTTCAACGACTATATATATGTACGAAAACACTTGCACTTTGCCAGCGTTGTTACGACGGTATCGCTGTGGAGGCTTTGAAAATTTTCTTTTTCTGAAAAATATTCGCCTTAGATGGACAACCCTGGCTATGCTTGCGAGGGCGAGCAGCTCGACGCCTCTCGCTGCCGCTCACTACCTCCTTCTTTGTGCCCGGCACCTGCGGCGCGAGTTGAGCGGCGCACCCCTCCTTCACGTTTTGTCCGCCTTCGCTGCGTTTCTTTTGCCTGTCCTGTGGTTTTTTCGGACACCTCAACGCGCGGTCGTCGGGTGGACGCAGTGTCTGCTTGGACGGCGCGTTGCAGCGGCGTTGGCCGTCTAGCCAAGGTAAGCACGATATACCGGCTATTTGCGCGTACGGTGTCGCACTACAATTAATGGACGTATGTTTGCCTTGCAATCGAAGAGTGCTAATGCCCTTTATGAAATCCGCACGTGGTTGTTAAGCTTACCTTCACCTGCGAGCGAGATTTCCTACCGTAACTACGACGTGCAAGGGATCGTACCCACAAATCAACGACAGCAAGAAGACGTAAAAAAACCAAACGATTTTAGTGCTTTGCTTTTTGCGCCTAATTTTTAGCTCGGGCCCTGCTGAGTGAACGGGGGACTGTTGCCACGAGTTTCCTTGTAGATCGAGTTATTCAGTTCTGAACTCATTGAGAACTAACACTTTCAATAAACACATAACAGCCAGGAACGTTTTTAGCACAGCCTGTTTACAGAAAGTCCGCCGTCCATGTTTACGCGCTTGAGAAATTTGCGAAGTGTATCCAGGGACGCAGCTTTCTTTTGTTTTCTGTTAGCAGCAGCCGCTCACAGCTGCGCATGTTCACAGCAGCCACCGTACGGGGAACGAACCCAGTTTGTGGCATACATGCATCCGACTGATGCGCATGGCCCGGCCATACGGCGAGAATCCGAGCAGCCTTCGCGATTTTTGTCGGTCGCATGTCGCCATTCTGTCAAATAAAGCCATGAAAGAGTTTGTGCCGTCTGTTTCGAAGTGACCAAAAGTGTTAAAAGCGACCCACGTAATCTTCGGTGCAAGTGGCAGTAGCGAAAGTGCTTCATGCCCAGGGACTACAAATGATTTGTCCATCTAAGACAACCTGTATGAGAGTAGCCGCTAAGTTACAATCAGTTTCTGTTCCTACCGCCACCCAGAACCAAGAACCAGCAAAGGAAGGAAGGAGAAGGAAGGCGGGTGGGGAAGGGGACTTCGAGGGAGGCAACGAGTTCCCCCGCACGAGACCCCTCGGTTCCCCGAACGGGTCCCCTGGGCGGGTTCGTCTCTTTTGTTCCTTGGATTGCTCCCCCAAAACTTCGCGAAACTTCACGACGCTGGAACCTTCTTCTTTTGTGTTTCCTAGCAACTTTTTCCCTCCTTGCTGTATTCATTTCGTAACGCTTTCACGAACACGTGTGCGCGTTCCGAGAGGCCCTTCGGCCGCTCGTGGTCGAGTGACAGACACGCGGAATCTTACGCGCTACCGCTGGACCACGCCACCGGAGAATTTCAAAAATGTGCCCAAACTTCAAAGGCACGGAAAACAGCGTGGGCTGCTTGGCGGCTGTGTGTGTTTAGAAGCAGCAATTGCCCATTTGCATCTAAATGGTGTACTTAAACGAGTTTCTTTTAGGTGTCACGAGTATTCATGAAGCAACTACTTTTTACTTGATGGTCCCTGACAGGTGTTTATCTTTTTTTTGTATGTTAAAGGAGTACTGACACGAAATTTCTCGCTTTCAGTTTTTATGCTGTAAAGAATACCTATTGGCCCAGTAATTACGAAAATCGAACCGAAAGCCGTCAGCCGCCAACACAGAATTAATTATAGCACGTTTATTGCAACCAATTTCAAATTTGGTCGCCGCGCGGGAAAATGGCCGTTCGAAGGCCAGCCTGCAAGCGGGCAGCCTTACGTCACGGTCTCACCCGTGACGTCAGGGACGTTTTTCTTTCCTCCATGCGTTCGCCGCATCGTCCTGCTACGATTGCACATGGTCCGCGGACTCGCCCGCGCAGTCGACATGTCGTCTGAATCTTCAGACTCGGATGATGTCACTGCACCCGACAGACAGAACAACTTTATTTGGCCAGGCTGATTAGGCCGGCTGATGTCTTTGCCGTCGTTCCGTTTTTTATATCACTGCGGCTCGAACCGGCGCAGACCGTGATAGCAACAGCTTGTCGCCACTCTTCTAATCAATCTGATCACGAAAAAGAAGCTCTACATGCGAGAAACTAAATGTTAGTGTGTTGAAAATTGTGCTAGGAGTTGTTATCAGCGCTGGAATTTAAAAGTGGGCGTTCAGATATTTGCCGCGATGGTAAGCCTACGCTGACCGAAGCGGGAGGTTCGGCGCTCCGACCCAGCACTGTCGGCACCACGGTGCGGCGAGCGGCCGAAAGATGGCGCCACCTGCGCGCTAGAATCAAAACAGGCCGCGGCAGAATGTCTTGGTCCACCGATCGCAAGAAACGGAAATTATTGCCAAAATAAAGTTCATATGCGAAAAAGGGGATGATAGTGTGGTGAAAAGTTGTGTAAGGGATGGTCATTCGCAGTTGTACAGATACCAGCGATCAAATAGTCGCCACGATACTAAGTTCCCAACACCCAAGGTGACCCGTGCTAACCCCGAGCCCGCTGGCTTTGGGCGACAGTTCTTGCGGCCGCCCGGCGTGCCACGAACTCCACGAAGTCCACATTTAGCGCTGCATGTCGTCGCGTGGAAAAAAATGCATCTTGGCCGTCGTCGTCGATTTGCTCGGGCAGGCTTCCACGATCAGTACTTCGCATACCGCGAGCTTGCCATAGCACAACTTGGGCGAGCTCGGCGACGCGCACCGCCGCGGTGCCCGTCGACATCGCGCACCACGCCGTTTTCGGCACCAGTGCCGAACACCATGCGCCGGCAACGAACTGAAGAGCAAAGACGGTCGAACACGCAACGTTTACAAGCATTGCTCACACAGCTACGCCCACGTCTCCTGCCCAAACGAATACCCCGACAACAGCAGCGCAGGATATCGTTTTCCGGTTTTGAAAACGACTATATGACGTCACCCTGAACCGGCCAGACACGTAGGCCAATGTTTCGTCACGCCGAAAGCGATTGCGCTAGTGCTGCCGATTTGTGGAAGCTCGCGGCCTGGACAACGCTTCATCTGCGCTGGCTACGGAGGTGGCTGAAGGGCATTCATTCCTGCTGCTTAGTAATGGCAAAATTAGCCTCTCGACTGAGATGTACAATAAACAACTTTCAAACTGCCAATTAGTGCGCATTACATGCTGTTATTTTCAGTCATTTGCTGGCCCGTATACCGAGCATGGCCGGTTTACATTTTCACAATGGAGCATATCTTTAGCCTAGTGCCTATTGAACTCTTTGAAACCACAATATGATACTTTCTAGTTGAACGGTAACAATGCCTCCTAAGACACATTGCCATGGCATCTCTCAATGTATTTAGGTTTTATTTAGTATACACTAGTAACACATTTTGAATATATTTTAAGCAGTATTTTCTGTACATTTAAAATGCATTACTAATCCATTTTGCACGTATTTAAAATTACATTTACTGAGCATTTTTAATGCATTTGAAATGCATTAAAATGTGTATTTTTCATGCACTGCTTATGTATTTTTGAGGTACATTATAAATACATTGTAAATGTATTCGAAATGCATTTCGAATGTGAACAAAATAATGCAGAATAAATACAAAGTTAATATATGTATTAAATGCATTCAAAATACATTAAAAATGCGGCATCTTTCCGCTAAGGGTAATATTCCTTATCAGATGTTTTATAGCGTAACCAAGAAACTGAAAGGTGGTCCGTTTGATTGACGTGGCGGTAAAGTCTTTTCTTTTTGTTATTGAGGTGCCGGAGCAGATGGTTATACCAGGGAGCGAGCGATGTTTGCAGTTTTAACGATGATAAGGGGAATGAACCTGCTGGTTAAATTGGTAAGGACATTTATAAACATGAACCAATTATCTTTAACGGAGCGGGACAAATACCCTTCCCAAATTTGTTTGTGAACGACAGGGGTGCAATATTATTGCTATCGTAATGACCTCTATATTAGCATCTTATTTGGTTATTGTTTGTTTTGCGCTTCGTAGAAGTCCGGACGCTTCCAGTAAGGACGTCGGTTTCAGATAGCCCGTAAAGATGAGTAATTTCAGAAAATATATCATGATTGGTGGTAACTACTAGGTCCAGAGTATTAGCTTTGTGGCCGAAAACCGTGTGGGATAAGTAATTAGCTAAAGCGGGGGAAATTCGAGATAGGACTGAACGAAATTTTCTTCAGTTTGAATAAACAGTTTGATAAATGCTATCATTGATGACTCTTTTCTGTGGTATGACCATTAAACGGATAGTAATTAAAAGAAATTTAGCAAATACTTGGTGGTACGTAATCGAGCTAGCGTCTCCTACACCCTGAGTCCAGGAGCAAAGCCGTGGACTAAAAGAGGTCATTTACTTTCGCTCGCTTAAGGTGAACTGGGGCAAAGTTTGGAGCCTTCGACTTATACACTTTTAGAGGCCTTACTAAATCTTGGAGCATAAATTTGAGCTTGAGCACTGCCCGGGCCCGGCCTGGCCTGCGGGCCGGCCATAGCCACGCAAGTGTTTATCGGTGGTCCGGGTTGGGCTGGGCCTCAAAGCAGGGCTCAGGCTTGCATTCCTGGTTCGGTCTTTAATATTTCCGACTTGATATGTTTAAAAAAGCATTAAAAGGAATGTTCAAAATTTACTTCCACGGGCTTCTTGATGTTACTTGTACCAATTGTTTTAAAGACATCTTTTGATAAGTGTGATTGTCACTTTATTGTATTTTTAATGGCATTTGATGTACTGCATCTATATTTTATTTTGGTGTATACCATGCCAAAAAACGAGTACAAGGAATACCGTAGCGGGGAAGGGAATAATGCAGGCGACCTTGATCTCTGCGCCTGTCTGTGTACACCTGTGTTTTACATGTTGCATCAATCGAAATGTGGCTGCCAGGGTCGGGTCAGCCACACTTTGGAACGCTCGTTCCCAGGCCGGCCCGGGCCTTAAACTTAAACTTAGAGCCGTGTAGTGCGCTAAGCTGTCGCAGGCTGTGACAGAAGAGTTGATCGAAGTGAGCGTGAACCCCCACATACGTCTGTCAACTCGGAAGTCGGCGTCACCATCATGTCGTCGTTGTGTCGGCCTAGCCAACGCGCCTTAACAACAAGCGAGGTAATTCAGCGAAGGTGATAAATATAGACGAACACGATAGCGTTAAGCGTGCTGCAGGAAGCCAAGTGCCGCCGCGCTCCGTTGACACTGAGCAGATGACGCTTCGTTTCTCCGGAAGTGCGAGAAAAAGCCTTCTAACGGTAAGATTTCGGCTACGTGACGCACATTGGAGAATCGTGGACGTACATTCGGCCGAAGCATGGATCTCAAAAAACCTGCAGGAAGGGGTGGGCATGCCGCATCAAACTTTGCAACAAACGTGCGGGCTTTCCGCTCACAGTAAACAAGTTACGGTACTTGACAGCGATGTTGTTGACTACCCAACCTAAGGATTGCGTTTGTTCATCTAGTGTGCGCAAAACGTTTTTCAGGGTGCCCTTGTAATCAATAATCCAGTGCATTTTAAAAACGTCGGTTCAACTCGTGGAACGATACTAGGGTATTTGAGTGATGACCGTTTACCCCGGAGGACAACGATGGGGAGGACGGTAAGAAAAATGCGTTCTGTAGGTCGACCTGCCAGAACAGAAGCACAAGACCGATTGAAATGCTGGTTGTAGTACTTCAGTTACTTCACCTATCAAAAGGTGCCCTTCGGTATTTTACTTATTTCTTCATAAAAATGACTTTTCCAATATTTAAAACCTCCATGTACACTTGTTCCAAGTTAGGGAATGCAAAAGCATATTTATGCAACTGAACGTTCCCGTGTAGAGCCCCCTCACCCACTGGAGGGGACTGCTGCGACAGTAAGCGAGATAAGGAGGTACGGCAACGGCGTCAATTCTTTCGCTTACGCTGACGAATGCTTTGGAAACAAAAACTAACCCAAGCTCCCTCGTGTCTGGATGTCCTCGGGGGCAAGCCAAGCCATCAACATTATTGCTGCAAAGCTGTTAATGCGGCGACGCGAGACCATTAAGAATCTTCCGAGATTTTTAAGCACCCCGTACACAATGGGGATGCCGCTATCAATCCAAGAGAGGCAAACAACTCACTCAAGCAACAGAACAACACCGCAATAGAATAATCAACGAACCGGGCACCCCCAACCGCATGGGCACGAGTACGCCCATGTTCAGCACCCCGGACCTCTACCGGCTTCAAGGGCACCTGAAAGTGGCATAGCAGAACATCGGCAGAAACCTCGGATCTGATCACGACATAATAGCCTAAGGGGGCCAAACTGCATAGAACAAGTGGCTCAGGCCCACGCCACCGCAGTTGGGATGTTGCACTCACCGCTTGCGCTAGCACAGGTCCTGTTCGTGTGGATACTCGGTCAACCGTATGTATCATCACCGGCACCACTGCTTGGTTGTCGACTGGGCGGATGGTGCGACTTCAAAGATACAAGCGCGAAACCACGGACCATAACAAGCGGACGAGATCCACCGATGGCGTGCCAGCAAGCGTGATGGATTTTCGAACCAGTCGGTGGCAACCCGGAACATGTCAGCTGACCCGGCTGCCTTTAATCGAGCAACCTTCTTCGGCACTTCGGGCCACGCCACCGCATTGGGATGTTGCACTCACCGCTTTGCGCTTGCACAGGTTTGTTACCTTGAAACTTCATGTTACCGTAGGCAACAATGTTTGCTATGTGGGGTGGTCAGGTGGCCGCCACGGGCCTAACCAACCGCTTCACCAGATGGCTTGCCAGCAAGAGTGTATTTTGACGTTTGTTGGCATCGTGTGCGGCGTGAAACCAATCCGGGTCCCATGACAAGCCGCAACGAGGAGAAACTTGTTGCATGTTCCTTACTGCGAACTTTGGAAGCAAGATGTTACCTACTGGTTGGTTGTAAATGGGTGCTATGCGACTCAACATGAACTAAAACAACATTAACAACGGGGTCAACGCGTCAGCAGGTAATGGATTTTAGACCAGACCGCCGGCAACCAGACTCCAGACGCTGTTTACGAAACTCAAAACGCAAACAGAGTTGGTGTTGCACTTACGAGGTTCGACTCACCCTTGCAGCAGCAGCCAGCTGACAATGCTTTAATGCATGGGCGATCAGACGATTTAAACCGCTCCAGGCGTTCTAATCTTCTTTTTTATGGTACAACCGGGCGAATCAGAAGGGTGGGAAACGCCGAGGAAATGGTAAAAAAATTGTGCGAAAGCCAGCTGGGAAATAAAGCAGCAATCACGTGCTCATCGCCTTGGGCGATTTTCGAGCGATCGCACTGACCCATAATTGTGAAGTTTTTCAATCAAAAGAAATTGACACAATATTAAGCAATGCCACAATTGAAAATACAGAATTTGGGATTTCGCGAGATTACTCTGAGGCAGTTCGTGAAAAGAGAAGAAAATTATGGCAGTTCTCAAAGACCATAAAGAAAGAAAAAGACCGCGTCAACCTTGTCTTTAATGAGCTAAAAATTAACAAGGATGTTTACATATGGGATACCGAACTCAATTGTACGAAACTTGTTTCCCCTGTGGTTTCAGCAAATTGACGTGATGTAAGCCCTTCATCCTCAGCTAAGCTGCCACGAGCAACATCAAATAGCAATATTAGTACCGATAATAGTTGTCACTTTTTATACACTAACATTAGGAGTGTTACTAGTAAAAATGTCACATTATCTTCATTAAAGGGACACTGATGATATGTAAACATTGTGGGATTACTCGCGCAAATTGTAGTCCGGAGTCCCCAAGCCATGTTTCGGCCACCCTGGGCGCGTTTAAGCGATTTTATTTAGTAGAAAAATTAATTCGAAAATGCTGTCCTCCTCTCCTTACGCTCGCCCATTTTCTGCGGCGTTTTCGTGTGACGTCAAGAGGAGCCGAGATCGCAATTGGCTGCGCTACTGCACGGCTCCCCGGCCTTCAGAGAGTCAGTCGGCCCAGCGTTTCGTCCGCCGGCCGCCGACGGGTCGTCGCAATTCGTTTGCTCAGTTGAAACGAAGCCAGGACACGTTTGTGAATGGAAGAATCTGCCTTTCTTTACTTGGTTAGTTTGTACACTGTATTTAGCTCCAAGTCAAGGTCGCTTCACACAGGCGCTGCACAAGCGCACATGCGACGCTTCGCTGACTGGTACGCCAGTAGGAAAATATAAGGCCTCTTGAAGGCGGGAGAAGAGTCAGCGAAGTCAATATAGGTACTAAGGAAATAAAATCAACTGATATTTTTACCGTACAGCGTAAAACTAAAGTGCGGGAAGCACTTTTTTACGCTGGGCGAACAAGCACAGCGGTCAGCAGCACGACTACGCATCTGCGAACGCTTTTCCGTCTACGAAATGCAATTGCTAGACGTGAGCTATTGTGGAAACTCGGGAGACGCTTACTGCACGAGCGCAATACAACAAATAGTCACCTAAGCTGCTTGAAATGCCAAAACTAAATAAAAGTGTAAACTGGTTGTACAATATATACCTTATATTACCAAGGCCAGGATGTGCCGGTCCGTGGCCGAGTGGCTTGAGGGGCTAGGTATGTCGCCGCGAGTATTTTGCAAGTCACGAGTTCGAATCCCCGCGGGTACGTGCTTCTTCTTTTCTTTTGTATGTTAACTTTTTCGTTTTCCGCCGATGTTTTCTACATTGAGTTCACCTTTTTTTGGGCCGCAACGTTCATGGCTCCACGAACTAGTTCACAGAACGCGCGCAGGCTGACACTGGCGCGCTAGCGAGTTCTCGTTGGCGTGCTGTGGCCATAAGCAGCGACTGCTTGCAGGCAGTGGGCACAGGCCAGAATGAACAGACCCTTCGCCTGGTGCGAACACGCTTTTCACGATACAGGCATGAGGGAGGCAAGCTCGAAATATGGGGGAAAAGCGCATGACATTTGGGCGTCTGCGTGTACGCGGAGGGCGTTCATGTACTGCGTATGTCTCGGCTAGTGATGCTACGATTCCAAGCCGTCCTGGGAGGCTTATCTTTATGCATTTTTACAGCTGACAACATGGCAGAAGCGCGGTACGATTATTACTGAGTTATTGAGAATGCCCATCCAACAACGCCGCCGGTTGTGTTTTACAGAACCGAAACCGAAAGTTGTTTGGTTGCTCACCTTGGGCATCGTCCAATCACGGTGCCCGCTCCTCCTAACGTCACAGCTTTAGTTGGTGCGACCGCCGCAAACCGCGCATGGTGGTTTTTCTTCTTTCGCGCTTTGTAAAATAATTACCGATTTGTCAACCGGATAAACGATGAAAAGTGTGCTAATTTGAGCCAGTCTACGCAGTGCAAGCAAAAACGGGAGCTTGACAAATTCACTTCAGTGTCCCTTTAATAGACTCAACATCTGCAACCATTATAGCTTTAACTAAAACTTGGTTAAATCATTCTGCACCGAGCAACAGCATATTCATTTGTGAAACAGACTTTAACATTTTTCGTTGTGATCGGCAAAACCGCCGGGGTGGCGGTGTCCTTCTTGCGGTAAGCAGACAGTACTTGGTTGTACCAGTGATTATCAGTACTTTTTCTGGAATGTGTAGTAATTTCTTTAAAATTCAAATCCAGTAGTATAATTGTTAGCGTTTTTTATCGCCCTCCAGATTGTTCACACGGTTTCACTGCAGAATTCCATCGTATTCTTGCCGAACTTGCTCGTCGGTTTCCGCAGTGACACATAATAATTTTTGGGGATTTCAACTTCCCTGACATAGCGTGGTCTACTCAATTAACTTCTAGCACACCACCCGAGTCTAATGCGTTTCTACAATGTTGTCTTGATTTCAACCTCACCCAATTAGTTACAAGCCCAACACGGCGTTCAACCCACTGTTCGAATATTCTTGACTTGGTACTGACTAACAACGCAGATCTATGCTCTGATATAACACATCTTAATGGTTTATCCGATCATGACTTGCTAACCGGTCGCATAGTTCCTTCTCTTATCAAGCGGCAAACATTTAGCAAGCTCATTCGATGTTACAAGAAAGGCAATTTCGATCGTATTAACCACGAACTATCACTTTTTGCCATTGACTTTCTAAGAGATAACTTGTCGCGGACCGTCGAAGAAAACTGGTTACTACTGAAAAACGCCCTCACTAATCTGATAGATAAGTACATCCCGGTCATCTCTAATAAATCCGATAATACTGCCCCTTGGTTTTCACAGAAACTTCGCCGCCTAAACAACAAGAAGAAAAGATTATTCAGACAAGCTGACAAAAGTAAATTAGCTGTTTCCTGGCAACGGTATAAGGAATGTGATAGAGAATATCAAAAATTGCTCAAAACCACGCGCTTACAGTTTTTCAACGTGATTTATCATCCATGCTAACAAATAATCCTCGGCGTTTCTGGCGTGTCATCAATCTCAAGCATAACCCCGACATCGTCTTTACTGATCAGAACGGCGTAATAATACCTGGCAGTGACTGTTCGGAACAACTGAACAAAACATTTTCCTTGGTATTTACAGTCGAATCTTCCCTCCCACAGGCAACCATACGCAGTAGCACTGATGCATTTATGCCTGAAATAACCATAACCGATGCTGGCATATTTTCTCTTCTGACTAATCTCAAGACTTCTTCTTCGGCTGACAACACTGGTTTAAATATAAAACTATTCTAAAAAATATAGCACAAAGCATATTCCCAATATTATCCGCTCTATTCCAACAGTCTCTAACCACCGGCGTTATACCCCATGACTGGAAGGTGGCGAAGGTTGTTCCGTTTTCAAATCTGGTGATCGTACCTCACCCCTGAACTATCGCCCTATTTCACTAACCAGTACCATATGCAAACTCATGGAGCATATTATTCACTCCAGATCATTAACTACCTCGAAAAAACATAACCTTATTTTCGGCATCAGCACGGTTTCCGTAAAGGCTATTCATGTGACACCCAACTAGCTGGCTTCATTCACGAAATACATTCATACGTAGACGCTGGAATTAAAGTCGACGCAATTTTCCTAGACTTTTCAAAAGCATTTGGTCGTGTTCCTCACCATCGACCTTATTCACAAGCTTACGCTACTGAACATCGACTCTGCTGTTAACATGGATAAAAGACTTTCTTTCTAACAGGATGCAATTTACATCAGTTACAATCACAACTCCTCTCTAGTCCCCGTAACATCTGGTGTTCCTCAGGGAAGTGTACTCGGGCCCTTGCTTTTTTTAGTTTATATTAATGATCTACCAGACTGCGTTAAATCTAACATAAGATTATTTGCGGATGACTGGTATTATACCGTAAAATTCAATCTAACCATGACCACGATATTCTACAGTCTGACCTTAATGCTATAAACACATGGTGGTCAACCTGGCTAATGCCTCTAAACCTTGCTAAAACAAAAGTAGTGTCCTTTACTAATCACGCCTCCCAAAATTCAGCATCCTACATATTAAACGACAGCCTCGTGGACAGAACTTCCACCTATAATACCTTGGTGTACAATCTAACCAGTAACTTGACATGGAATAATCACATTAACCATATCCTCGCGTCTGCTAACCGTTCGCTTGGTTTCCTTAAACGTAACCTCAGACACGCACGCGCGCGTTTGCGTAAGTTAGCATATATTACACTAATACGCCCTAAACTAGAGTACGCGGCAGCCATTTGGGACCCTCATCAGGCATATCTAATAAATGACTTAGAAGCTTTACAAAACCGTGCTGTCCGCTTCATCTTTTCTGATTACTCCCCTATACCAGCGTAACCGAATTAAAAAATCGTGCTGAACTTGAAACCTTATCGCATCGTCGCAACATATCTCGCTTAACTTTATTTCATAAACTGTACTACCATGCATGCCTTCATAACGAATTTATGTGTGAACCCGCCGCCATTTTTCCGCGTCGAGATCATTCATGCAAAATCAAACGCATCACATGTATACCGTTGCTTTTGCCGAATCATTGCTCCTCGTACCACAATAGACTGGAATAATCTACCATCAAACATTGTTACTGAACCTAATACCACGAAATTTACTAATGCTTTGAGCAAAAATATCAATGTATAATATGTATCATTTCACTGCCTCATTTCATTCAGTTCAGTTCATTTCGTTGTCAGATGACATGTGGCAATATACCATGTGGTTATAATCGGTGTAATTTGTTCTAGTTACTGTACCAATAGCTGTTCTTATTATTCGACCTAATTTTTGTATTTGTTTTCACGCTAGCAATGTTAATTATTTCTACCATTTTTTAGTTCTTGTGTTTATTTTGTTCTTGTTCTAGTTTATGTGACACGTTTGTAACCCCCCTACCCTATGTAATACTCTCCCCAGAGGGCCTTTAGGGTTTTTTTGAAATAAATAAATAAAAAATAACAGACTGGGACCGGCTCCGAAAAAACACTACGGACAACGAGAATCCCTAGCCAACATCTGAAATGGCGCCCCGGACATATAAAGCCTGGGCCAAGGAGCACCTCGATTTGGTCGACAAATATACGCAAAAGATAGCCACCACTGTCATACCCCATACGGTTACACTAAAGTCGCTCACATATGGGAGGCTCGACACGTCCTGATCGAACGATTGAAGAGGCAAAGACACAATAAGAAGCTCCGCAGGCGCATCCACGCCCTCAACAGGGAGGCAATGAAATATGCCTCCCAACTCTGCCGGGAGAACTGGATGAAGCTGAGCGACAGCTTACGAAGAACTCTACCAACCAGAAAAACATTGAACCTCCTCCGGCATATGATCGATCCACTAAATGGCAAATGTACAAGCAATCAAAACTTCACGCGAACGCTCAACAACTACACGGAGGGTGATGACCAATTCATCCATGACCTCAAAACATGTATCTAAAAACAGAAAATAGTACCACGCCTCTCCCCGAGTACGAGGGAACGCCCAACCAAGACCTTTATCTCCCGTTTTCAGACCAAAAGTTCATTGCAAAAATTGACGAATCCAACCAAGGCAGCTCACCTGGCAGAGACACTATCACCTACGGGTTACTGAGCAACCTCAGCGACAAGAGACTGATGCCGCTAGGCTGCTTCGTCAGTTCGCGCGGAGGACCTCCATTACTGAGTTAAATACACCGGACTTTGTGTATCCCCGCCTCCATAACCAGGACCCTCTGCGCCAGCGCCGTCTTCCGTGTGGGCTGTCTTGATCACAGTCTAATTTACTTTGTCGACTTTGGTGGGGAGTGGCTTTCACAAAAGCCTACTCCTTGATGATGATAGTTGGGTTTTATTGACGCAAGGCCGGCTATGGGCAAAGAGCGCCAAAAAGAAGTTACTGAATTGTGATGAGACCGTAAATACTAGAACATGTGACTAAAAGTAAAAGTGATGCAAAACAAAAGACAATGGAGATGGCTGGTGTATAGGGCCAGGATGATTACACGTGATATGACAAGAGCTGCAGAAAGTTCACCTCAGCTAAAAACTTAAAAACACGCTGACTAGAAAACATTGGTTCGTCGGCTAAAAAATATGATGGGTGCAAAGGAATGTGTCGTCTGTATAATCCAGGGAAATGTTTGTGTCGTGTTGTGTCAAGTGATCTGCATAAGATTAGTATGTGGACTACGGATAGGCCCTTTCCACACCTGCTACACGTGGGTCCCGAAGTTCCAGTGAGCAGGTGGGAGTGCGTCGCATGTGTGTGGCCTATCCGCAGCCTAGCCAGGGCGACTTCAGTGTATCTGTTTTTTGAGTCAGTTATGTAGCGTCCCAGTTGTGGTTTTATTACGTGTAGTTTGTTGTCTGTTTGTTGACTCCAGTGTAGTTGCCATGCTTAGCTGTTGTCTGATGTGTTTCTTTAGGTCGGTGTAAGGTACTGTTGTTATGTCAACTGTGGTCATGAGTTCAGCAGCACCAGCCATTTGATCAGCGGTCTCATTGCCAGGGATCCCACAGTGACCTGGTACCAGCATATGGTTATTTCCAAATCTGAAGCATATGCAGTAATTATGACCTTTAAAAGAACATTGATTAACATAGTTTTTTGATGACCTTCCTGATGACAATGCCTGCACAACACTTAGAGAATCTGTGTAGACGATGGACTTTGGAATCTTATGTTCCAGGATGTGATTTGACACGAGTAAAATGCCATACGCTTCTGCCGTGTAAATACTGGTGTGAAAATTTATTGTTTTCATAACTCTAAAATTTGGTCCGTGCGCTGCACAAGAGACAGTAGAAACAGTTTTGGACGCGTCGCTATAGAATTCTGCGCACCTGTACTTGTCCTGCAGGAACAGGAAGTGCTGCAGAATTGCATTCCTGGGTACCCTATTTTTTTCTACAAGAGTGAATGACAGGTCGCATGTTACAGGACGAAGATGCCATGGTGCGATGAAATTATGAATGGGTGTCTTGTGCGCGTCTGAAAGGGGGACATTGAATGCAGAAGCCTCCTCCCTAACTCTGGGAGAGAACGGTAAGGGAATAGATGGCCTGCTTAGAAAGAGTTGTAAATTTGATGTATCATTCATGATGGGATTAAAAGGATGGTTGGTCAGCGACACGATCTTGGATGCATACAACAGGTCAACGTACTCCCGCTGATGCCCTAGGCACCATTTGTCGCACTCGGCATAAAAAAGCCTACTCCTTCCTCATCGTGATGGCCAGTAGTGCCCACTGCGACGCCTGCGAGGTTGAAAAGAAAATCGAATATGTGCTTTGTCGTTGCCCGCAGTATTCATCAGAAAGACGCGTTTGGCAGCCGAGCTCAACCGATTGCATAATCAGCCGTTCACACTAGAGACTATTCTAGGACAGAGACCCCCTACAATCGACTTCGCAGAAGGCAACAAAAGCCCTTTTGCGTTTTATGAAGGAAACAGGCTTAACCGAAAGACTATAGTGCCCGAAAATAGACTAAAGTGTGTGCGTGGCCCTGCTCCTTTCCCTTCCTTTTTGCCTGCCTTTTCTTTCATCCCCTGCACACCCCTTCTCCAGTGTCGATTAGAATCCGGGCTCTAAGCCTGGATAACCTCTCGGCCTTTCCGTTTGTTTTTTTCTCTCTCTCTCTCAGCGACAAGAGCTGCCTAGAGCTCCTAGACCACATCAACAACGCCCGGGAACAAGGGTTACTACCCAAAGAGTGGGAAGAAGCCAAGAACCGGTTCACACCCAAACCAGCAAAAACACCATACATCGACAACCTGCGACTTATCTCACTCACCTCCTGTGTAGGAGAGGTGGTAAAACGAATGGTTCTCAGACGCCTTCAATGACACTTGGACGCCACTAGACAGCTGCCGATAACCATGTACAGTTTCCACGAACTTCTCAGCCCCCCATCGTCCTCCTACAACTTCACGAACTTGTCATCAAGAGAGCGAAATACTGAATGCCAAGAGACATCCTGGCCCTCAATGAAAAGGGGCGTTTGACTACGTCACGCACGCCACCATACTCTGCAACCTCAACAAGACGGGATGTGGCAAGACAATCTTCAAATGCACCAAAGGCTTTCTGAGCACCCGCACAGCAGTAATGAAGATCGGATAGGAAACGTCGCAGCCGATGCAGTTAGGTGAAAGCCCCCCCCCCCCCCCCCCGCAAAGGTCCGTCCTTTCGCCCATGCTCTTTAACCCTGCGTTCCTCGCCCTTCCGGCCGTTGTCGACACTATAGAAAAAATAGACAACGCTCTGTATGCAGATGACGTCACCATATAGACCTCCAAGGCAGGATCGGACGGATGGATGGAAGAGGCCGTCCAACACGCAGCGAACACGTCCTAAAATACGCACAATCATGTGGCCACAGCTGCTGTCCCCAAAAATGTGAACTCCTGAAGACCTTCCATAATTCCCACCTGACGGCACCGAAATCTGAAGACCTTCCATAAATCACACCGTTGACGGCACCGACATCAAACCTACAAATCCAATGCGGATCCTAGGCTCACTCATTCAAGAAAACGGCAAGGCCGGCGGTGATCACCAAACTCAAAACGACATCCGATTAGGTCATCCACATCATTCGGCAAGTAATCAATCGTCAAAGGGGACTCAAGGAGGAAAACGCCCTTCGGCGGGTTCAAGCCTTTCTAATATCCCGAATAGTATACTCCGCGCGATATTTCCAACTCATCAAAAAAGATATCAACGAACTAGATGCAATAATAAGAAAAGCTACCAAACTGGCTCTGGGCATCCCCATCCACTCCTCTAGTGAAAACCTCCTGGGCATGGCCAAGCACAACGCGGTACGTGGTGGGGTGTGACCCCGATGTCCAGATCGACCTTTTTATTAAGACCAAGAAGTGTGGTTGCCTGCTGCTGGTTCTTGACCTCAACAAGGACTTCATTTTTTGTTTGTTTTTTGGCATTGTCGGTTTTCCCAATTAATCTGTCCGGGTATTTTGTGATCAGAAATACTGATTGTGAAGCAAGAGGGCGGGCTGCGTCAAGAGATTCGATGACCAGTAATCGAGAGTAGTTATCTGGCTTCGGGAAGCTCATGCTTGGAAGTGGAGGAAACAAGACTTCGGTGAAGTCCATTTTGAGGGAGCGATCACGTTTTGGAGGGGGGTTTGATTGCTTCATACACCATACAAAAAAGCCGAGGACGGGGGTACTTTCTTCGCTCGGGTTACCGTGATACCGAGGTCCGAGAGAGGTTCCGTAGCTTTCTGCCTGGTAGACAGGGAGCCCATCCGCCGGAGCTTGACCTGGGCTCCGGCGGCCACCGTTTGAGGTTTAAACACATCACCGCGGAAGGTTACAGCTTATGTTGGGGGTTCGGGGTCCGCGGTGTCACCAATAACGTCACCAAGATTACTCAAGGTGCCCCGTGCGGGAGATAGCCCTTACTCAACCCGGCTACAGGACCATCATCACGGACACCCAGGCAGCATACAGCAACTACAGAGAAGGGCGGGTCTCTATCAGAGCGACCCGCATTCTCCACAAGATGACCCTCCAAATCCTAAAACCGAGCCTATATGGGTTCCAGAGCACTCCGAAGTGGAGGGCAATGAGTTCGCACATCAATAGGCCCGGGAAGCCACCTTCCGGGCCGACGAAACTGCCCAACAACCCATCGCTAGGTACCAAACAATAATCCGGCACTACAGGGAGGGTAGGGACCGTTTCGCCCACGTAACTACTCCCTTACCCGACAAGAACAATGCATCTATCGGGAAATTCAAGCCGGGTCCTTTCCACACTCTTTAGTTCAAAACAAAATTTAACCAGTGCGATACGACAAGGAATGCTTTTCTGCAAACCACTCGGCACGCTCCGCCACGTAGGTTTAGGGTGCGACATTTCCTACGCCGTGCGCCTGCGCTCCCCCCGACCAGCAACACCTTACTTGAAGGATGAAGGACTTTGCTGCTCAGCCCCGCCCTGGAGGACCAGACCCTCCTGATTGCCAGGGGCCTGGAGGCCCGAACAGCATATGGAGCCCCTGAAGAAGGCCCCACTTCATATGGCGCCTAACAGCGCCAGCATTTCTAGCTCAAGGAAGTCTATTATCTGTCTCTCTCTCTCTCTCTCTCTCTCTCGCTCTGTCTCTCTCTCTCTCTCTCTCTCTCTCGCTCTCTCTCTCTCTCTCTCTCTCTCAATGTCTCGGTTTCCACATACTATGTTCGATTGCAAAATCGACACAGAACGGACATTTTTCCCACGCGATGTGTAGTGTTTTGTGTTTCATTCGTGAAGAACTCCCGGAGTGGCGTTTTGAGCAGTGTCTTTCCTGTCCAGCTTGCAGGGCTGTTGCAGGGGGAATTTCAACGGAGTCTTTCGTGACTAAGCACACACACATCAGCGGTAGTCCTTTAACATGGGCACGAATTGTGAGCCTGAATAGAGAACCAGCATTCTCGAGCTCACTGCCTAATCCGATAATTGATTGCAGTAATCCGTAATGGAGCGGTTTAGGTTGGTGTTTTAACAAGACAGTTATATGCGTACAAAGCAGCAGGGAAACAGATATCCCAATGTTTGTCCAATAGCGTAAGGGTCTAGTCTATTTGTTTCATTCAGCTAATTAACCAGAATGTATGCTCAATCACGAATTACAAACAAACCTGTTTTCTTTTGTAGCCTCCTTTTCCGCAGAGTAAAGGAGCAATGATTTAACCCCAAACTACATTATTTAAACAAGAAAAAATGCCTAAACTTCTGAGAGGTTTTCGCATTTTCTTCTAGAGCGATGCGACAGAGACCGGCTCTAAAACAGACATCAGTGCCGCGTTAGCCAGTGCGAGTTATAAATAACTGTTATCACTGTTATCAGTAACTGCACGTTACAGTCAAGTGATGCAATCAAGCGGAACAAGAAGCCCCATTGCAACTGCTCAGTGTCGTTTCTTGGTAGTACATCTGTTTGCCAATCACGGATAAAAGATTCTGTGAAATCACAGACACCTAGCCAGAAATAGGCAGGGCATCACCACTTCTTCATATGTTTTCCTTAATACCTGTAGTATAAAATTCGCATGACTTTTTCAGGACAACACAGTATTTTTGCTTGTATTTTGCCCTCATTGCCGTTTTGAAGGCATGTGTCAGGACTGCCGGGACAGTAAATACCGATCGAAGGAATACATGGCTTGCACATGACATCACCACAGGCCTTTCTGGAGCTCTGCTCTCAGAGTCCTGGGTGCTGCTGGAGATAGGAGCGGCAGGTACGTTCACAAGCTTCCACTGTACAGAGAGAGAAAAGGCTCTTTATTGAAAATGCATAGAGGTTTACCAGCGTCTACATTCGCCTGGATTATTCTCTGCTGAGGTTTGGGACGGGGAAAGAAAAAGCACAAAAAATAGCTGGGCAGGAAAGAAAAAGAAAAAAAAAACTGTCATAGACTGTGCGCGATAACGGACTTTCACAAATTTGTTTTTTGGTGTGAGGTTGGGTCACGTAATTTACACTTCTGAAATTAGGCAATGTCATGTAAATAAGAGAAAAGACCCTCTAGAGCTGGGGGCTTCTTCGAGGGACAATCCCATGGTCCTAAAATATTCTTGAGAGTTATTTGTCTGTGTTGTTGACGTTCAATGTTTTCAAAGAAGTTTGATCGAGCGTGCACCAAGACGGCAGCTACCCTGACGACAGCGCCATGCCGCAAATATGCCTAAGTTTTATTTTCAGGTGATTCATGTTGGCGCGCATAAACGGTGGCAGCAGTTTTGGTACCCTAGAATGGTCTTGCAGATGACGTGACCCCACAGTCCCCCTTTCTGGTACAACGCTCAGTTTCCTCAGCACTGCTCGAGATAAGAGCAGCAGTATAAGTTCAGGTATCCACCATGCATTCTCCAGCACAGCACCTGCGGTGACATCAACACAAGCTACCAATAAATTGGTTGATTGATTATCAGGTTTAACGCGCCCGCCGACAATGCAGAGGCGATGAGGGGCGCCATATTAGAGAGGGCTCCTATGAAGTAATTTCGACCGCCTGGAGATCTTTAACGTGCGCCTAAATTCTGAACACAGGTGCGTTTTTGCTTTTTGCCTGCATCACAAAACTGCCGCCGTGACAGGAATGGAACCCCCGTACTTGAGCTGAGCAGGACAATGACTTTGTTATTGAGCCACCGCAGCCCGTAAGCTATCTACGAAAAGCGTAGATGTCTGGTGTCGGTAATCCCGAGAAAGACGCCGTGGCACACGTAACCTTCCTCGTGAATTGATTAAACAAGAAAGGGAGGAGTACTCGAGGATGCCGTAGAACTCCCACAGCTTTGCAAGCACCATCTTGAGGTGATGCAAAGAAAAAAACTCCATGAAACAGTGCAATGTGAACTGCACCGTAAACAATGTGAACATTCCAGTTCTGCTTTTCATCCATACGCGTCGTTTTATTTCATACGACACCGGTTTTTGGCCACCAGCTTTCCTGTTCACGGAGTAATTAGCAAACAGCAATCTTTCTAATTTGTGTTTTACTGGTAATGGCCCCCTCCCGATATGTAAACACCATGAAGTCACGAAACGCACGGGCGCGACTAGGGCGCCTACGAGGGTAGTGTTGGCAAAACGGGCCTGTGCCGACGGCATCAGAAACGCGAACACATGAACACAAAATCCCCCTTTTCGCGCCTCCAAACCAGCCTTACTGCATCCGCGCTGCACGCAGGCACGAAAGTTTTGCTAACCACCCTCCCGGCAGCTCCGAGCACGCACCCCTCTCCGCCTCCCCCCCGGTGATTTTCATACCAGGCTTGTTTGCGGTTGAAGTCGCCCAAGACGCCGGGCGCATTAGAAAGGGTAGGCGGGACCCAGCATTTGCGGCCGGACAAGCCGAGTGTAGTGTATGCAGATAAGGTATTAGTGTACCGCCACTGAGGCCAGGCAGAAACATTCGTCCGTCAAAGCTGCGAGATCGCCGCTACTCAGGCCTTGTCGTTAACTCCGACCGGGTAGTTTGTTAACTACACTATAAAGATGGAGCAAAACGGCATCCTTGCACACACTTCTGCTGCTGAAAGGCTGAAAAAACTGATTCGCATTCGAAAGGGCCTTAGTCGCCGGCAACCACTGAGCAGGGAGGTCAAGCTAAGGCTGTCAGAGTTAACCAACTAAGACGCATAAAGAACGAAATATTTGATGTTCAGTTTCAGGTGTTCATGACAAGTACACCATTTCCTTCTCCAGAAAGAAATGGTGTATTTATCATGTACATGTGACGCGTTAAATTTATGTGGAGAATTACGTTCGGTCATGGGCTATCGTATTTGGATGTGATCTTTTTCCATTCTTTTATCTTTACCTATATACATTGTGAAACCGCTCCCGAACAACCGGCACGTGCTGTGGGTAACATCAACAGACAGCAGTGCACAGCGTAGGTCGGCAAAACAGAAAAAAACTCACTCAAACACAACCACATTTTTTTTCATTAACGCTGTACTCAATCACACTCAGACTCAAAAAGCTCGCCTGTCGTCAAAATCACTCATACTCACTCATCACATACTCATTTTAAATCGTACCTACTTGTGCTCAAACTCATTTGTCCTCACGAGTATTCGTACTCAATCTGTAATCAAGAGTACTCAATTAGTACTCACGAGCACTCAATCTTCTATACTCATGAGTAGTCAATTTATACTCATGAGTACCCAATCTGCACTCATGAGCACTCAATCTGTATTCATGAGTACTCAATTTGTACTACTCACAAATACTCAAGTCAATACCCCCAGGCAGAATTAAGTGTTCGCGTAGATCGACATCCGTTCGTATGCAGATCACCATCTCCTTATTCGCGATTGCTCGATGCTGGCGTTTGTTTTTTGTTGTTCCGGATACTGGAAACTTCGTTACAGGGCGTTTGTCTCGATGAGGTTCGGTGAATATCAAATCGGAATGTTTTTTAATGTGTGTGGCGTGGTATTCACCTCGTCGGACCTGAATGTGACAGCGTTTATGGCGTTGCGTTAGTCGCGTCGCTCCCGTGCGCGATCGTGTTCCTGTAGCTCGTTGAGTGCTTGATTCATGTGGAAGCGTAGACGGCCGTTTTGTGCGCTGGCGAGCTGCGGTGTGCAGGGATGGCACAGTTCGGCGCGTTGAGGACGTTGCTTCGATTGAGGTGTGCGGTGCGTATGGTGCAGGAGCCTGTTGGCTTTTCGTTCAGCGTGCAGTGGCCTGGTGTTGTCGTAGAGTGGCGTGCCGGATCGGTCAAACTCGTTGCGGTTTCGTGATCGTTTTCGCCGTGGTTGCTTCGAAAGTGAAACGGTTGGGGTGGGGAATCGGGCGTAGTTTGTCTCGTCTATTTGGCCCACATTCCTTGTCTTCATAAGGGTCACTTCATCGGTAGGGCGTTCGATTCCGTCGTCTGGATCGGACTCGTTCGTTGGCGCTCTTGCCGTGTCCGTGCCGTCGCTCAAGCTCTCCTCCTTTGCCCGTTGTTTCGAGAATGCTAAAATCGCTATCTCACCCGTACAAGCAGTCTCGAAAACGTTCCGTTCGTCCCGAGTCCCCTTGCTCGCGGTAGCGTCCTCTTGTACGAAATGGGGTTTGTCGTGTGAGTCTAGATCGGAGCAGCGGGTGCCGGTGACCTTGTACGTTCCGGGTCACACATGCAGCAAGCGCTGGCCGTGCCGTTGCTCGTTGATCGACCTCCCTGCACGAGTGTAATGTCGTTCGTTCGCTGGACTGCGGTTGAAGCAGCGGTTGCCAAACAGCTCGCACGTTCCGGTAGGGTTGAATCGCGTGCGCTGGGTTATTTGTTGCTTGTGGCAAGGTTGATTTCTGTGGTTGTGACATTCGCTGGCCAAGTCCATATATGCAGCTCCGGGAGCGGAGGATGTCACAAATAGCGATTTCCTGCGTGTGTGCTGGCTTGGTCGCGTTCCGTGTGCTTTGCATTTCGTTCGCTGTGGTCAGCTCCACCGGTCCGAGTTGGGGGTCGTTCGCCACCTCTGGTGCATTTCGTGCGCTGTGCGTATCGTTTTGCTTGGGAAACTCCCCTAACATTGGTTTGCGGTCATTCGCCACGTATGGTGCTTTCCGCGTGCCCTGCGTCCCGCTCGTAGTGGCCTATCCACCAATCCGGATGCGATGTCGTTGGTTGCACGGACCGGGGCGAGGACAGGACGTGCGAAAAATTTACGTACTGGCCGCGTTGCGTTCCGCGCTTTCAGCGTTTCATTCGTGTATGTATGGACCGGGAGAGGGGGTGCCACGCACGTGGTGCTTTCTGGCTCGTGCGAGCTGCGTACGTTGCGCGCCCCGTTTATCGTTGCTGGAATGACCGGCGCGCGGGCGATATAGTTGGTCGACTGGCCCGGTGTCAGAGCGGCGCGTATTCGTGATCTCGCCATTACCTGGGAGAGGTCCGGTGAGCAGATAATCACACTTTTGCATACATCGTCTCGTTCGTGAGCATGCCGTCGTGCATGCTGCCGTGTCCGGATCTCGTGCAGTTCAGGCACTGTGGCCAAAGTGTGGCCAACTCTCGTCAGTCGTCTCGGAAAACTTTCTCGTTCTTCACGCGGCATACTGCTCACAAACAGCGCCGCTTGCAAGTTCTTCTGCCGTTTGTCGTCGTAAGCAGCCTGAAGTATCGTTGGCACATTCGTTCGTTTGGAGAGCTAGCGACGTTGCTCGCTGCCCACTAGAAGACGCGAGATGATGTCGTCATTACGGCCACAGCAGGGCAGCCCTCGTAATCGTCGTGTGCTCACGAACTGCTGTTTCTTAGTTGAACATAGGACCTAGTGTTACGTTGAAGTTAACAGTGGGTGGACCACTATTGGCGTGGGCTCCGTCAGTGCCCTAGGTCTTCGGGCCGCACTCTCGTAGTGCTGGTGCGGTTCGTCCGCGTCGTTCGTCTGTTCGTGCATTCGTCCTCCTGTGGTCTCAAATCCTGATCCTGTCGACTGCGCCATGTTAGCTAGGCGGTGGCGCGAATAAAAGGCTAAACAGGAAACATCATTAAATGTTTAACTAAATAGAAATACCGAGGTTACATATATATCACGACAAAGGAGCACTGCAAGGAAATGTCTTACACTGTGCATTGACGTAGAGCGACGCACTACGCGAAGGCGCGTACACGGCAGAGAGTGACACGGAACGTAAGAACTCGCGTTGTGTCTGTTGTCTCCTCGTGTTCTCAGAAATAAATCACCGGAGTCTGGGGAGCGCCGTGCTCTTGTGGGAATCGGGGCTTCTCGGCGCTGCCATGGCTGTAAATTGCAGTTTTCTGCGTCCCTTGCGGCGGCAGCTTTCCTCGTCCGTTTCCGTTTGTCGGTGCGCTAAAATTCTCCGAATCATCGAAGCTTACTCACAGTACCTACTTCTACTCAATCTGTACTCAGCTGTATTTCATTTTACATAATCTTCACTAATAATTGATCGTATTCAACAATGTTTCTACTAATTTGGTCAATTAAAGAAGGTGCTAAATATCATGGTTACACAGATATCATCATTATTATTTTTAAATATCATTGTTACAAATATTATCGTTACCGTTTGGTGCAGTGCAAATAAACTCCACCAATGCTTATTTAGACAAAGGTAGCCTTGAACAGGGGACCAAAGTTGGCAAATATTTTAGCGCTCTCGAGGCACATCGTTTCGCTCAATTTTCGCCAGCGTGTGTTTCTTTCTACGATTGGCATTGTTTGTATTTGATTTAAATATCGTATAGAAAAGTCCTTTATTAGTGAGAAGAAGTTTTCATCGGTCTTGCGAGGTCAAACCAAGCCTGGATGCACGCTGTAGGAAATAATATTTGTTTGACACGATGTTCCGTCGACCGTATCGGCTACTTCCAACCAATACCCCCAGGTACGGTTAACGCAATGTTGCATCATGTGAAGTAGTACAGCTGACGCAATGTTGCACCATGCAATATTGCATCATCCTCGGTAGCTCTTCGCAACACCTGCTAGGCAAGCAGTCCTCCCGAGTGACTGATTGGTGAGCACTTTTTCTGCTACTTCAAAATTACTCTTCTGACACCCTGTCGAACATGACCACTGCCATTAAATGACATTATTGAAGCGGAAAAACGATAAGTGATCATTGTACGACTAACGTGGTCTTGTGTTCTATTTGGCGTTGTTCTAATGCGGGGGGGGGGGGGAGAACGGAACAAACTTCCGGAGGAGGAGTTGTAACAAAAACAAAGAAAGAGCAGTCACCGTGGTAAAAAAGGCCCAAAATTCGAGGTTTCGAGGTATGCGCAGTATGCGGATGCGGACCATGGAGGTCAGTGAAAAAGTGTTGCTCTGACAATTGTTTGTAAGCTCAGCTATGGGTGCCTGCAACATGCACTCAGCGACCTAGTGATAGCGCAAGGTTTTAGTATGCCAGGGCGTTTGAAGGACCACTATGATTACTTTGACACTAGGAAGGATTTTGTAACGTGTCCTATCACTGCAAGTACTGCAAGAAAAACGTACAGGGCAAGAAACAGCCATGTATACAGTGGGGCGGGATATAAGTTGCAATAATAAATTATCTTTATGACACAGACAGACAGACAGACAGGCCAACATTGTCGCGCTCGAGCAGCCAAAGAAAACAATTTCCTTTGAAATTAACTGCAAAGAGAAATTAACTGCAAAGAGACGCTGCCGCCACTGTTTCGCATGCTGCGAACATTGTGCAACCGTACCCCTCACCGCCACCGCCAGCCCGCAAAATAAGAGATAAACACAAAAACGAAAACCGGCTAGCCCGCGAGAAGCCGAAGAGAGAGGTCCTGCCGCGGGAAGGGGACAGGCAAAACCCACACGGGTCTGACTTTAACCACTCATTTTTGTATTTGTGTGTGGTGCCAGCGCGCCCGACAGAAATTCGCTGCACCCGGAGACGTGCCGACGGCGGAGTTAATTCGCGCCTAGGTCAAACCGCCCGCGGAAGACGTGCCGCAACTTGGCGGGAAAGGCGCCGCCGGGTCTGCTATCACTTTCCCATCACGACGGCTGGACCAAATCGTGTGTGGGAAAAACGACCCCCCGCAGACACGCAGCGATTAGCGCCTGGAGACGGCGCCGCTGAGTCGCCTTTCCTTTCCTGTCGTTTCGGCTCTGCTAACGCAGCCGCTTCGCCTCCCTTCGCCGGATTCAAACTGCGGCAAGTGATAGTCCCGATTGGAGTATTCGAAGTGCACACGGCAGCAACGGAACCCAGGAGGTGTATTAATAGCTCGGGAGCAGCTGTGGTGCGGCGGCATCTCAGCGGAGGCACTGAGTTGAGGAGTGCAATCAGCTTTGTCTGAGCCATGTAACGCTCTTGCTAACCTTTGTATATGTTGCATATAAATACAGCTTCAAATCACCGTTGACTCGACTACTTCGTCTCTCTACTCTGCGCCGAGTCGATAGCTGACTGAGCAGGGTAACATCGCAACAGTGGTGACTGAGCTGGGACCAACAGTGTGTGTGTGTGTGTGTGTGTGTGTGTGTGTGTGTGTGTGTGTGTTTGGGTGTGTGTGTGTTTGGGGGGGGGCGAGAAGCAGGTACCGCTCACAGTCGGGGGCTGCAGTGCACCCAGTTGCTGCCTCTGCTTGCACTTCCAACGGCTCTCCCGTGCTTTGGGAAACTCGAAAACAAAGTTTGCAGACGCGTTTTTTGGGGGCGTGGTAGCTTGCACTGACGCCGCTTTAATGCGGTGTTGGTGCCTTGGTTGCACACTGGAAATCTGCAGATCTTGTCTCGAGCAGCACTGACGAAGTTTACAGATATCAATCAAAAAGTGCGGTTGCGGCGTTATGGGCAAGCAATATGTTTTACGAGATGTTCCAAGACGCGAGCTTAAGCTAAAACCCCAATATCTGGCGTTGCCGTTAATCATACAAAAACGGTCCCTCCACGAGGCCTTCCACAGTGCGAGCTTAAACTTGGCAGTAATTGCTAGTGAGGGGTGGTCGCTCCGCCTGTAAATAGCAGATGAAGGTAGGGGAAGAACAACCACCGAAATTCACTATCGTCGTCAGCTTCCTTATTACACGGGGGCATAAACGAGAAGTGGTGCATCGGGTTGCCATTCGAAATCAAAACCATCCGAATGCAAAACGCTCCTCCAGCGCAAGATGCTAGAGCTGTTTGACAAAATATGCGAAGCGAAACAAGGCATCGCACGCGTTCAACCGCGCATTATGATGTCCGACTAACAACCTGCCTCCGCGGACTCGGATATTTTATTTCCAGTGCAGGAGAAAATCACACCGCCGCGCCTGCACGGTGGTGCTATATGCTCACTTGTAAATGGACTGCACGAGACCATAGTCCTACCGAACCTGAGCAAAAAGTTTTAAAACAGGAGCCTAATAAACCATATGGGCACACGTACATCAGCCAAATTATCGCACAGTGGCATGTTGCGGAGAATTTAGGCAACACAAACCATGCAGTCGATTTGACGCGAATCCCGTAAATTAACTGCGACTGCTCATGAAACGACTACACAGAGTGACATACGTCTACAGAAACTGCTGAAGACCGGAAAAGAGCGACTTCTGTACGCGTAGTGCCTGTATTGTTAGCAGCCCCCACCGCCTCACCTAAAGCAACTTCAACGTAGCAAGCGGAACGAGGCAGCTACGTGTTCCCAGGCCGCGTATTTGTAAACAAAATACATGCGCCTATCAACACGTGTAGTATAAACAGTCACTGCGGCTGCACTTCCCACCAGGACCTCACCCCCTCGTTTTTCTCTTTTCACCGCGACCCCTTAGTGAGGGGCCGCTGAAAAACGCTAACAGCGCCAAACAAGGACAGGAAAAGAAGGGAGGCCCAGTTTTCGTTGTCTGATTTTACGATCCTTGAGACTTAGCTGCACAGTTGCGCCGCTAAATGTTGGCAAATCGTAGACGCACGTCCATACTCGAGTTCATGATAGAACTTGTTTGCATTACTGTACTCACGAGTGCATGTACTCGCTACTGCATGCACTCGAAAATACAGTATTCATGACTATTGTACTGATGAGTACTGTATACTCATGAGTAGTACTCATGAGTACTCGGTACTAATGAGTACTACTCATGAGTACTGCGTACTCATGAGTTCCGCACTAATTCCGCACTGTCACAGGCATCTTCCTATAAGTACCTTGGTATCCATTTCACACCCAATCTGTCCTGGTCTCACCACATCACCACCATTTGCCCAAAACTTTAGTCTTTAGTATATCTACGCCGTAATTTACAAAGCTGTCCCGCTCACGTCCGTCAACTAGCCTATCAAACTTTTGTCCGCCCACAGCTTGAATTTGCCGCTCCTATCTGGTACCCTTATCACAACCACTTAATTGACATGCTTGATGCGATTCAGAATAGGGCGGCCGGTTTCATTTCACGCAATCAGGACTATTACAGCAGCGTAACGCAAATTAAAAACAACCTTTCTCTTCAACCCCTGAGAACTCGTCACGACATTTCCCTTCTTTGCCTCTTTCACAAATGCGTGTACACCAACAGACCCTTCCCACTTCACCTCGACGTTCCTTCTATTACTTCACGTAGGTTGCATATACACTTCAGTTTCACGCGATTATACGCGGCAACTAATGCGTTCAACTCATCTGCTCTTCCTCGCACCATACGTTTGTGGAATGGTCTTCCAAATAACATCGCATCTGTATCAGATAATAACTCTTTCCGTCAGTTGCTGCTTACTCTCTTTTCGTAATAAGGTCTTACCACTGTTCTGCACATTCTTTTTTTCTTTTTTTTCTGTCGTGCCCTGTATCCCCCCGGTGTACCTCCAAAAAATGTACTGGAAGACCACAGAACCTGTCGTCTCTGTTGCACAGCAGGTGCTTTCTTATCTTTTTCTTTTCTTTTTTCAGTGTCGCATTTTGTGCCCGATTACTATTGTTGCATACTGGAAATGTGTTCGGCGTATGGGCATAGGTTCTGAGTTTTTTCTTGTGATTTTTATATTGTGTGTTCTGCAAATTATAAACTCTCATTGGTGCGCGTCGGGTCGGTAAAGCCAGCTGTCTTTGGTTGATGTCGCCTTCGTAGACAATAATGATTGTATTCGGTTCACTTTGTTGTATGTGCCCTAAGAAATCGCCTTTTCTTTTTTCTGGTTATCGTCGGCTAATTTCAACTTACATTGCAAACCCCGTCGCAAGTCATTGTGCTGCTATGCTTTGTAACGCGTGAATTCATTTTGTATGATCTCTAACTTCACCAATTACCCCCCTTACACAATGCCCTGTAAAGGGGCCTGTAAGGAATTTTAAATAAATAAATAAATAAATAAATACTTATGAAAAGTTATACTCATGAGTAGTGTACTCATGAGTACTGTACTCACGAGTAGTGTACTTACCCTTGTTCTTACTCGTCATTGTACTCACTTTTTAAATCTGAGTGTGTACTCACTCATCATCACACTCACTCTTGAGTTTGAGTACAAATGAGTGTACTCACGAGTGAGTACGCCGACCTATGGCACTGCGCAGGCGCCGGGCGCATGTGACAGCTATGAAAGAACGTTGCATCCTGAGCGCGAGGGGGGTCATTGACTACGGAGTGCGTGATACGGAGGTGCTGCGATACCAAGGACCAAGGCGCGGTGAATGAACATGTTCATTTGATATGTGGTCTGAACCTCTCCTCACTACCGGGTAGCAGCAAGGCCGTAGTTCACTGCAGTGGCACCCGCCGTGGGTTTTGCGACCCGTTCGTGAGTACAGGATATGTTTTGCAAGCCCAAACCGTTTTGTAGTATTTTCCCTATGTTTTTTGTGCCTGGGCAGCACGGCTGGGATTTATTTCTTGATTGCCAGTTTTTTGGAAAACGCTGAGTGAAACCTTTAGGATTTGAGCATTTGAGGGAGTTCTCGCTTGTGGGCGTGGCTGTGGTTTTTGTTTGTTTGCTCTGCTTTTGAACGATGAGTGTAGATGAGAACCAAGCCATGAAACTTCGCTCCGGAACCACCATTGTAAATTCCGAGACAGCAAAGGAAGGGAACGCTGCCCCGGAGGTGGCCGACCAGCAAGGTAGAATGTGTTCAATGCGGCACACAGTCGCGAGCCTTTGCGACAGAGTTACTAAGCGTCTTAACTTGCCTCCTGAACCGACAATGACATGACCACGGCTGACCATCCCGTCATACAAGGGATACGATGACCCCCAATCCGTTACGGATTTCCTCGATAGGCTGGTTGTCTACAAGTATGCTTCCGGGGCATCGGAGCATCACATGCTGAACCAGGTGTTGCAACTGGCACTGGTGGGATCCGCAGCGTGTTGGTGGCGGCTACAAGCGCCGTGCCAGACTTGGGAAGTGTTCCAGGAAAGATTTCGAATGGAATACCTACCACCTGGCCACGAGTCTCGTATCTTACGTGAACTGGAGCTTACAACCCAACACCCCAACGAAAGCCTTCTGGATTTTGTACGGGCTCTTCAGGAACTTCACCGTAGAGCCAGTCCCCAATCAAGCCAAGGTGAAATCGTTGCTAGGGTTCTAAGGCATTGTCACCCACATTTTTACCTGTACTGCATGGACGTACTTCTGCCACAATGGACGATATTGCACGTGATGCGCGTTTCATACAGAAAAGATTGCTGGCTGAACTTAACTATCCTCCACCACCACCCCCCCCCCAGGCCCTGGAACCGACATGTGCCTGAACCGCGCCAGGAGCACACCAGTTACCACCGGTGGAACCCCTGGATCGCGCCGCCGACCCCCACCTTTCCGTACGCACTGCAGGCATGGAGCCCCATCCTGAGTCACACAATTCTTTTACAGCCACAAACAGCCTAAGGCCCTTGCGAGGGCTGCGCAAGCCCTAAGACCCTGCCGGGGGCAGGCTGGCATAAGACCCTGGCAGGGGCAGCCCGAAGAGGATGCGTTTCGTCAAGGAACTACTAACCCGAGGACGTCGAGTGTTAGCAGTGTGGACGGCCTGGTCACTAGCAGCGTTCCTCTCTTCTGTTTCCCAGAATATCTCAGGGAAACACGAATCGCAGGCGACACTGAGACCGGGAAGCGTAACGCCTGTGGTGGACAAGGCCGCTGGTGATCTCGTGCTGGTCCCGTCAATTGACCGCACAAAAGGTACACCTCCGGCATTGGAGCCGAATGTAAAGATCAGGGTACCTGGAACAGTGGTCACAGCACTCATAGACACAGGGTCTAGCGTGTCTTTGTTTGCCCATGCGATTTGCAACCCTTGCAAAGCGAAAAAAGTTCGGCAAGCAACAATACAGATCAAAATGGCAAGCAGCAGTTTAGTCGAAAGCACCAACGCAGGGCGCCTATGGCTAACATTTACTACGCGGGTACGACGACAACATTTTCTATACCTCGAACGTTTGCCTGTTCCCATGATCCCGGGAAGAGACTTTATTGCAGGCACCGGAATGCAGCTCAACATCAGCGCCGGCGGCTACAAATTGCCGGACAACCCTACCATGGTCCCCTTTTCAGAGTCGCTGGAGCAAAACCCGCATACCACAGATGTTCTCGCCCCCACTTCATTGTTACCAGAAACGCTACTGCAGCAGGTTCGCTACTTCAGAGGAATACCAACCCAGCGAATGCAGATCGAGGCGATGTTGCTGCAGTTTTCTGGCATGTTCACGGAAAAATGGGGAGGGACCAAGGTTCTGCAACACCGTATTGACACCGGTAATTCATGGCCTTGGCGTTGCAACGCTCGCCCGATGAGCAATACCAAGAGAACCCTGTACGACAAGGCCTTGGACGAAGTCATCGATACTGGAGCAGTCCGACCTTCCCAGAGCTCGTGGGGTATTCCCCGCCGTATTGGCACCAAAAAAGGACGGCTTGGTACGCGTGTGCATGGACTACCGCAGACTGAACGCCATGACGGTAAGAGATGCCTACCCATTTCATCAATTCATAAAATATCGTACGCAATGGCAGGCGCCAAATATTTTACAGCACCGGACTGCTCACGGGGCTACATGCAAATAGAAATGCACCCAGACGATATTTAGAAATGCAACAGAAACGAAAATAGAAATGCACCCAAGACGGCATTTAGTTGTCATAAGGTCCTCTTAGAGTTTGTGCGCATGCCGTTTGGTCTTATTAAGAGCCCAAGTTCGTTTCAACTAATGATGGATGGAGTACTAAGTGACGCAAAGTACAAGTATGCCCTTTGGTATCTGGATGATGTAACCGTTTTTATTTAAATCCTTCGAGGAACACCTACAACACGCGCAGATCGTGTTGCAACACATGCGTGTTGCAGGGCTTACATCCATCCGGGCAAGATACAGCTAGCCACAAGTAAGATCGACTTGCTCGGCTTTGTAGTCGATTAACGCACCCTGCGACCCAACCCAGAAAAGTTAACAGCGATCATAAAGTACCCCCACCAAGTGAAATAAAAAGCTTGATATGTTTCCTCGGCATGCCCGCATTTTACAGACACTTTGTTCCGCAGTGTGCTACCATTTCAAAGCCACTGAATGACCTTCTCAAGAAAGGCACCCGGTGGAAGTGACAGAAAGAACAACAGGGCGCCTTCGAATCTCTTTTGACAGAAATATCTAAGAACGCATGTTTACAGTTGCCGGACTTACACAGCCCATTTGCATTACAGACCGACGGCAGTGACTACGGCCTGGGTACTGTACTTTTGACGGCATCCGGTCATCCACTACGGCCAGTTGCTTTCGCAAGTTATGCGCTCACCCCTACGGAACGAAATTACTCGGTCACTGAGAAAGAGTGCCTTGCCATTACGTTTGCTTTGAAGAAGTTCGATATGTTCTTATAATGTGCTCAGTTCGTGAGCCAGACAGATCATCATGGCCTGTACTGGTTACAGCGACTACACAACCCGATCGGACGGCTGGCATGTTGGGCACTCACGTTAGAGCACTACGACTACACAATCGAGTACAAAAAAGGCTCCACCAATACCGTTGCAGACGCACTTTTTCGCTCCCCAGTGGAAAGCACTACGCACTTGGAGCCAGATGAACCAGAACAGAGACGGACGCCTCTCATTGCAGCCGTCGAAGCGACCACGCATGTGCAGTTGGGTACGTTGTTAAGTAAGGAAGACGACGTGAAAGCACAACAGGAGGATGGATTCTGCCGTAAGGTGATTGACAAGTTGGCCGCAGAGGAACTAGCAGACACCGAAACGGTGAGGAATTCAACTGTTTTGTGCAAAACAAAGGAGGTGTGCTTCTACGCTACATACACCAAGCAGCTTATACGATGGCATCACCATTCCGTGTGGTTGCTTCCCTAAGACTACGTAAGTCGTTCATCCGGTACTTTCATGACTCCGCCTTGGCTCGCCACTTCTCCGCTCAAAAGAGTTAAGAGAACTTGTGTAATGCAAAAACTTGGCCAGGTATGCGGCAAGGTACGCTTCGCTACGCTTGTTCGGGCATTGGGCGTCAGAAAGCTAAACCGCGGGGTGGCTTGCCCCTTGGCACAGTGAAACCGTTAGAGAGTGTAGCCCCATGGCAAGTGGTAGCATGCGATATCATGGGCCCTCTTCCTAGAAGCAAAAATGGTGAGCAATTCCTTCTTGTGGTGACCGACCACTTCAGCAAATGGGTAGAACTCTTTGCTCTCTTCGCAGGCTGACGCAGCAAAAATATGGCAGCATCTATTGGAGGCTTTCACCCGGTTCTGGTTCCCGGTACGGCTAATCATGGACAATACTACGTACTTAACCAGCAAGGTTTTCGCAAGTTCCTGTGAGGCTCTGGGTATGCGTTACGTCCGGAAATCCGCCTACCACCCCCAGGCAAACATCGCGGAAAGGGGGAATCGAAACCTGAAGTCTATGCTCGTTACATTCACATATCGCCACAAAGACTGGGACAGTATACTTGCAGAAATGGCTGTTGCCACCCGTATTACCATAAACTGATCGACCGATTTTTCGCCAGCCCATTCAACCTTTGGCAGAGAATTCAGTGTCCAATACAGAACGCGCTAAACTCCGATTCACCAGTCCGGGACACAAGCGCTAAACTCCTATTCACCGGCACACACCAGTCCGAGGTAATTTTTACAAAATGGATGCACGAACACTTTATGCAGGTCGTCCTGGAGGCACGAGAACAACTGTGCGCAGCGAGGGTGGAGCAATGTCACCAATACAACAAAAGGCGCCAAGATACCCGCTTTGACGTTGGCGATCTCGTCCTACGACTTCTGAGTGACGCAGCACGTGGGTTTTCTGCAGCTCTCGCCGATAAGTGAGATGGCCCATGGCCCCTACGAGGTTATCGGCAGATCAAGGTTGTCCGACATGCTGGCCAACTGCACAACAAGGACTCGCTGTGGACCTGTGCACGTCTCGCACCTTAAGAGGTACCACCCAACGGTTCCTACAGCGCTCCCGGACAACACGGGTGCTCCAGATGGGCCAAGCATACCGCAAGTAGCGACGCGTCAATCGCCGCATTACAATCTGCGTCGTCGGAGATGTACTGAAAAGGTTAACATTACTTTTTCTTTGTGTCTTCGCAAGGGATCATAACTGCGACACACAAAGCGTACTGAAATGTTTCCTTTTGTTTCTCTCCTTTTCTTTCCCGCTCCCCCTCGAATGTTCGTAACCCCGACATGCACGATGTTGCAATATTTTTTTTTGCCCTTGTCTTCTTTGCTCACTTTTTGATTTCTTGTCGCTTGCTTTCCTCTCGGCACGGGGAGAGGTGTTTCACTACGCAGACGACTCACTGCTGTAGTCACGCTCATGCATGATGTCTCGTCGGTACCACCCGTACAACGCTTGGCCCCAGCAAAGAGCCCCACCCACGCGGCGGCCAGTCAACGGACGGCGACGCCATATGAGGACGTCGCCACCTGGAGAATCCTCCGATACAACTGCCATTCCGTCGGGTGGGTGTCGCACACGGACTGAGAGGACCAGCCCCAGTGTTAATGGGGCCCCCCTCGTCCTCACACCCGAACCCTTCTCGGGGCTCATGATTCGGGAGCGGCACCCTTAGGAGCCACCGTCTGTGTACACGGCTGAAGAGTGCGCCACCCTCTGCGAGGTATGCGGCGTGTTGGAGGTGTTTTGGCCGCGGCACTGCGTCACTAGAGGAGCCTAAATCGTAGCTTTTGTCCCACGCAGGAACGGCGCCAAGACGAACGCCGAGACGACGGCCGAGTTTATTGCGTCGGACCAGCGTAAACAGCGCGCCTGGCTGTGAACAAGATCGACCGGGGGTGTTCGAGGGAGCGGCTAGCACTCTGTACCCAACACCTATCCGATGCCGCGGCGAACTGCGTCTGATATAAGCGGTTGAGGGAGGGCAGGGAAGGAAAAGAGGTGGCCCGGGCAAATAGGTAACAGTGCTGTGAAGCGCTGTCGGTGTGCGATCATTCACCTACATTCCGCCGAACGACGAGCAGCTAAACGCTTGCTGTGGCAGCTCAGCGCATCACAGTTGTTGCTGTTGCTCCTTTGCTGATGGGACATGCCCACGTGGGGAATTTGCCAAGAAAGGGGGTGGCTTTTGGGGCTGTTCAGCTGTTCGTACGAAACCATGGGCCACGCAGTAGGGTTTCACCGGGTGGCCGCATGCCCGGAAGGGGCGTTACACACAGACACGCCCACACGCACACACGCACGCGCGCAGAAACGCACACGCACGCGCACGCACGCGCAAACACACACACACACGGGCCAACACACACGTGCACGCACGCACGTACGCACGCATGCACACACGCACACACACGCGCACACCTGCACACACAAAACACACGCGCACACGCACACACGCACACGCACGCACGCACGTGCACGCACGCGCGCACACACACACACGCAAAACAAAGAAGATTAGACTGAAACCTCGAATTGATGGAGGGTTTCATTGCTACGTGCATTCTACGAATAACGACTTTTCACTTGCAGCTTTGGACATCGTTAACGTTGTTTTCGAGTGAACCAAACCGCCAGATCATCATTATCAATTTTTTACAGGGTTAAAACTTTGGCAGCCATGCTTGAGGGTTCACAGCTAGGCGGCAAAATGACTTATCAGAAGCTCCAGTGGTCACCAGCGGTCTCTGGCGGTCACCGGTGCATTGAGAGAAATCTGGAGGAAATCACATGGTTTTTTTAGCGATCACTGTTGGTCACGCTCATCGGGTCTCCTAGCAACGGCGCGTTAGGCCGGACCACCGGGGCCCTACGTCACAGCGCGGCCAACCCGGTAGGTAATGGCCGACAGGCGAAGAGGAAGCCGACGACAGGGGACCAAGAGATGGCGGAGAAGGTAGCGTGTGCGCACAAAACAAAACAAAAAAAAAAACGGCGCTGCTTGCACTATTGGAGCAAGGCTTGAGAAGCAGCCGGGCTGGCGGGTGGCTCCTCTGCATTCGTTGGCGACGCAGCTGTTACCCCTGACATGGACTTCCGGACTTGCCGCTAAAAGTTCTCCACGACTGGGAGGCCCGGATCGTCTTGTGCGCACGCATTCCCATCCGTCCCAAAGTGAACCGCATTAGGAAGTTCTAGAACCGGCGCAAACTGGCTTCGCGAACTCAGTGTCTGTTGTGCGAGCTGCTCTAGCGTCCCCAATTCAGTCGCGAACGCACGTAAACTTGCGATAAAAAACAGCCAGCGAGGGATCACGCCACGAACGCTTCGCGGAGTGATCCCGATTGGCGCGTGGCACATGCGCTCCCGATTAGGTCATAATTAGGCGAGGCTTGGCTTTAAAAGAAACATAAATTGGTTTCCGAAGGTCGCGTGTTCAATGGCGGAATCGCTAGATCACGTGCGTACGGCAACATATACCCAATATTACACTTTTGCCTAGAGCAAGGGTCGCAAAAACATGTAAAAAAGATCTTCGTATCATTCCTTGTTTACGTACCTATCCTCACCGCCTTTCTGCTGTACTCTGACGTCAATGTTCGAGTGTCACGTAGCCTCTATGTCGCACAAAACATTAAACAGAACGGTGCAGCTACTGGCGGGTTCGTGTGAATACTCGAGCCAGTCAGCGCTCCTGGCTGTGTGGGAAACGCGGGTGCACAATTTGGCGGTTCCTGCACTCCGGCATGGCGCATATTTGAAGGAACGAATGTCTACCGTCGCCATCCGTCACACGAGCTTATCATAGTTTGCAGATATAGCACGTCGCTTAGAAGGTATGAATAATGCTGAAAAACCTGGCGCGTCTCTGTAGGCCGAAACGTCACTACGCATGCGGCCGCGGCAATAATTTGCCTCTACGACCGGCAAGGAGACCACTGTGCGGTGTATGGATGCCACGACATACAGAGCAGCAGCGAAACCTTAATTGTCATCACCCTCAATTGCGGCGCGGCTTCGTAAAGCGGTGACCTAATAGCTGCCGCCATGCTAAGCGATTCTGGTACACTATACTAACCCTTTTGTGCTGCGACCCGGCCTAGGAGGGCATGGAGTAAGAAAAAAGAAAAAAAGGGAAAGAAAAGTGACCGGTTCGCCGCTACAACGCTGCATGCAGAAACGCTGGCGGACCGCCAGTCGTCGCTGGAAATCCTCAATTACTGATGTGAGTGAGGACGTTGTGTTTTGTGCCGCCCTTCCAGGCCTTCAAACGCTCGTTTCCCCTATTCTAAATCTGTCATGCGGACTCAGGCAGGGCCGATGTGAGGAATGCGGCCGACCAGCAGTGCGAGCATAGATGCGAGCGGGCTGACCCCCGACTGGTCTCACAAGGCAGCTGTAGGTGGAGCATGCGTGTCGGTTGTTAGAAAAAACGTTACGTACCGCCGTGCGCCGCCAATGGCTGCGCGTATCTCGAAAACGCAACGGCCATGTCCTGTCTCTCTAAGTGGAGTTGCTCCGGGTCGGTTGTGCATAGCGCACGACGTTAAAGCCATGGTGAGTTATGCACGGGGCCACTATATTATCTCTATGCACGGAGTGAAACAGAAACAGCGCGACGTCGTGCGCTGCATTTTGTTAGAGCATATGTCGAGCCGTGTGTCCCAAGTCCATGCCGGGCGCAAGCGTATTCGCCCAAATTGTGATCAAGTCGCCAAGAAGCTGAATTATCGCGTTTTTTGAACGTGACTGCGTACGAGCTGTAGCTTAGCTGCGTTATGTGATTTAATATGCCACCTTTTCTATTTTGATTCTCGATTACGCGGAGATTCCGTTGTTAAATGTGTCATTTCAGCTGGTATGTTTTCGTCGCCTATTTTTGTTGGAGCGCTTTGAGTAGTTTTGGACAAAAACCTTTGTCAATTAAAAATGAATAGGGATCTGCGTTGAGTTTTATTGCCTATGATAATAAAGAAGATACAGGAGTATTACCATTGAAGTTCAATTTCATTGTCTTGCTTAGGCTTCGGGAATGAGCTGTGCTTCGTGATAGTCAAATTTAATGAGCTAGATTTCACCGGTATGACCAGCTGCAACAATGCATGTGAAGACATTAAACGCAACATTGAATCAAATAACCACCTTTCAGCTTTTCCTACACATGCGCATGCAAATGCTTCCCCAAAACAAATCCTTGCATCTGATATGGGCATTATTGAAGCTGTATAGGCACTGCTAGCCTTGTGTTTGTCACTTAAGTACAAAGCTGCTGCTGTAATTGTCATCTGCATGCATGTGCTGTAAATTCGAGATAGAGTATTCTCCCTGTCGCATCACAAGTGGCTGCTGGACCGAGAAGCTCGCTGCTCCAGCAGTGCTCAACATCCTGGATGCCAAGTCGAACAGTAAGCTGCTGCTTGCTGCAGCGCTATTCACAACGAAACACGTGCAATGTCTACGCATATATTAGGAGTGTAAATCACAATGACAGCACATCAATTGATGCCAAATTCATAACACGGGCAGTGAAGTATGTTTGAAAGGTCACTTAGTGAACTGTACCGTACAAAGTTATCAGAACTGGTTGATGTATTACATGTTGTTTGAGTGGACGCATGGAAAAACACATATCATTATGATACATATCGCTCCGCTGAAACTGGTCAGTGGTATCATACTTTTCTTGTTACGCAAGAGCCAGAATCGGATCTTATGCTCAGGAAGAAATTTATTTTCTTGCCAAAAATGCACTACATGAAATTATTTATTAACGTTGTGCTTGTGCATTTTACCCAGTGGCTTACCAATCAGATAAAACCTATTTAACCTAATTCCTTCGTAAGACAGCAAATAGAAAAGGAGCTAAACAGAATCCAAGTAGAAATAAAACACCGAAGTCTTTTGTGGTCCTCACTACTGTTATCATGTCAGATTTGGCTCAGACAGCTAAACAGACACACTGCTGAATTACGCAGAGCAAATGAGATGAGCAATAGTAATATCCCAATAGTCACCCTCCTCGTGCAGCGAAAACTATCGCACAGCTTAAGCGTGGCTTTACTTCCAGAAAATAGTTTGGAAACAGTGCGGGTTTTCTCCAGCTCGAGATTAACGATTTCCTTTTATGTATACATCTGCCACACAGTATCCTGTCACTACTGAACTTATTCATCTTAATTCGTGCACCACACATGTAACAAATGAGATCAGAAACCAAGCACGGCAACCGCTTTTTCTTATTCTCATAGCTATATATCAAGGCAATCAACCGTGAGCCAGCACCACACAACACACCGCTCTGTTCACTACAGCAAATGAGATCATAAGCCGATTGTTGAAATGGCTTCTGCGGCCCTCACTGTTATACTGTAAGATCACTGTTGAGTCTACGACACAGCAGACAACACTGAGTAATGGCCAATGAGATTACAAACCAAACATTGCAATGGTCTCTTCTTATTCTCATAGCGGCATGTCAAAGCAATCAACCCTCAGCAAGTTACACACCACATATAGGCTGCTCCAGAAACAAGTCTTAATAAAGCACACAAACAGCATATCTGGTGTTCTCTGCTGTCTGGAGGAATTTCTTGCTTCTGAAGCTATGGAAACACAGGTATTTCAGCTAAACGCGGCACTCCACACTAACTGAACGAGGCAAAGGAGGCACTGGCGAATAGGTCGCAGCCTAACACATCTTGAAAGGACTCGATAGCAGATCGGTCACTGTTGGAGTCCATGTCGTCTTCACCAATGTCTATTACAATAGGTTGAACATACGCATTTGCTTTACCGTCTCCTCTGAACATTGTTTCAATGTTGATCACATGCTGAACAGTGTTTGTTCAGTGCTGAGCTGTTAGCAACCACTGTTACCTTGGGACCATCTTCCCCCAGGAGCACCTCTACATCTGCCAGCTTAAATGTGTCATTTCTTGCTGCGACGCCTCACTTCATCTGTTTCCATTTGCACTCAATAGGACTTAGCTCACAATGGCAGGGCTCCCGAATACATCCTCTCCTTTCAGCTGCACCGTAAATACGATACCTGATTTTCCGTGTCTTTACAGAGGCCACAAGGCTGAGGAGCTCCTTTTTAAGCGTTTTTTTAAAGACGATAGTCTTCCTTGGGCTTCTTAAACCCAGAAATTTTGGTCTGTCTGTCCGTCTGTCTGTCTGTGACTCGATTCAGCCACCCGGCCAAAGCTACAGAATGCCTGCGCAATAGTCTTATATAGTCACAGCTAAATCTACCCGTCTTGGTCCGGTGTAATGTTCATACTTGTCAACATTGTTGAAGAAGAACAAGATATTACGCAAATATGAGACAACAAATCAATACAGAAGTGATATTTGCAGTGTTCCTTTATAAAAATTCAAACATGGGTGACTTTTGCGAAATTAAATACTTCATCAACTGCAGAAAAAGAATTCACTCCGTCGTCGCCTGCTGTCGCCAGCGCCACTATAGCTTCTGGCGCCATTTTAAGAAATCAACAAGCAACAGTTACGCAAGGTTCCACTAGATAGTTTCCACGTTCTGCTTGCAACGCACGTGGAGTAGGGAAACGCGGATCTATAAACGTTGAAGTAGGGTGCCTCGATTAACGCGCGTCTTCGCCGTACGGCAGCGTTCGCATCGACACACCCGGTTTGGAGCAGTGGAACGCGGGAAATTTAAAATGATTTAAGCAAACCTTTGGTGTCTTTACCTTGGGAGGAGCGCTACGCGAGAGGAACAACATGAGAGGTGAGCGGTAAAGCGAAGGGAGGCATTTACTTGGCAAAAGTCGATAAAGACTATCGTCTTTTGACGACATTTGCAACGAAAGAAGCAGATACGCGGCCAATTTTTTTATTCCAAGCAGTCCTTCGGACGTCACCCAGCCCTTAAAAACATTTTTGCACGAAGTCGTCGTAGCCACTGCTTCTTCCAGCCACGAGTGGTTCATGCCAATTACACTACCGAGTGGCAGTTGTGGCAAAACGGCCCCAAACCACCTGTCAAAGCGGGTGTCGTCTGTCTCCTCGTGGTACTCGCCTGCATTCGTACTCCGAAAGATGTCCAGGCACCCACCGACGAAGCCGCCATCGCTGTCGATGTGCGTTACAATCAGGCGCTATCTTTTCCCTGACGGCTGCTTCAAACCTGCCATCAGACCACGCATGAAGGCGTCGTGGTGGGAAGCAACCGTCGTGTCCGTCAAACAGTCGATATCGTGTGTCCCGAATCACTCAGGTTTCATCAAAGGAGAATAATTTTCGATCTTCAATCCTGTACCTGGCGATGTCGTAGAGGTACTTCTGCTGCCACGCGACAATGTCGTGCCGCTCGACCAGCAGCGAATTCCGGCCTGTCTTCTCATACCTGAAACCGATGTCATTCAGCAGCCGGCGCACAGTCCATGGATTGAGAGGAGTAACATCGCCGCTAGCGTTGACATCCGCAGCAATTGCCTTCACTGTCGGGATCCCATTGCGGCGAAAAAAAAGGCGATGCACGGACGACCGCAATGCGTACTTCGTGAAGGCGTAGTACACTTCTGTGCATCGTCTCTTTCCACCGCTACGCGGGCACTTTCGGGAGGGCGTCGCAAGATTGCCATCGTTATGTTTGATCTCCTTCTTCACGTCCATCACCAAACTCACGCTGATTTCAAGAAGATCGCTAATTGTTGCGACCGTTTCTTTAACGCTGCGCTCTGGGTGTAGATGCCGCAAGCGAACGTACGTATTCCGGATCATCTCCCGCCTGCAGCTGCAGATTACATGGTCGCTTTTGTTTTTTTTTGTAGCATCGGCGTGGCGTGGATGGGAACGCACCACAATCCTCAGTCGGAACGATAACGCAGACTCAGACGCGAGTTCTTCGGGCTCCAAACCGGAAAAGGGGACAGGCAATGCATGAAACCTGAAGCAAGCGGTTAGGAGAAAACCCGGAAGAGCAGAAATTTACCATCAGCAATAAATATGAAACTCACTACTCCGCCTGACGAATAAGTTCTTTCATGCGTTGCATTAAATTTGCAAATAAAGAATTTTTAGCTAAAGTTTTTATTTCGGCTCAAAATGAAGGTGTCCTGAAGAACTACTTTTCGGCGCGGACTCACTCGCAAAAGCTTGACTCCGAGCGCTGCCTGCTGGTGAACGGCGGTCGGCCGCGACGTCACCTTGATAGAGCAATACCATTGGCTGCAAGGGGGGTACTGGAAGTGGGGGATTAGGTTACGCCCCATTTTGCTTGACTTGTATCGGAGTATACAATCCTGGCTACGGGCCTACGCAAAAGAGTAGGAAGGGGGGCGGGGTAGGAAGCAACCGGCGAAGACAACAACTCTATGATCATCAACGAGGAATGACTTCCGATAATTATTTTTGTGTCGCAAGCTACGCACCAGCCATACGCGGCTTCGATGTATGTATGCAATGTCTCTAAACATACATTGAAATAATTGGAAAATGCGACAGAGTACGGAGTCACCTGTATAAATTGTTACCTTTGGTTCTTTCTGTTGTCTTGTTTTATTTTAATTAGCCAGATTTAGGGGAAAACCCCAAGGCGGAGTAAGTTCCCTGGAAGAAAAATTTGACATGCACCTCAACGCAGCAATCAAATTTTCTTTCACTTGTTTCGTTTTATTTACTTTTGTAGTCCTTCAGGTCCCCTCTCCTCCCGATCTGAAATTCTGAGTACTCAGCTGTTTTGGGCACCCGCCACTGAGTGCAACAGATTAATCACCGCAAAATTTCACTAATCTTGCTCTCAAGACCTAGCTGATTCGTCTTTGCTAGATTCAATGTTTCAGGTTCGTATGCAGGTTGTGAGTACATACATTGCTTAAGGAAGACTGTAATTGTCATAGGTCACCTATTAAAAGTAGTACAGAGGCTGTTAAGATACCATGCACGAGAAAAAGCATCAGGTGAATTACAACCTGCGAACATAAGGGCACGAGGCAGACTGGAAACGAGTTTATTCGGACAGTTTATTTGGGGCGTCAGATTCACAACCCAAGCCAGCTATCAGCTTCGTGATTTAACCCTGAACGTAAGGCAACTATGAGCAGCACAGAGAGGCGGGTGCATCGTCATCCTCTGGCGTGGAGGCATTCTGGTATCACGCAGCGCCGACTGCATGCTTGAAGCTGTGCTCCGTCAAGTGTGTTAATTCTGACCACCAATTCAGGTCAGCGACTGCCAGCAACAGGTTAAAATTACATCAATTTGATAGGTTGTCTGAAACTATGATGGTTTGGTATGAGAGCGGTTTTATTATTCTTGTGTATAATTTGTTGTGCCTAATAGTTAATAATAGTATTAACCATCTTTCGGCGGCGGCCAGAAAGGCCATTTGGCAATCCCAGGGAGCGTATGAAAACACGAGTGAATAATAAAATATTATTAATTATAATATTATTAGTATTTTCGTCTAGTGGAACATCAAGGCAATCCCTACCAAACCCCCCCCCCCTTTCTTTGGCGAACCCACAAATCCGCCCCTGATGGAGAATAGGTGGTCAATAACTTTCGTTGTCCGGTGTTGACTGTCCCTGACAAAAATTTTGTCGAACTCCGGCGTCCAGCATGCGGGTTTCGCCGCAAAAATAGACGGAGTTACGAACTTTTGCTGCGATATGATCTCTGATAAACCACATAAGCATGAATGATGCGAAAACACCCCGCGCGCGCGTAAAACAGCCGTCTAATCAAGCGCGCAAGGACCAGACAAGGGTAGGCTCCCGCAGACCTCACGCGGAGACCGGCGGAACTTCACATTCAGACTGGTCTGCATTTTTAAGTGCAATGCACTTCTTAAGCGACCCTGAACCAGCGTCTACCGGCGATGTCCGCGCACGTGGAGATGGGCGCGCGCAGCCTGGCCGCTGACATGACATATAGCACATACCCACGTGGGGGATTGGCCAGGAATCTCCTCGTCTTCCTTGGCAACGGGGGGAGATGGGCGCGCGCTGCCTGGCCGCTGACATGGCACATACCCACGTGGGGGATTGGCCAAGAATCGGGCGTGAGAAGGGCTAATGCACCTGCTTAAAGGAGTACTGACACGAAATTTCAAAGCTGAGATCCGCTCTAGCAATCAAGTACAACGACAACACAAATAGGTGTCTGTGAATAAATGCATCTTTCTTTCTTTGCAGTTGTGTATGTGTGTGTTTTCTGTCTTTCGCGAACAATACCGAACCGCGCAAATTCAACTCGTGCATTCGCACTTTCACATTCTTCGCCTCGGGGAAATGCGGGGAATTTGTTCTCGGCGCCGCTGCGAAGGCCGTATCAACACACCGCGCGCCGCCGCTCTACCCGTCTGTGGCTGATAATAGCACTGGTGCTAAGTCAAAGGTGAAAAAAATAGAAATTTGAGACTTTAAGGCACCAAAGAAACCATTGGGCTATGAAACAAATCCTTGCATCTGATATGGGCATTATTGAAGCTGTATAGGCACTGCTAGCCTTGTGTTTGTCACTTAAGTACAAAGCTGCTGCTGTAATTGTCATCTGCATGCATGTGCTGTAAATTCGAGATAGAGTATTCTCCCTGTCGCATCACAAGTGGCTGCTGGACCGAGAAGCTCGCTGCTCCAGCAGTGCTCAACATCCTGGATGCCAAGTCGAACAGTAAGCTGCTGCTTGCTGCAGCGCTATTCACAACGAAACACGTGCAATGTCTACGCATATATTAGGAGTGTAAATCACAATGACAGCACATCAATTGATGCCAAATTCATAACACGGGCAGTGAAGTATGTTTGAAAGGTCACTTAGTGAACTGTACCGTACAAAGTTATCAGAACTGGTTGATGTATTACATGTTGTTTGAGTGGACGCATGGAAAAACACATATCATTATGATACATATCGCTCCGCTGAAACTGGTCAGTGGTATCATACTTTTCTTGTTACGCAAGAGCCAGAATCGGATCTTATGCTCAGGAAGAAATTTATTTTCTTGCCAAAAATGCACTACATGAAATTATTTATTAACGTTGTGCTTGTGCATTTTACCCAGTGGCTTACCAATCAGATAAAACCTATTTAACCTAATTCCTTCGTAAGACAGCAAATAGAAAAGGAGCTAAACAGAATCCAAGTAGAAATAAAACACCGAAGTCTTTTGTGGTCCTCACTACTGTTATCATGTCAGATTTGGCTCAGACAGCTAAACAGACACACTGCTGAATTACGCAGAGCAAATGAGATGAGCAATAGTAATATCCCAATAGTCACCCTCCTCGTGCAGCGAAAACTATCGCACAGCTTAAGCGTGGCTTTACTTCCAGAAAATAGTTTGGAAACAGTGCGGGTTTTCTCCAGCTCGAGATTAACGATTTCCTTTTATGTATACATCTGCCACACAGTATCCTGTCACTACTGAACTTATTCATCTTAATTCGTGCACCACACATGTAACAAATGAGATCAGAAACCAAGCACGGCAACCGCTTTTTCTTATTCTCATAGCTATATATCAAGGCAATCAACCGTGAGCCAGCACCACACAACACACCGCTCTGTTCACTACAGCAAATGAGATCATAAGCCGATTGTTGAAATGGCTTCTGCGGCCCTCACTGTTATACTGTAAGATCACTGTTGAGTCTACGACACAGCAGACAACACTGAGTAATGGCCAATGAGATTACAAACCAAACATTGCAATGGTCTCTTCTTATTCTCATAGCGGCATGTCAAAGCAATCAACCCTCAGCAAGTTACACACCACATATAGGCTGCTCCAGAAACAAGTCTTAATAAAGCACACAAACAGCATATCTGGTGTTCTCTGCTGTCTGGAGGAATTTCTTGCTTCTGAAGCTATGGAAACACAGGTATTTCAGCTAAACGCGGCACTCCACACTAACTGAACGAGGCAAAGGAGGCACTGGCGAATAGGTCGCAGCCTAACACATCTTGAAAGGACTCGATAGCAGATCGGTCACTGTTGGAGTCCATGTCGTCTTCACCAATGTCTATTACAATAGGTTGAACATACGCATTTGCTTTACCGTCTCCTCTGAACTTCGTTTCAATGTTGATCACATGCTGAACAGTGTTTGTTCAGTGCTGAGCTGTTAGCAACCACTGTTACCTTGGGACCATCTTCCCCCAGGAGCACCTCTACATCTGCCAGCTTAAATGTGTCATTTCTTGCTGCGACGCCTCACTTCATCTGTTTCCATTTGCACTCAATAGGACTTAGCTCACAATGGCAGGGCTCCCGAATACATCCTCTCCTTTCAGCTGCACCGTAAATACGATACCTGATTTTCCGTGTCTTTACAGAGGCCACAAGGCTGAGGAGCTCCTTTTTAAGCGTTTTTTTAAAGACGATAGTCTTCCTTGGGCTTCTTAAACCCAGAAATTTTGGTCTGTCTGTCCGTCTGTCTGTCTGTGACTCGATTCAGCCACCCGGCCAAAGCTACAGAATGCCTGCGCAATAGTCTTATATAGTCACAGCTAAATCTACCCGTCTTGGTCCGGTGTAATGTTCATACTTGTCAACATTGTTGAAGAAGAACAAGATATTACGCAAATATGAGACAACAAATCAATACAGAAGTGATATTTGCAGTGTTCCTTTATAAAAATTCAAACATGGGTGACTTTTGCGAAATTAAATACTTCATCAACTGCAGAAAAAGAATTCACTCCGTCGTCGCCTGCTGTCGCCAGCGCCACTATAGCTTCTGGCGCCATTTTAAGAAATCAACAAGCAACAGTTACGCAAGGTTCCACTAGATAGTTTCCACGTTCTGCTTGCAACGCACGTGGAGTAGGGAAACGCGGATCTATAAACGTTGAAGTAGGGTGCCTCGATTAACGCGCGTCTTCGCCGTACGGCAGCGTTCGCATCGACACACCCGGTTTGGAGCAGTGGAACGCGGGAAATTTAAAATGATTTAAGCAAACCTTTGGTGTCTTTACCTTGGGAGGAGCGCTACGCGAGAGGAACAACATGAGAGGTGAGCGGTAAAGCGAAGGGAGGCATTTACTTGGCAAAAGTCGATAAAGACTATCGTCTTTTGACGACATTTGCAACGAAAGAAGCAGATACGCGGCCAATTTTTTTATTCCAAGCAAGTCCTTCGGACGTCACCCAGCCCTTAAAAACATTTTTGCACGAAGTCGTCGTAGCCACTGCTTCTTCCAGCCACGAGTGGTTCATGCCAATTACACTACCGAGTGGCAGTTGTGGCAAAACGGCCCCAAACCACCTGTCAAAGCGGGTGTCGTCTGTCTCCTCGTGGTAGTCGCCTGCATTCGTACTCCGAAAGATGTCCAGGAAACCCACCGACGAAGCCGCCATCGCTGTCGATGTGCGTTACAATCAGGCGCTATCTTTTCCCTGACGGCTGCTTCAAACCTGCCATCAGACCACGCATGAAGGCGTCGTGGTGGGAAGCAACCGTCGTGTCCGTCAAACAGTCGATATCGTGTGTCCCGAATCCACTCAGGTTTCATCAAAGGAGAATAATTTTCGATCTTCAATCCTGTACCTGGCGATGTCGTAGAGGTACTTCTGCTGCCACGCGACAATGTCGTGCCGCTCGACCAGCAGCGAATTCCGGCCTGTCTTCTCATACCTGAAACCGATGTCATTCAGCAGCCGGCGCACAGTCCATGGATTGAGAGGAGTAACATCGCCGCTAGCGTTGACATCCGCAGCAATTGCCTTCACTGTCGGGATCCCATTGCGGCGAAAAAAAAGGCGATGCACGGACGACCGCAATGCGTACTTCGTGAAGGCGTAGTACACTTCTGTGCATCGTCTCTTTCCACCGCTACGCGGGCACTTTCGGGAGGGCGTCGCAAGATTGCCATCGTTATGTTTGATCTCCTTCTTCACGTCCATCACCAAACTCACGCTGATTTCAAGAAGATCGCTAATTGTTGCGACCGTTTCTTTAACGCTGCGCTCTGGGTGTAGATGCCGCAAGCGAACGTACGTATTCCGGATCATCTCCCGCCTGCAGCTGCAGATTACATGGTCGCTTTTGTTTTTTTTTGTAGCATCGGCGTGGCGTGGATGGGAACGCACCACAATCCTCAGTCGGAACGATAACGCAGACTCAGACGCGAGTTCTTCGGGCTCCAAACCGGAAAAGGGGACAGGCAATGCATGAAACCTGAAGCAAGCGGTTAGGAGAAAACCCGGAAGAGCAGAAATTTACCATCAGCAATAAATATGAAACTCACTACTCCGCCTGACGAATAAGTTCTTTCATGCGTTGCATTAAATTTGCAAATAAAGAATTTTTAGCTAAAGTTTTTATTTCGGCTCAAAATGAAGGTGTCCTGAAGAACTACTTTTCGGCGCGGACTCACTCGCAAAAGCTTGACTCCGAGCGCTGCCTGCTGGTGAACGGCGGTCGGCCGCGACGTCACCTTGATAGAGCAATACCATTGGCTGCAAGGGGGGTACTGGAAGTGGGGGATTAGGTTACGCCCCATTTTGCTTGACTTGTATCGGAGTATACAATCCTGGCTACGGGCCTACGCAAAAGAGTAGGAAGGGGGGCGGGGTAGGAAGCAACCGGCGAAGACAACAACTCTATGATCATCAACGAGGAATGACTTCCGATAATTATTTTTGTGTCGCAAGCTACGCACCAGCCATACGCGGCTTCGATGTATGTATGCAATGTCTCTAAACATACATTGAAATAATTGGAAAATGCGACAGAGTACGGAGTCACCTGTATAAATTGTTACCTTTGGTTCTTTCTGTTGTCTTGTTTTATTTTAATTAGCCAGATTTAGGGGAAAACCCCAAGGCGGAGTAAGTTCCCTGGAAGAAAAATTTGACATGCACCTCAACGCAGCAATCAAATTTTCTTTCACTTGTTTCGTTTTATTTACTTTTGTAGTCCTTCAGGTCCCCTCTCCTCCCGATCTGAAATTCTGAGTACTCAGCTGTTTTGGGCACCCGCCACTGAGTGCAACAGATTAATCACCGCAAAATTTCACTAATCTTGCTCTCAAGACCTAGCTGATTCGTCTTTGCTAGATTCAATGTTTCAGGTTCGTATGCAGGTTGTGAGTACATACATTGCTTAAGGAAGACTGTAATTGTCATAGGTCACCTATTAAAAGTAGTACAGAGGCTGTTAAGATACCATGCACGAGAAAAAGCATCAGGTGAATTACAACCTGCGAACATAAGGGCACGAGGCAGACTGGAAACGAGTTTATTCGGACAGTTTATTTGGGGCGTCAGATTCACAACCCAAGCCAGCTATCAGCTTCGTGATTTAACCCTGAACGTAAGGCAACTATGAGCAGCACAGAGAGGCGGGTGCATCGTCATCCTCTGGCGTGGAGGCATTCTGGTATCACGCAGCGCCGACTGCATGCTTGAAGCTGTGCTCCGTCAAGTGTGTTAATTCTGACCACCAATTCAGGTTCAGCGACTGCCAGCAACAGGTTAAAATTTCATCAATTTGATAGGTTGTCTGAAACTATGATGGTTTGGTATGAGAGCGGTTTTATTATTCTTGTGTATAATTTGTTGTGCCTAATAGTTAATAATAGTATTAACCATCTTTCGGCGGCGGCCAGAAAGGCCATTTGGCAATCCCAGGGAGCGTATGAAAACACGAGTGAAAAATAAAATATTATTAATTATAATATTATTAGTATTTTCGTCTAGTGGAACATCAAGGCAATCCCTACCAAACCCCCCCCCCCTTTCTTTGGCGAACCCACAAATCCGCCCCTGATGGAGAATAGGTGGTCAATAACTTTCGTTGTCCGGTGTTGACTGTCCCTGACAAAAATTTTGTCGAACTCCGGCGTCCAGCATGCGGGTTTCGCCGCAAAAATAGACGGAGTTACGAACTTTTGCTGCGATATGATCTCTGATAAACCACATAAGCATGAATGATGCGAAAACACCCCGCGCGCGCGTAAAACAGCCGTCTAATCAAGCGCGCAAGGACCAGACAAGGGTAGGCTCCCGCAGACCTCACGCGGAGACCGGCGGAACTTCACATTCAGACTGGTCTGCATTTTTAAGTGCAATGCACTTCTTAAGCGACCCTGAACCAGCGTCTACCGGCGATGTCCGCGCACGTGGAGATGGGCGCGCGCAGCCTGGCCGCTGACATGACATATAGCACATACCCACGTGGGGGATTGGCCAGGAATCTCCTCGTCTTCCTTGGCAACGGGGGGAGATGGGCGCGCGCTGCCTGGCCGCTGACATGGCACATACCCACGTGGGGGATTGGCCAAGAATCGGGCGTGAGAAGGGCTAATGCACCTGCTTAAAGGAGTACTGACACGAAATTTCAAAGCTGAGATCCGCTCTAGCAATCAAGTACAACGACAACACAAATAGGTGTCTGTGAATAAATGCATCTTTCTTTCTTTGCAGTTGTGTATGTGTGTGTTTTCTGTCTTTCGCGAACAATACCGAACCGCGCAAATTCAACTCGTGCATTCGCACTTTCACATTCTTCGCCTCGGGGAAATGCGGGGAATTTGTTCTCGGCGCCGCTGCGAAGGCCGTATCAACACACCGCGCGCCGCCGCTCTACCCGTCTGTGGCTGATAATAGCACTGGTGCTAAGTCAAAGGTGAAAAAAATAGAAATTTGAGACTTTAAGGCACCAAAGAAACCATTGGGCTATGAAACGTGTTATATATAGTGCTCGTTCCATCTTCATCTTGACATTTGGATATCTTAACTTGAGCTTAAAGCATAAATGCTCACGGGCATTTATGCTTTCTGCCTCCACAAAAAAAAGTCGCTAGGCTTGGCAGCACAATGCCTTAGTAACTGCCGCTGGTAATACGGCACAAATTGGAGCCACTACTTGACTAGGCTCAAATCCTCAAGAGTTGAAACAGTTTCGGTGCGAATTGATAAAACAGCACTTCATTAGAAACAAGGGAGGAGCAAAAGACTTCTGTAAAAAGACTTGCTGAAGAATTATCTTCGTTAATAAATCTGTTTCTCTTTCTCTATCTTGAATGCCTTGAGAGCGCATCTTGTTTCTTGACCTGCTGCTTTAGATAAATAAATAGTCAGATGTCAGGCCACTGAATTGCGCGTCTTATATTTCTGCCATTTTTTGCTGCTTCACATTAATGTTGCCGCAAACTAGGAGCCAAGAATATAAAACATCCATCCGTCCGATGCCCTCCGATTGCTATGCAAGCAATCTAAGAAGGAAACTCTGTTGGGTACTGTGCTAGGTCTCCTTTCACGGTGACAGCAATAAACCTAGAATTTAGGGTTTAAGTGAGAGTGCCAGAAAATGCATGCCAACATAACAGCACGGCTTTTAAACGGCCAGCCTGCTTGCAGTCGTTTGGAATGGTTATCAAGGTTAGCGATGGGTCCCTCTTAAAACAGCTGATAAGGTTCAAATAAGCCACCAAGGTCAACTGATGCTATGCTTAAATTACCACAACGTTTAAACATAGCTCATATTTAATTTATTGATTGACTTAGTAGTTTCAACAACGTGGTGTATTGCAGTAAGTACAGACAAGGACAGATGCAATGAAAAGGCACGCAAGTGCTGTCTATTCACTGTTATTTACTTTCAGCTAAACACCTGTTATCAAAAAGCGTAATCTATGCTCGCCAAAAAATTCATCCAAATATTTTGACACTGGCTGGCTGATACATCCACTTCACTTCTTACTGAAGTGGTACGCTTTAAAAACGTTGCGGATCGTATGCTCACTTTGCTTTTATAGAGTTCATTGCTCACTCAGCGTTGTGTTGATACACCAACCTGTTTGACTGATGTAAAGGCGCCACAAGAGAAAGGTATTTTGTAAGCCATTTTTGTGAAGCATGAAACAAAATTTTTCAGACAACGTCTGTCTTGCTCATGTAGAGTCATGTTCTTTTTATGTTCCCGTACAGCTAGACAAAGGCTGCCATTTTTGACAGGTGCTGGAATTCTACACTGGGATTGAAGTGCGTTGCCCTCTTCCTCATCCCATACGACATCTTCGACACGAGAACAAACTTTTCCTCCTTGTTTGTGCCTGCCGAATCCTTTCCCCTTATGATTTTTATCCATTAGTGTATTTCCAGCTATTCAGAGCAGTAATACAGTACATTTGCCCGAGGTGAAATCTGAGCGCATTTGACCTTTAATAACACACCTACTGGATTGGGATTTAGGTCACTCAAAACGGAATAGAAATGGTGTGGCCGTCTTGTGTTTGCACGCTGCTCTAATGGGTTCATGCTTTAAAATACGATGAAAAAATTTCCAGGGACAAAGCAGTATGTTGAGAATTGCAAATTATCCAGATCGTGTCCTCCACCAAAAAATTGGCCGCGTATCTGCTCCTTTCGCTGCAAATGACGTGAAAAGACGATAGTCTTTATCGGCTTTTGCGAAGTAAATGCCTCCCTTCGCTTTACCGCTCACCTCTCATGTTTTCCCTCTTGCGTCGCACTCCTCCCGAGGTAAAGACGCCAAATGTTTGCTTAAATCATTTTAAATTTGCCGCGTTCCACTGCTCCAAACCGGGTGCCTCGATGCGAACGCTGCCGTACGGCGAAGACGCGCGTTAATCGAGGCGCCCTACTTCAGCGTTTATAGAACCGCCTTCCCCTACTCCACGTGCGTTGCAAGCAGAACGTGGAACCTATCTAGTGGAACCTTTCGTAACTGTTGCCGGTTGATTTCTTAAAATGGCGCCAGGAGCTATAGTGGCGCGGGCGACAGCAGGCGACGGCGGAGTGATATTTTTTTCTTCAGTTGATGAAGTATTTAATTTCCGAAAAGTCAAGCTTGTTTGAATTTTTATAAAGGAACACTGCAAATATCACTTCTGTATTGATTTGTTGTCTCATATTTGCGTAATGTCTTGTTCTTCCTCAACAATGTTGACAAGTATGAACATTACACCGGACCAAGACGGGTAGATTTAGCTGTGACTATATAACACTATTGCGGAGGCATTCTTTTGCTTTGGCCGGGTGGCTGAATCGAGTCACAGACAGACAGACGGACAGACAGACATACAGACAGACCAAAATTTCTGGGTCAAGTAGCCCAAGAAAGACTATAGTCTTTAAAAAATACGAAAAGGAAAAGTAGCTGTTGTTTCAAAGATATCGCATGGGTTTAAATGGGCCATGGTGACAAACACAAGTTTGTTTTTCCTAGTGCTTGTCTCGCAGCAAGTGATGCTGTATTCACACTGAGAAATTAATCAATTTAGGTTAAAGATTATATTCTCCTGCCAAATCGTGTCTTTTCGTGACGTCTGCCATGAAGTCATAAATACGCGTTTTCAAACGAACTGCCACTGCGTCATTAGGCTCTCCAGCCTTGGTTACTGTCTGTCCTCCCATATGGCGCTAGCATAAGCAGCCAGGGACAGTTGTCCGCCATTGCTTTGTTTTTACCGTATTTGCACCTTGTTTGTGTTTGTTACGGTAGAAAGTAATCGTTTCGTGAAACATGGTGTATGCTAGACAAATAGGGTCACGGAAGCCAACGTCGCTTACGCCAATCGGCCAGTATCGTGTAAGACGACTCCGAAGCAGCCGACTGCTGTGCAGCTCGAACAACTGTAGTGCGCCCAGTACCAACAGCAGTGCCCATCAGTACTTCTATGTTTACGTGTATTTTCGTAATATTCATTGCTTACCCCACCATTCTTACAGATGTAAAATGAATATGCATTACATTTAAGCGCAAATAGCTCGTTTGGCAAGGTTATGAGCCCTGCCTAACTTGCATTAGCTTTTAGCGGCCTCAGCCAATCGCGCAGCTTGGCGTATATGACATAATAGGTTGTGTGGCAGGAAATTAGCTAGTGGGTCGCATGGCCATTTCCTTTTTTAGATGCGACCGCATCTCATTCACCCGCCTTGTCCCTGCATCCGGCGTCGTCGGCGTTGTCGTCGTCGGCGTCCGCCCCTCCCCCCATTCCCCTCGCCGTGCCCGCTGCGCTCTCCGCCGCTCACTCCCTCTCCTCTCCGATAGCGAACACTCTCTCGCGAGGGGCATTGGATTGGATTGGCTTGGCTTGGATTGGATTGGATTTGGATTGCATTGGATTAAAGTGGATATTGTTGGATTGTGTTGCGTTATAGCCGCGGCAGACGCACTGGCGCCGGCGCGTCCCCTCACTGTTATGCGCGCTATAAAACGCGGTTCTGCGCCGCTCCGCTCCATCGTTCTAGCGCCGTTCCTCCGCTGTCCAACGCTGCAACGTGAACCCCCTATGCGTCGCATCTACACAGGGGTTCCCGCGAGGGGAGGCGGGAGTTTTTCTCATATTTGTATAGCTTATTTGAGTGAAGTGTGCGTTATAAGTGGTGTCAGTGTGATTCTAACTCGGCAATCCTTCGGATGAACCAAGCTTGGGTTTGTATGCATGTAGGAGATAGTAGTATCAAATGGTTGCCCTTAGCGCTGTGCACACAGTTCATTATTTACCTGTGTTTCTATTCTTTCCTTTTCATCTTATTTTTGATTGATCGTAGAGTTTGACGTCACTGACGTTTCCGTATATATTGCTGAGTGCAATAAAGTACGCTGGTTGTTAGCCAGCACACGTACTGTCTTTTTCCTTTCTTTCGTACGTGTCCTGCTTTCTCAAGTAATTTTTTCGATTTCCGTAAAGCTTTTTTTTCGACTTTAAGGAAGGCTTTCACAATTGGGTTGTTTCTTTGCATCCTCTTTTTTATCGTCAATGAGGTTAACGAATTCCTCACTAGCTTTTTGGATGATCAGTTTGGTTTCTCGAACCTAATAATCAACAGGATCCATTTTTTGTGATTTGAGAAAATGTGCTGATTGTTCGTTCGATTGAAATAATTATGACATTCATATCTGGTACATTTTTCTTTATTTCATCAAGTGCGGAAGAAGTTTCAAGATATGTCTGCTTTAGAAATGTGAGTACATTTTTATCTTAGAAATTTCGGCGACGAGCGCACAAAGCAGGGACAACACTAGGCATTTTGAGAAGACTAACGACGTCCTAGGGTACAGTGCAGTAGAAGAGAGAGGTGTGTCGTTCGGATCCGATAAGAGGGGTCTCTTTTGCGATAAAAAGTTCTGCTGAGGAACTTTTGTTGTAAGCAGCGCCTCTGGCGGCGGCTGCTTACCAGTTGGTTTCAGAAGTTTTGTTTGTTAAATTATTCTTTATTTATTGCCCCAAATAGTCTTAGTTCTTTATTTCATGATATTAAGTTTTGTAAGACCTGTCGAACAACCGTTTAGAATGATTTCAAAATGTATGGGTGGCGATGGATCAACAGAAGTTCTCTGGGTAACGCGTGCGCTCCATACCATTTTTTTACCGGAAAAGGAACCCAAACTTTTCATTGTTTTTCTATCCCGCCTGTAGCTTCTGCACCTTCTAGTACACTCCACCTAGGGAACAAAAAGCAAAGCATGTACGTATATGTGGTGAAGAGTTCAACATAGCTTTAACCCGACCGCCGGGGTAGAAAAAAAGCATGCCAATGCGTGCACGGTGCGTGCACACGTCTACATCCCATAGGCTGCACAGAATACAAAATCAGATCATATTCGATATTCGGGGGGATTGACGGCCACCGCAAACTTCGAGAAAAGCAGAGAAATGCCGACCTAGTACGGTGAAGTGGTAGAAATTAACAACTCTACATTGTGGCCGCCAATCCGAGGTGGACGGAGCATAGCAGTCCTTTAAGTACGGTCCGATCGGGGCCGATCGACCTTCCCTGTGACGTCACAGGTGATGACGCACTCGAAGCTGTTTCGCCGCTGTCCACGAGGTAACATACGGAGGACGCATTGACAGAGTCGTCGGTCAGCAAAGCGGCTGTAAGCTCAGGTGCTGATCGGTACCTACAGAACGATGAGAAGTAGAACTTAACGACTGTACATTGTGGCCGAAAATCCCCGGCCACAAATCCTCTGCTACATCTATTATGTGTCCGAGTCCCCCCTTGAGAGGGATTGCATCAAAACGGCCAAGTGAAAAAAAAAGAGAACGAAGAAAGGGGAATTTGAAGTGCGCGCCAAGACCGCACCCATCAATGAACGTTGCGCCGAAACACCGCGGCTCCGTGGCCAAATAGGGTAGCGCACGGTACAATATGGCAGAGTACGAATAGCGCACGGGAACAAATATGGTAGCGCAAGAAGACAAGAGGCATGATCAACAAATATACACATGACAAGGCCGACAGCCAATCAGAGTGTGCCTCGTTGGAGCAAAGAGTGGTTTTAAGCGAAGAGCACAAGGAGAGGGGGAGGCAGAAATCCGTCAATGGTTTTCCAGCGCCCATCTTTCTAAGCTGGTCAAAAGACGAACCACCTTCATCCCGTGAAAACATTGTGGCCACAAGTCCCCGACAGCTGCGCCAGATGTCGGTATACATCTTAAACTTCTTTTCTCAAACTTTTGCCCTCTTTGACGGTAACTGTACATTTCCGCTTTGGTGGCGTTGTCTATGGGTTCAAAACTTTCGATAAATGCCTCCATTATATTGAAAAAACGTAGGCGACGTCGTCTTGTACTCCGAAAACGCGCCCCATGTGCGCGGGTGGGAACTGTCATCGGTAGTAGGAGAGAGGAGTGTGGAATGGAAGAGCTACAACACACTCTTACGAAATGGAACTTCTTTCCGAGGAGTGTAGCCCGTACTGGGATTTGTTGTCTTTTCTGAACTATCCTGTGGTCGCAGCATGCTGACGTATTGGGGGTGTGCTGATATTGTGACTACTCCCAATTACGCGCGCATGCTGCCATTTACGGCTTGACTCGCTCGAACCCATGGTGCCCTCATGAAAATGGACGTTGAGTTTTAATAAACCCCCTATTGTGTTTCTATAGAGTCAATAAAAAGTCAATTAAAACTCATCGTTTATAGACTGTGCTCGTTAAAAAGTCAACAAACTTTGTATTGCAAAACCTCAACCAACATTTTATTGTCTTCAAGGCATTGAGTTTTAATACACTTCATATTGCGTTTCTATAGAGTGAACCAAATCTCCCATCTTAAAAACTGTGGCCAATATAAAATCAATGAACTTTTTATTGCAAAAATGCAACAGGAATTTTATTGCTTTCACTATATTGAGTTTTAACAAAGTTTGTATTACCTTTCTATAAAGTCGTTTGAACTCCGAATGTGTGGACTGTGGTCATTAGACAGGCAATAAACTTTTTATAACGAACACGCAACAAGAATCTTATTACCTTCATTATGTTGAGTTTCAATAGACTCTGTATTGCGTTTCTATAGCCCACCCACGGAGGTCTGGTAGCTTATCGGTGCATATATGTGGGGTGCTATAGCGCCGCCTGCCCCGCCTCATCAACCGAGATCGCGCGATGGACGTCCCATCACTTCGTCTTGGGAGCACTTGGGAGCGGTGGCGCCTTAGATGACGGACATCACCGCCAGAGAATTCGAGCCCCTGCAAAGCTCCTCTGTTAAAACTTGCCAGAAAACCTGACTCACAGGCAACAGGATATTACGACTATACTCAATAAGAATTTTATAGAAAGGCAATAGAGATACATTTAATAAAAACTCATCAGACATTCTGTTCAGACCTAGCTCATATGCAACAGGTTGTGATGAATGTGCACAATAAGAATTTTGTAGAAATCTAACTGAGGTAAATTTAATAGAAACCCGTCAGAAACTGTATTCAAAGCTGACTCAAACGCAACAGGTTGATACGGCCATACTCAATAATAATTTTAAGAAAGCTAATCCAGGCAAACTTAATAAAAACTCATCATTCTATTCAAACTTTATTTACACGCAAGACGATGTTACGACTATACTCAATAGAAATTTTTTAAAAAATTAATTGCCATAAATTTAATAAAAATTCGTCAGAAACTGTATTCAAACCTGATTTCCACGCAAAAGGCTGTTGCGACTGTACTCAGTAAGAATTGCATAGAAAACCTGTTGAATATATTTTATAAAAACCCCATAAGAAACTCATAAGAAACTACATTCAGAATCGATAAGGCCTACTGACTTGGCTCTATAGACTTTTAATTGAAACGCGGTGGCCAATTTGTAATGGAAACTCAATAGAAATATTCTATAGAATGTCGAAAAAATGTTTATAGGATTCTTTTGAGCAATATCTATAAGAATTTTATTAAATCTCGGTAAAGATTTTTATGAGGGTGGGCACCTTGGCAAGCTGCGCGGCATTGCACTGTTGAGGTCCACATTTCTCATCTTTGGTGGGGAGAGGGCGCTCCTTGCGCGCCTTCCTCTTCTCCCTACGAGGTGACGTGGGATGCGCGCAGGAGACTCTCCGAGAGACCGCCCTTGGGACGCACACCGATCGTATGGTACGTAAATGCCTTTCGGCCACTTTTGGCCGTTTCTTGAATTGGCCGTTGTTTCCCACTTCCGTGGGTCACGGCACCCGTCGTGTCGCTTTGCGCATGCCTGGATGTGCGTCAGTGCGTTTATCTTGGATGTCCGGCGAGTCTCTGCGGTCATATTCCACGCCTTTGGTGGGTTGCCCGCGTCAGCGCTGTGACGGCTTGCGCCGTCTAAGGTCAGCAGATGCTCGCCGATGCCGCCCGGTCGAGTCGAGTGGCTTGAAATGTATATCAGCCACAGGAAGCCCCGTTCCCCTATGTCAGCGAGCGTTGCGGCCGCGAAACGCCGGCGGACGCTAACTGCTGCCCGACAACGGGCTGGGCACACGCTGACGGGTGTATGCCCTAGAGGCTAGGTGCGTAGTGCAGTGTAGCGTTTGTATCGTGGTTGTCCGCGTATTAAACCCTGTACTATGACTGATATCGCTTTTCGGTTAGGTGACTTACAACGCACACGCGTCGCGACAATCGGGGCTCGCTCTCGAACCCGTTGTGGGCAGGGTCTCTAGGCAGAGCAGTTCGGTGATATGCGAGAGCAGTGAGAATGACAACGGCGCATTATTTTATTATATTCCATGGCAAGGATAGGATATGCTCAGATTTCTGGCGCCCAACATGGCGCGTGACGTAGTTACCCCGCCCAAGGGCTCGCGGCGGTGGGCGCGCGCTTCGGTCTGACCCGGGTGAGACTGGCTGGGTGCCGGCTCCGTAAGGTACTTCATGCTCGCACGCTGCTCGCTCGCTCCGGCTTGAGCGGCCGGCGTTTTCCCACTTCTGTGAGGTCAGAGAAAGCACCCGGAGTCGGAATTGCATGCACACTCCTGTTTCGCGTTCCCTGCTTGCGCAGGTGATTTGAGTTGGTACTGGTTGCTCGGTCAGTCGGGTGGTCGGTCCCGGTTCAATTCGGGCCCATCTCCCGCAGCGCTTCGCTGGCTTGCGCCATTAGACCAACAGCTGCCGGTTACCCGCCCTGCGCGTCAAGCTTTGTGGCTTGAAGCGTACTGTTGGTGGGTACCTCCGCTCTGCCGCAGGGCTAGGAGTGTCATACCAGGAGTGGTTGCTGTACCGTGTTATACCCGGAAATAAATCAAATTCTGAGGAGCTACTTCATCTTCTCGGAGTGACTTCACACGCGTGGCGAGGGCCGGCGCTGCCGTTTACGTCTTGGCTCGCTGAACCAACGGTGGGCACCCTGGGCATTCTGCGTTGCGTTGCACAGGTGAGTCGCACAGAGGAGAGGCTTCACTTCGGCGAAGCAGCAGTGGAGTAGCACTGGAATGATGGGGACTGACGTGTAGTAGATACATACAATAAATATGTGTTGCTAGAAAAAAATTGAAGCTCGCCAAAGATAAGAATAACTGATAAAAACAATTGGTGTTTTGGGGCCCATAGGGATTTCTTGTTCACATGTATCAACAAGCGACCCGCCCGCCCTCGAAACGTCGTATGTTTTCGCCTAGCGTTGTTTTTTTTGGCGAGTGTTAGTTCATTCCGAGGATGTTTTTTCTACAAGAGATGAGTTTTTGTTGAGCCTTGGACTCAAATAAGGCCACCGCTTTAAGACACCGCACTGTGCATGCGCAGTGGCTCACGCGGGAAGCCCAAGATATACCCCATAAATGGTCTCGGGCTCTTACAGCTGGGCATCGAACAGGCAACACCTAAAAACGGTGCTTTGCCGAAAATCCATCATTGTCCACCGTCCTCTGTGAGTGTAAAAAAATACTGATGTTTTCCGAAAAATCGAGTGCCTGCTAAGTCATCGATTTCACAGAAAATGTACGTGACCGTGCCAATGTATCAAATTTACATTGCTTCACTCTTGCTTGGTAACAACTGGAAATTACCGCCTGCTGGAAATAATTTCCATGGTACATGTGTTGCTACTGAAAGCTAAAGAAACTCGTGTTTTTCTTAAAGGGTTCATGAAGACAAAATGCAAGTTTGCGTCATTCAAACGATTGCCTCGTTGGAGTCATGCTGACACCACTTTTAACGTAAACCTCGCTCAAATAAGCTATGTAATTAGGAATAAAGGGAATGGCCATGCGACCTACTAGCTCATTTCCCGCAAAAGAACCTATATGATGTCGTAGCAGCCAGGTCTGTGATTGGCGGAGGCCGGCAAAAGCAAACGCAATCTATGCAGAGCTTATAAGCTTGTCGAACGAGCAATTCGCGCTAAAGTTTAGGCCACATTTTTTACATTAGCAAGAATGGCGGGACAAACAGTTGATGTTGCGAGAGCACACGTGAACATAGAAGTACAGATAGGTACTGCTGTCGGTACTGCGGCGCACTATGCTTGGTTCAGATACACAGCAGTGCGGGGCTTTGGGGTTGTCTCAGAGGACACTGGCCGATTGACTGAATCGACGGTGCACTTCGAGAAGTCGAGGCGTGTTGGGAACTCTGTCTAGAAGTAAAAACTTATGTCCGATATTTACTCCCTTTTGAAGCATTGGGCTGCTCTTCCGAAGAGTGGCGCATGGCCGTCAATACGAGGGCCGAAATACTCCTCGTAGAATTTAGTTGCTGCTTTTGAGGCGGAGTATTTGAACCCTGTAAGGGAATTGCAATACCATCTCCGAGGCAGCGTTCCGTCACTCCCTTTAGAAGTGAATGAGCTCTATTGGTTTCGGCGTTACCGCCTACTTCAGAAGGGTACTAGTACTACTTTATCTCGGAAAGCATCCCGTTAAACCCCAAGAGCGTTCTGCAATTCCCCGCGAGGCAGCGTGTTTTCGGTCCGCCTTCTACTACGCCCCCCCTCCCCACAATGGTACTGTGGACAGTTACAAGCAAACAGAAAAGGACAAGCTATTTGGAAGCATGCAAAAGAAGAAAAAAAACGAGGTCAGACTTTTTCATTCAACTAATACAAAAATCGGTTCCTTCTGCAATTTCACACCTAAAGCAATTTATTGGGAATTAAAATATGACAGCATAAGAAACGGTTACTACTCCACATCCACAGAGAAGAGACGCAGATCCTATTTGGGACACATTCAAAAAAAGTCACAAATAAAAATGCAGCAAAGCAACTGAAAATGCTGAAACTACTACTAGATAATAAAAATGACATTAACACACAAACGAAAACTTACACCATCTCCCCGTAGGGGAACCAGGAGTAGTATGCGAAACAGCCATGGGGTACACTGAAGTTCCCATTAGTTTTCAGTTCGTCGATTCTGTTGACGTTCAGCTTCGCGTGCATTCGTTCTATCAGTAGCTTCTTGACGTAGTTTGAATGCCCCCGTCTCAGAAACATGCTCCCGCCTCGGTTTGTAGCGCAGTGGGAACAACGCCACGTACCTCCTGTTGCGGCCAGAGAGTCGTGGGATGGAAACCGGGCGCCGCCTAACTATTTCTTTTTATAGTGGACTGCGCTGACGTCAGCCCAAACGCTGACGGGGATGAAGAGACGCGCTTGCGCAGTATAGTGCGGACGGTGGACAACGAGGAAGGGAGGGTCACAGCCCCGAGCGTGAGATGCTTCGCATCTAAAAGGTACTGGCGTTAGCCCGAAAAGCATCAGTACCAATGCAGCAGTGGGAGAATAGTCAGTATTAAAATAAACCAAAATGACCTTAGTACATCAGTGAGTGTTTCACACGGACTGGAAAGCCAGCTCTTATTTAGGACACATAAAAACATTTACAAATCACTTTTGCAAAACGAAACTCTGTGACTAAAACAATTCACCCTGGATTACTATTAACGCTATAAAAGATGCCATTAACCGAGGGATAAAAAGACATTGACACAGAAACTCTGCAACAGGTATATGTTGGTGGGAACACAGGAAACATTGCCACTGGGGTTTTAGTAGAAGTGGTCCTTAAATGTGGATAAGATTTAAAAAAAAGGCATAACTTGGTACTAAAAACAAATACGTTCGAGCTGTCTGCTTAATAATGCTGGTGGCGGCATTCAGAACTGTACGTGCCAGGGCACTGGGCTTGAGCGGAAGTAACGTCTCCAGAATCAAGAAGGTGAGCTTCGCCTTTAAAGCGTATTACACACTAAAAAGACAAAACCCAGACAGCTGCAATGGGAACCCCTCCACGATGTCCAAAGCTGTGAGGAGAACTGTCTCGAAGGCGACGGCCCCTCATGCTGACGCCTCGGGGCTCTCTGTCTCAAAAAATATCTTCCGGCAACTAGCGTCTTCCCCTGGGCCTTACATTGCCAGAAAGAGGGGAGAGCAAAGATAAGTTCTACAATGAAAAAAATGGATGAGGTTGAACAACGTTAAATGAATTTTATTGGGGGATAGCTTAGTTTTTGCGCCGAGAGCCCGCAGGGAATTCCCCGTATTGGAATGCATTACTGTTTTGCGCACTCACCAGTCTAGATGCGAATGTTCTGTGACCTTGGTTGCGGCAACCCTCCGTGTGCCAGTTGGCCAATGTCATATCTGACAGCGCCCTATAGCTGTGTTTGCCTACGCACTGCGCGCCAAACCCATCAATGCTTTTATGTTTACGTGTCTGTAGTTCCATTGTTTACCACGCTATCGTTCCCGGTATAAAAACATTGCAGAAAATTTAGGTATAGATAACTTTTGGTTTAAGGTTGCAATCCCTGATTAATTTGCATTAGATTTTGTTGTCCTCAGCCGGCTGCAACGTACGTCCCATTATACGTTCACAACTTCAGTATGGAAAAGTTGCTAGTTGCTCACATAGTTACTGTTTTCTTCATTCTCGAGTACGCTTATTTGCATACACGCAGCAGATCGCAACATTTGATGACACCAAATAGGCTCGTTATTGAGCGATCAGATCGCTCGAATATTAATGGGGTAAACACATGCAGCGACGGCAAGAAGCAACGCGAAAAACGTAACGTAACGCGTACAACAAACAGTGTGGGCTAGAGCGACAAGCGAAAAAAAAAACAATGCATTGCCGCCAAAGGCATCATCGTCGTCGTGCCGCTCGCTTGTGGGTGGCTTCTGACCGGTAAAAAGCCAGCGACGGCAACGGCCCATCGCCTGCCACGGTCGCCGCGCCAGCGGCCTGTGTAAACATTTTCCACTTGTCTGTGTCGCCCACAATACCTGTTTGCTGTACCCATTGACTAAGGTTTAAAACGGGTCTTTCCTTTTTCAAAAGTAAGATTATACGGCCCCTTTTAAACGAGTTTGAAAGCCGGTGGTCCGAAATGATTGGATTTATAAGTTGTATTAAGGAAGAGCCTGAGTCTAATAGCACTGCTTGCAATATTTCCAAGATCAACCGCCCGGACCTGGCCCTGATCCGGTTTTCACTTATCCTATAATGTCGTATAGTTCGCAACAGAGGATGTCCTTCAGTATTTGGGAGCGTATAGTTTCTTGAACCGGGGGTGGGGAATTTCGAGCAGAATATAGTTGTGCTGCTATCTGTGTTTCACGTACCTCTAGCGAATCTGTCGCAAACACGCCAGCAAAAAAGTAAAGAAACCCCCATTCTATAACTGATGGGTCTGAGGCGATGCCGTTATCCGGGCATCGCAAACAATCTATAATCTTTTGGGCTTTACACCTGTCACCAAAAATCTTTGAATATTTTAAACAACCGCTTGAAGGACCATGAATATTGTAGGCTGCGGATAGCTCCATCATTCCGTTAAGTTGGCGTTGGTACCGCTAGCTAAGAATTACAAGATATTTACTCAATAAAGGCGTTGGATCTCTATTATATCTCACAATCCAGATACGCTTGAGCGTGTTCTTAAGCTCAGCTGTGTCACGGACCTTTTTTGTTGGACTGCTGTTCGAGATCGCTGCCTCCATATGAATTTGAAGCTGTCCGACTGCTGTGTACTAACTTCGACCGGAAGCGTGGAAGAAATTTGTTTTTAATCACTATAATGCAACGTAGTCTTGCGGCATTCTAGTATCAAGCTTCCAGTGTCAGGCGCCATAAAGTCTGTGGTGAAATGTAAACAGGGACCGGAGCTCTAGGTAATGGATCGAAATGTAACGGGACATACCAAAGAATTGATTTACTTCTATGTTGGACACAGTGGTGATTAGGTCTCGAGGTATATAAAACCTGCATAGTCTGAACGTTGAGTAAACGCGCCTTTAGTTCCGCAATGGAGCAGCAATACATCCTCACGGTGAAAGTGTTGCACTAGGATCCCCAGTTCGCGCGCGTTCTACGTCGGTCATCCCTGAGCAGGACCGCGTACATCAGGCACACTATCATGGAGGCAGTTAAAATCTCCGCAAAGAATTGTGGGCACGCGCTGCACTAAACCCCTAGGCAACGATAGAAGATATTTGTAGTTGTGACGCTTGCAGAAGCATTCAAGCTGATGATTTTAAAGAGAGCACGAGAAAGAGAAAAGTTGTAGCCTGGCAATCTCATTTCACTATCTCTCAAAATAAAACTGCAGCAACGAAAAATATGTTTGAAGATTAGGACGCCCGCACCACAACAGTGGGTAGACGCCAAAGAAAGATAGGATGGGACATAAAGGTACACTAAAGAGAATTTTTCAAGCTCGCGTTTTTTCTTGCACTGCGTAGGCTCGTTTAAATTAACACACTTTCCATCATTTATCCGGTCGATAAGTCGGTAATTATTTTGTAAAGCCCGAAAGAAGAAACCCTACCATGCGCGGTCTGCGGTGGTCGCACCAACTATAGGCTGGGACGTGGGGAGAAGGTTCACCGTGATTGGACGACGTTTGAGATAAGCATTCAATTATGTTTTGGTTTCGGTTCAGCAAAAAAAAACATGCTTAACATCCAACGTTATCGTTCGATTGGAATTCTCGTTATGTCAATAATCGTCATACCACGCTTCTGCAATGTTGTCGGCTGTAAATAGCCTACGATAAGCTTCCCAGGTCGGCTTGGGATCGTAGCAATCCCTAGCCCAGGCCTACGCAGTGGATGAACGCCTTCGGCGTCACCGCAGACGCTCACATGCCATGCGCTTTATCCCCTATTTTGGAGCTTGCCTCACTCATGCCTGTATCGCAAAACCGTGTTTGCACCAGCCAAGGATCTGCTGATTCTGGCCTGTGCCCACTGCCCGAAAGCAGTCGGTGCTTATGGCAACAGCACGCCAAGGAGAATGCACTAGCGCATCAGTGTCAGTCTGCGCGTGTTCTGCGAACTCGATCTTGGAGCAGTGGAGCCCAAAAGTTATGAACTCAGTATAGAAAACAGGGCGAAAACGACAAAAATCAACTAAAAAAAAGAATGCACATTCGGGGATTCGATCTTGCCACTTGCAAAATAATGTGGCGACGCAAAGCGGCGCATCCGTGTGGTGCAAAGAGCGCATGCGCACGCATGATAATGTTATTTCGAGCGGAAGGGTGATAATAAACAGTGAGGTTTTGTTTGGGATGCGGGTGGTTCACTTCCGCTGCTCTGCCAAGAACCACGTCGCAACATTGGTGATCCGGAATTGAGAAGCAGTAACCGCAGTGTCGAACCAGCCGCAATATGGCTTGAACGTCCACGATAGGCGCCCCTCCGATAGTCTCCTAAGAAGACGATAAGCTGCCCCCCTTTTGGACTGCGGACCCCGCACTTTTGTTCATACAAGTGGAATCGCAGTTCGCAGCCCGACGCATCACCGCAGACCTTACGAAATACCACTACGTAGTCAGCAGTCTGCCGCCTGCCATAGCCAGTGAAGTAAGGGATCTTTTGCTCGCACCACCTGTCGAAAATGCATCATCATCGTCATCATCATCATCATCATCACCATCACCACCAGCCTATCTACGCCCACTGCAGGGCAAAGCATCTCCCGTTATTCTCGAATTACATCGGTCCTGCGCCAACTGTGACCAATTTATCCCCGCAATTTATCCTCATCTGCCCATCGAACTTTCTGCCGCCCCCTGCAACCCTTTCCTTCTCTAGGGATCCACTCTGTTGCCTTAATGACCAGCGGTTATCTTGCCTTCGCATTACATGCCCTGCCCACGTCCATTTCTTCTTCTTAATTTCTACTAATATGTCTTTAACACCAGTTTGCTCCCTGACCCACTCCGCTCTCTTCTTGTCCCTGAATGTTACACCTATCATTTTCCACTCCATTGCCCGCTGAGTCATTCTCAATTTAAGTTGAACACTCTTAGTGAGGCTCCAAGTTTCTGCCCCGTAGGTGAGTACCGGTAAGATGCAGCTGTCATACACTTTCTTCTTCAGAGGCAATGGTAGGCTGCTATTCATTATCTGAGAATGTCTGCCATATGCACCCCACCCCATTCTGATCCTTCTAATTATCTCTGCCTCATGGCTGGGCTCTGGGGTCACAACTTCGCCTAAGTAGATATATTCGCTTACCACTTCCACTGCCTCGCCACCTATCTCAAATTGCTGTGCTGTCCCGAGAATATTGATCAATAATTTAGTTTTCTGCATATTAATTTTCAGACCCACGGTTCTACTCTGTTCGCCCAGTGCGGAAAGCAAGCTTTGCAATTCGTCCCCCCAGTTACTTATCAAGGCAACGTCATCAGCAAATCTGAGTTTACTGAGTTATTCTCCATTAACCCTTACTCCCACCTGTTCCCAATCCAACGTTCTTAATACTTCTTGTAAACATGCTGTGAATAACATTGGAGAGATTGTGTCTCCTTGTCCGACACCCTTCCTTATAGGTATTTTACTGCTCTCCCTATGAAGGATGATGAAAGCTCTAGACCCATTGTAGATATCCTCTAGTATTCTTACATAATGCTCATCTACCCCCTGGTTCCGTAATGCCTGAATGACTGCTAGGGTTTCGACCGAGTCAAATGCTGTCTCATAATCTATGAAGGCTATATTTTTTGCTATATCTCTATATATCTCTAACCGGCTATATCTCTAACCGTGCCAGACCGTTACCCAGCATACTCAGCGCACTTCTGCATCACCTGATTGATCGTGTGAATATGGTCCATTGTTGAATAACCTTTACGGAACCCTGCTTGTTCTTTAGGTTGACTGAAATCTAAGGTTGCAGAAATTCGGTTAGCGATTACATTGGTAAATACCCTGTAGACGACTGACAGTAAGCTGATCGGCCTGTAATTTTTCAACTCCTTCATGTCGCCTTTCTTATGGATTAGGATGATGTTCGCGTTCTTCCAAGATTCCGGTACCATTGCGGTCATTAGGCATTGCGTATACAGGTTTGCCAGTTTTTCAAGTACAATTTCTCCGCGATCCTTCAAGAGGTCGGCTCTTATCTGATCCTCAACAGGTGCTTTGCCCCCTTTCATTTCTTTCAAAGCCTTCCTTACTTCTTCGGTCGTTACTGGTGGGATGTCTATCTCCTCTGGACTACTGTCTCGTTCGGCTTTATCCTGTATGTCCCGGCTACTGTACAGATCCCTATAGTACTCCTCGGCCACTGTGACTATTTTATCCCTATTTGTGATGACATTGCCTTGCTTATCCTTAAGTGCATACATCTGATTTTTCCCCACGCCAAGACGTCTTTTCACTGCTTTCAGGCTACCTCCGTTCTTTACAGCGTATTCGATCCTCTCCATATTATACTTCCGTATGTCAGTTGTCTTAGGCTTATTGATTAACTTCGACAGCTCGGCTAGTTCTTTTCTCTCAGCTGCAGTAGAGATTCTCATGCTTTGCCGTTTTCTGATTACATCTTTCGTCTCCTGTGAAAGTTTACCAGTATCTTGTCTAGCCATAGTGCCCCCGACTTCTACTGCACACTCCGTGATAATGCGTGTAAGGTTGTCGCTGGCTTCCTGTGTCGTAAGCTCGGCTTCCTCGTTAAGGGCGGAATATCGGTTCTGCAGTGCGATCCTGAATTCTTCTACTTTACGTCTTACTGTTAGCTCATTTATCGGCTTCTTTAGTACTAGCTTGGTGCGGTCCCTCCTCAAATCTAGCCTAATTCGAGATCTTATCATACGGTGGTCACTACACCTTACCCTTCCGAGCAATTCCACATCCTGCACGACGCCAGGGTTATCGCATAATATGAAGTCTATTTCATTTTTGTGCTCCCCATTCGGGCTCCTCCAGGTCCACTTCCGACTCTCCCGTTTACAGAAGAAGGTATTCATTATGCGTAGGTTATTCTGTTCTGCAAACTCAACTAGTAGGTCCCCCCTGCTATTTCTACAGCCCAGACCATAGTTCCCAACTGCCTTGTCTCCAGCCTGATTCTTGCCTACTTTAGCATTGAAGTCCCCCATAACTACGGTATACTGTGTTTTTACTTTACCATTTGCATATGGCCAAAATGCATATGCGACAATAAAGTAAACCCTTGTTCACGGAGGTACGCACTCCTAACCACAACGATCGCAGCAATGGCTTCGCGCCACGGAACTGGACGACCGTACTCCTAGCCAGGTTTTGCGGTACATGCAACAGTTGCTCGGCTGGACATCAACCACGCTAGACGGGGCATTGCTCCGAGAACCTTTTTTGTAAAAGTTGCCTTCAGGCGCCAGCACCAAGATTTAACCGTGGCCGCCTAGCTTGCCAACCGACTGGTACGATAACCCCGCCCACAATCGTGGCTGCCGTGCAAGCACAACAGTCTCGAGACGAGCTTCAAGAGATGCGTGATGAGATTTCTCCACTCCCCGAAAACGTATCAGCTTTGATCGACCAGAATTTAGGGCGAATCCACATATGGCCATCGTTCACTCTCGCTACGGTTTCGGAGGAACGTTTAACTGGGTGTTCATAGCTGCCGATGTCAAATTCGCCATATTGGGCGTAGACTTTCTCCAGTTCTTCGGTCTGTTGGTTGACGTCCGCAACAAGCGGCTTTAAGATGCTGTTTCTCGAGGAGCGGTGTTGGCACCCTCTATCAGACCAACCTTGCTTAGTACGTCTGCAGAAACGTACTTTATCGCAATGCTTGAAAAGTTCCAAGAGCTGACGCGACAGCCACAGGCATTTCTTGAAGTGAAGCACGGCGTCCAGCATCACATTGAAACCATAGGCGCCCCGGTCTATGCGCGACCTTGGCGCCTATGCGCGACCTTGGCGCGACCTGACGACCTTGGGAAAAGCTGCAGCTGGCCCGACAGGTGTTTGCCCAAATGATTAAACTCCGGATAGTACTTCCTTCATCCAGCCCATATGCGTCACCTTTTCTCATGGTCCCCAAATCAACAGACGGTGACTGGCGCCCTTGCGGTGACTATCCAGCACTGAACCGGGTAACCGTGCCAGACCGTTACCCAGTGCCGCACGTTCATGACATGACCTCCTTCCTGCATGGTGCTACCATTTTCTCTAAAATAGATGTAGATAGAGCATATCATCAGATACCCGTAGCACAGGAGGATATTCCCAGGACCGCTGTGAGAACGCTGTTCGGAATGTTCGAGTTCCTACGTATGCCTTCCGGCTTACGCAACGCTGGGCAAACTTAACAAAGGTCCATAAATGTGGCCTCGACTTTCGCATGGTATACCTCGATGATCTGATGATTGCTAGTCGCACTCCTGAAGAGCACGAACGGCATCTGCGCTGCGTACTTCAGCGACTGACAGAGAACGGCATCGTTATCAATACAGCAAAGTGCAGGCTTGGGGTACCAACGTTATCATTTTTGGGGCGCATCATTTCAAATGCAGGAGTGCAGCCCCAGAAGGACAAGGTGGAAGCAGTACGGCACTTTCCACAGCCGAAAAACATCCGCCAGCTTCGAGAGTTCCTGGGACTCATGAACTTCTACCGTAGGTTTATCCCGAAACGTGCAACATCTTTCACCCTCTCCACAGCATACTTGCGGCATCAGATCTAAGGCAACTGCATTTTTGGAACGACCAATCTATACAAGCTTCCGGGATGATTAATTAAGCTCCTGCAAATGCTACATGCTCACGTACCACAGCCAGGTGTTCCTTAATGCGTAATGGTGGACGCCTCTGATGGATTTTTGGAGCCGTGTTGCAGTATGTGAGCGGACTGTGGCGACCAATTTGCTTCTTCTCCAGAGAATTGAGCCCGTCCCAACGAAGGTACAGCACCTTTGGTAGGGAACTCCTGGCCATGTACGAGGCTGTCCGAAATTTCCTAAGAAGGGCAAGAATTTTTTGGGCTCCCGAATCACAAGCCGCTCACCTACGCATTGCGCATGAACTCCGATCCTGATGCACACGTGGCATGGGAGCTCCGCGAAATGTCGTACATCGCAGAATTCCCGACAGATGTACGCCATGTCAGCGGGACGGTTAATGCTGCTGCCGACACTTTTTCGCGCAGTCCAGTGAATGTCATCAGTCTGCCGAGCGGCGTGTACTTCACCACACTACCGACAGCTCAACGCAGTGACAGTGAAATGTAGCGTATACTGACGTCTTCAACCAACGCCTCGAAGCTGCAATGGTTGGCAGAACCCACAGGGTCGGTATGCTGCGACATGTCTACGCGCAGGGCCCGACCATTCGTAACCTCGAACCTCCGTCACAGCATTTTTGACTCGCTGCACTGCCTGGCACATCCCGCGATTCGAGCCAAGCAATGTACAGCGAGGTTTGTGCGGCCAAGAATAAACCGGGATGTCCGACACTGAACACCGGAGTGCCTCCATTACCAGCACTCCAAAGTTCAGCGACATACCATGACCCCCTTGGGGTCATTCCCTCTGCCGGACTCTGGATTTGCCCTTGTGGGTGTGGGCATTGTGGGGCCACTGCCCTTGTGTCAGGGGCAAAGCTACTTGCCAACTTGCATCTGTCGCTTAACGCGATGGCCGGAGGCCGTGCCCATTCCAGACATGACTGCTGATATCGTCGCCCGCGCATTTATCTACCACTGGGTGGCCCGCTTCGGAGTGCCAGCAACCGTGACTACGGATGGCAGAACGCAGTTTGAGTCCGCCCTATTCACAAACGTCACCCGGCTCTTGGGTACTTCCCGCATCAGGACAACTGCCTACCATCCGATAACCAACGATAAGGTGTAAAGGTTCCATCGGCACTGAAAACGAGCCTGATGGCTACTGCGAGTCACAATTGGTTAGAGGCACTGTCTTTTGTTCTGTTGGGAGTTAGTACGGCTCTGAAAGCAGATATTGGATGCTACTCGGCTGAACTGGTGTCCGTAACAACGCTTCGCCTCCCAGGGGAGTTTTGCGCTGCCAGTAAGGACGTGAACATGTTGGCCAACATGGACTGCGCCATGCGACTGCCAGATATCATGAGCAAGCTACGCGCTGTTCCTCCGCGTCCGCCAGCAGTCCGGCCAATCCACATGCACCGTGAACTCGCCTGCTTCTCTCGCGTTTTGTGAGGCACAAGGCCGTACAGCGTCCACACTGCCCCCGTATGACGAGTCTTTCAAGGTGCTACGAAGGGGAGACAAACATATTACAATCGACAGAGGTGGTTGAAGGGACTTGGTTTCCTTGGATCGCGTAAAACTAGCACACCAGGACTCCGACAGTGAAGTATCTGCACCCCCTCGAGCTCCATCTTCGCAGGGACCTCAGGCAGAGACTGCATAGCACAACACCAACAAATCCTCAAACGGTTCACGCGGAGTGAATGGTGTACGAGACCCCCGGTGCGCATGAACTTATGAACCGCACTCGGTCGTCGGAGTGCGGCCGTTGTGCGCGCACTCACTTACAGCGGGGGGGGGGGGGGTACTGTGGCGCCGCAAGCCGGCGCTTCAGTAGTTGTTTGGGACGCTGGTTGTTCTCTTGCGCAGCTGTGCCGAGCAGCGCGTCCCGACAATACTATATCTAGCGCTCCAGACCACTCGGCCACGGGCCAGCGCTGCCGCGCTGGAAATATGACGTATATAATGTGTAGCGAGTTTACACTTCTATTTAGTTTTAGCATGTCAAGCAGCTTAGGTGACTATTTGTTGTATACCGATTGATTGATTGTGGGGTTTAACGCGCCGACGCAACGCAGGCGATGAGGCGCGCCGTAGTGGAGGGCTCCGGATTAATTTTGACCACCTGGGGATGTTTATCGTGCGCCGAAATCTCGTACACACGGGCGTTTTTGCTTTTCGCCTCCATCAGAAAAGCGGCCGCCGCGGCCGGGAATCGAACCCGCGACCTTGTGCTCGGCAGCGCAACGCCTTAGCCACTGAGCCACCGCGGCGGGTATTTGTTGTATACCGCTCATGCAGTAAGCGTCCCCGAACGTTTCAGAATATCGCACGTCTAGCAATTGCATTTCATAGACGGAAACGGGTTTGCAGATGCGTGGTCGTGCTGCTCACAGCTGTGCTTCCTCACCCAGGGCAAAACATGCTTCCTGCACACTATTTTTACGCTGTACAGTAGAAGTTTCAGTTTATGTTACTTCCATAGTACCTATATTAACTTCGATTACTCTTCTTTCGCGTTCAAGTGGAATTGGTAGCGTACCAAAAAGCGAAGCGTCGCATGTGCACTTGTGCAGCGCTTGTGTGGAGCGACGTGGACTTGGAGCTTGATACAGTGTACAAACTAGCAAACTCAAGAAATGCGCATTCTTCAATGCACAATGTGTTGTGGCTTAAGATTGCGACAACCCGTCGGCGGCCGGCGGACCAAACGCTGGGCCGACGGACTCTGTCGGTCGGTCGGCGAGCCGTGCAGTAGCCCCGTCGAGCCAAGTCATTTCCTCCTGACGTCACACGAAAACTCCACAGAAAATGGGCGAGGGTGCAGAGAGGAGGGCAGCATTTCCGAATTGGTTTTTCTACTAAATAAACTTGCGTAAACGCACTCGCAGTGGTCGAAACATGGTCTAAGGACTCCGGACTACTATTTGCGCTAGTAATCGCGCAATGTTAAAAAATACCTTCAGTGTCCCTTTAATGTTCTGCTGAAGCGTTCTGACGTCTTCATTTAAAAAAAAGTACACTTCTTTGAGAAAGACGACATCTAAAAATTTCATGTGGCAAAGTTGATCACTTCTCTTTGTTTGTCACTGCTTATAAACCCTTGTACCTTTAGGGTGAATAGTCCTAGCACATTGAGAAAAAATAAAACACCAGCACGGACTGCACTAGCCATAGAAAAATTTAAAAAGTACGAGAGCTGCAACAAACGCTCTTAAACATCACGCGTGCCTGGAACGCGGAGGTTGGGCGAACGCCAAGACCACGCACAGCCTACCCAAGAAGCAATAAAACAATAAAACTAAACGCCGGCAAAATGCAGGTGCTTCCAGAATGCAGCAACTACGGGGTAGACAGGAGCCCGGTGCAGCGTTGAACGCTGTCATGTTACCTGAAGACAAAGAAATGATCACGAGTGAGCACACAGTGGCCGCTAATGCTAGTACAAAACCAAACATAAAAAGAAACAAAATAGAAGCATCATTGCGCTTTCACATCGGCATTCGACGGAACTTCTGCCGTTGCCCTCACCTGTGAGAGTACCAGGATAACAGGCAAGTAAACAAGGTAATGAAGACACAGGGCCCATTGGTGCTCTTTTAATTTAACTAATCCTGAGTAGCGTTAGCTAGGGCAGGCAGGCACAACTTGTTTGTGTTTGCTATGTAGTCTCAGTCGGTGGATGTCGATAACAGGCGTTTGTTTTCCACACGTGAGGTGTCCATCAAGTCCACAAACTCGTTAATCGGGTTGACCAGCTTCGGAACTTTAACTTGCGTTGGACAAGTAGGTTCGTTCGAGCTCGGTAGGTTGTTAGGGAGCGAGGCATCGTCCGGGAATCATGAGGGCCCGCTAGGAAGGCTTGCCTCAGTCCCGTCGCAACGATACGGTTTGGACGCCTCTCGGTGGACGGGCTTGGCATGTTCATCGATGGAGGGGGAGCGGCGTCCGCGGTTGTGGCACGTTGCGGCCTGGCCCCTGGAACACAGGCATGATACACTGGCTGGGATGACACGAGCTGTATACGAGAATCCACTGAGCCACTTTCTTCCGTGTCGATATCTGTATAGCTGGGGTGAGAAAGGGAGGCTTCGTTGGATGAAGAGTATGAGTCGCCCAGTGCCGCTTGATTGGGCTGAACAGCAAGCTCGCCGAATAATGACGTGTTCTTCGTAGGCGTCCGCTTGATTGTCATGTCTTCCATAGGCGACTCCTCGATGATTAGCGTGGCTTGGCAATCGCATCACTGGAAGACGAAGAGCAGCAGGGGATGTCGTCTGGTGAAGTCTGTCGCCGGGCCAAAGTTGCCTAAGGAATCTCGCTGGTGTTTTGACAAAGTTGGATAATTCACTTGCTGCGTCTGCATGACAAGTAGGTCGCAGGCAATCCCCCGTGGCGTGGTCGCTGTGGCAGCGGCAAAATACAGGCCAACATGTGTCGAACTCGGTTCCGAAGGCCTCGCATCGAGATCACCACGACGTCTTGCATTCAAAGCGGTTGTAGCCCTCTTGCTCGGACTGAGAGCATACCTCCTCACGTACCGGTAAGCACACTGTACCTGAATCTTCTGACCGAGCGCAAATATGGGACGGGAGACTTTATTTCGATGCGGACGAGGCGCACGCCATTCTCAATGCGCACCCTAGCGTTGAAGCTCAGGTAGTGAACGCTAAGCACCCTGCTGTAAGAAAAAAAGGCTGCACCCATGTCTTGGTCGTTCGTGTACTATTGGAAACGATACACAATGAGATAGATTAGCTGTGGACTGATGAATGGAACGGGGCTCTAAGTGCCATTCACGACAACTGCACCATGGTCGTTGAAGGATTTAGCTGCAGCAGCGCACAAAACCGCGGCCCAAAGCTTCATGCCTTCTTGGTGCTGGGGCCCTTGAGTCCGTGGGGACCCATGAAGTCTTAGATTGCGTCAATGATGTCGTCAACGTAAGCACGCTTGGGGAATTAATATTAAAGCATTGAGCCATGGGGGATTGGTGGCCGGTATTTCTTCCCGAATGCAGTTTGGTTTGAAGCCATTTTAGACGTAGAGATGAAGGCGACGAGCATTTAGATGACGAAGAGGTGTAAGCATATAAGGGGTGGGGGCTACCAAACGGAAAACGTAGAATCACCATACAAGAAAACAAAGTACACTCCCTGAACCGACGTTCACAATATCACTTGATTCACCCACATCTTCTAGGCTGCATAATTTGTGGACGGTTATTGAAAGAAATCTTTCAATAGCTAGGAACTAAATTTGAAGTGGGCAAATATATCAAAGTAAAAATTAAGAAAAGCTTAGAAATTGCAAAAATTCTTTTTTACTATTGTTAAGATTTTCTGTTTTTTGGCAAATTTACTTCGCGATATTTTTTTAGCCAGGCTGCTAAAATAAGTAACACTAAAATTATTTTGTTTAAAAATATATACACAAAATTGTTTTAAGCTCTTTTAAAACAAAGCTTCCCCTTTATAAACCGATTTTTGTTGATCCGCCATTTTATGAATAATCAGTTAGTGACGAGAATTGCCAGCCTCTTGTGTCGAAATGTCTATTAATTCGTCTCCATACAATGGCGATAACGGAACTTGCATACTTCCGCACCGATAGCAGCGCCCATGAATACATCCTGAAACCAGACTTCAGTTATGCGCAAAGTCAGCATAAAGAGTAAAGGGTGCACAACATTTTAATAACGCGTCATCAGCGGTTTTTAAAGCGGTCATCCTTCATTGGAAAGAGCGAAAATGGAGAATTGTTTGATTAGCGTCCACGGGGATGTGGCAGCCAGTGTGCATCGGCTGATTCGACGTAAGGAAGACAATACGGGTGCTGGGCTACTACTGCGCGATAACGCAAGAACGCAGGGCTAAAACCAGATCACCAGCCATCCGTATTAGCACCGACGGCTTGGGGTAACACAGGAAACTATAATATATTCAGCCGTAATCCCCGAAACGAAAATTCGTATTCATGCGGGGTGTTCCACCATGCGGAATTGAATTTGAAGGCTCCCTCGAACGCGGAAGCCTAGTTGTATATTTTGTCATCGAAACCCGGACTTTCTTAGCACCACACAGGCCCACTGCTTGAACAAGAAAAAGTTCAATGAGTGCTGTCAATGTTGCCTGATTTTATGGGAAGGTCCCATTACAAAAAAATCACGCCATATCCACGGAATGAATGATGATAAGTTGAGCGAAGCTCGAGAGGGGGAGATCATCGGTAACCGTAACTCTCCTGTGGAAGTTCGCCCATTACATCATTAAAAAAGACGTAAGACTGTGTGCGTACATTGTACAAATCAACTTTTATTTTCGGAGTCAATGCTCCCAGGCCAAGACCTGGTGAAAGACCCCGCGCCATCGAGGACTACCCCGCACCTCCACCACAATTTGTCACGTAGGATGGGACACAACGGTAAAGAAAGAACTTTTATTTAGGGCGAACTTGTGCCCGAACAAGACGAGAGGAAACGAGCAAAGGTCCTTGCGTCTCGTTCGATCTCCGAGAACGACTGCCTGCGTTCGTGGCGTGATCTCTTGCGTGATCTCCCCCTCGCAGTGCACGTGCGCTCGCGCCTCCGTTGGCGAACACAGACAAGCTCGCGCTCCCGGTGCCGAGTTTGCGCTGCCGGTTGCAGCCGGTTCTTGCGCGTGCAACGCGGCCCACTTTGCGACATCTCCGAAAGCATGCGGCGGTCACGTACCACGAGACACAAGGGATGGACAGACCCATGGCTTTAGGAGCTTCGCCTCTAAAACAGAGAAAATGCAGGAAATCTTTGGTGGTTCGGAATCGAGCTAGTATCTCCTGGACCCCTAGTCCAGCAGCACAGCCGTGGTCTAGGACAGGTCACTTACTTTAGCAGGATAGACTTGAACTAGCGCAAAAAGTTTATTTCCAAGCGCTCCTTGAAGTTAGTTTCGCGCATTGTTTTACTTATCTGTTTTGGTATGTCTGATAGCGCCTTTACGGAAATTTCAATGCCATTAAGGGTACTGCATCAACGTTTTATATCTTGGTGCATAACATGTCAAGAAAGCGAGTGCAATAAATGCCGTAGCCGGAATGAAGGAATCTAAGCGGCCTTAAGCTCTGCACCTATATCTACGTACACGTGTGTTTCACATGTGCACCCATCGAAATGCGGGTGCCTTGGTCGGGTAACGCTCACTTTTGGCCGCTCGGGCCATGGCTAGGCCCGGGCCTTAAACGCAGACCCGCGCAGTGCTCTAACCTGTAGCAAGCTGTGACAGAAGAGTTGGTCGAAGAGAGCGCAGACCCCTTATACGCGGGACCTCTTCGGGGGAAGTTGGGAAAAAGCCGTCCGATTGCAAGACTTCAGCTTCATGACGCACATTTGAGAATTGTTGACGTACATGCGTAGGAATGATGGAACCCAGAAATATGCAGGAATTTGGGGTAACCCGGCAACAAACTTTGCAACCAAAGGGCAAGCTTTCCGCTGACCCCAAAAAACTTGTGCTACTTGGCTCAGAGGACGTTGACCACCCAACGTAACGGTTGTGGTATTTCATTGACTGTGCGCAAAACTCTTTTAAGGACCCCTTTATTATCAAGAATCCTGTGTATTTTACCTTACAGCAACTCCTGCGACGGTACAAGGGTATTTGAGTGAAGAACGCTTACCACAGACCACAATGATGCGGAGGAGGTTGAGAAGAATGCCATCTGCCGGGTCGACCTCCAAGAACAGAAGCAGAAGACAGGTGGAAATGAAAGATGTTGTACTTAAGTTAGTTGAACTGTCAAAAGGTGCTTCAGGTATTTACGTCTTTCTTTTTAAAAAGGAGTTTTGCAATTTTTAAAACCTCAATGGACACTTGTTCCATGTTGTGAGTGCGAAAGCATAAATATGCAATTGAACGTTGACTGGCAGTGCACCCTCGCGCACTGCAGATTTCTGCCGCGCCACTGAGTGAGCGGAGGAGGCGTGTCGACGGCGTCGACCCTTTCGCTTACCCTGAAAAAGTTTTTGGTAACAAAAACCAACCCAGCCTTCCGCGTTTCTGGGTGTCCTGTGCAGTACGGAACATGCCTCCTCTCAACTCCGCCGACAGGCCAGGGAGAAGGATGCACTCACTCAAACTTTTTGCAGCAATGCTGTCAATGACACGGTTTTCTCATATTTTCCGTAGCAAAATAGACGAACAACGGACATTGTTCACACGCAAGACGTAGTGTTTTGTGTTTTATTCTTGAAGAACTCCCGGAATGGCGGTCTGGCCAGCGTCTTCCCTGTCCAGCTTACAGGACTTCCAGCGCGACATTTTATTGGCGTCTTGTACGTCTAAGCACAAAGGCAACAGCGGTAGTTTCTTAACGCGTGCAGGGAAAGGGCGCCTGAATACAGAGCCAGCCTTCTCAAGCTCACTGCCGCATGCGATAATTGGCTGCAGTCCTCCGTAATTGACCGGTTTGGGTTGGTGTGTTAGTAAGGCAGGGAAATGCCAACGAAGCAGGAGGGAATCAAACATCCCCATGTTTGTCCATTAAGGCAAGGATCTTGTTCATGAGTTTCATTGAACTAGTTAACTAGAAAGCATGCTCAACCACTGATTACAAAAAAACATGTTTTGTTTTTAGGCCTCCATGAGTTTGCCAAGAATTACTGGACATACTTTTTCACAAAGTGGAAGAGCAGTAATTTTACTGCGAAGCAGCATATGTCTCAACCCCGCAGTTTTCATTCTGGTAAAGGAGATTTATTCGGCGCTGCTCCGATAATCCTTCTCGCCGCCACCAACCTGTATTTTAAAACGGTTATGAGAACGATTATTCCTCTCGACACCACTGATGCCTCTTTTACAAGTTGCTAGTCGGCTGACAACAGCCGTTGCGCCGTTATCAGAAGATTGCGGAGGATCAACACCAGCGCGAATGGTTGTAAAGACGCCCGAAAACCGCGCCACCACCGCCGCCACCTGCGTTATTGTAACCGCGTCCGTTGCCGCTTTAAATTCCACCTCGTCCACTAGATGCGCGCTCCTTGCCGGTTGAAAGCAACTTGCCCCGTTGGAACGCAGGCGTGAGCACATTATTCTTCTTTAGCTTCAAAGACATTCCGAGCAATACGGTCAAGTCGGCGGCCCTCTTTGTCCAGCTGGTCATAGTTCTTCTGGCGGAAGAAAAATAATAAATCTTAGTATCGTCGCATTTAAAGTCTTTCTGTCTCCGTTCGCTAGTGTATTTCACGCCTAATAAAGCGCTTGTCGCGACGGCGACAGAGAGATGAGAAGACACACGTCTGCACGCTACAGCGCCGTGGACCCAAACTGGGGTCCCCGCTTTATTCCACGGTCGTGCCCAGCGCGCACCGCAAGCGCGTGGTCAGCACTCGCCACTCGTGGCTCAGCCCCAGCGTCATCGTTCCTGGAGCGTGCCCGTTTGCGGCAGCAGACGACGCAAGCTGCTGGGGCGCCGCCACATAGCCCCCCCCCTCTTCAGACGGAGTGTCGGCAAAACGGACAGTATTTGCGCTGGGATGTTCACGGGTGGGGCTGCGAACGGAGGGGAGAGTGGTGGTGTTCAGGGTGGAGTGGTGGATGGTGGTGTCGAAGGCAGGCGGTTCGGCCTCGGTGAAAGCGGGCTTGAGGCGATCGATGGAAACGACAGTGTCGCGGCCGTTAACGCGAACTGTAAACGCCTTTTCGCCGCGTGAAATGACGAGATGAGGGCCGGTGTAGGGCGGTTGAAGTGGCCGGCGGGCACTGTCGAAAAGGATGAAAACGTATTGGCTGACAGAAAGACTTGGGTGAATAAAAGTGGGTTTTGTGGAACACGGCCGTGGCGGTTGGGGACGGATATAGCTGAAAAACCGGGTTAAATCCTTTACGTAGGATGGGCCAGGAGAGGAAGGGTTATCTTGAGGCTGTGGAGGGACCAGGAAGTCTGCCGGTAATCGCAAAGACGTGCCGTAGACCATTTGGGATGCGGCACAACCAAGATCATCTTTGATGACAGTGCGTAATCCTAGCAGCACAAGAGGAAGGTGAACTGCCCACTGCTCAGGTGATTCGTGAGCCATCAGCGAGGCCTTGAGCTGACGATGAAACCTCTCGACCATGCCGTTGGCTTGAGGCCGTTGTTTTTAGGTGAGTAACACCGAGTAGGCATGTCAAGCGGCGAAAGAGTGTGGACTCAAATTGGCGGCCACGGTCTGTGATAATCTCCGACGGCACGCCAAAACGGGCGATCCACGTCGACATAAGCGTGGAAGCAACAGTCTCAGCCGTAATATCGTCGATTGGAGAAGCCTCCGGCCAGCGGGTAAAACGGTCGATCACTGTCAAGATGTAGCGGCAGCCCTTAGATGGTGGTAGTGGGCCAACAAGGTCCACGTGAATTGTGGAGAACCTTGAGTCCGGTAGTGGGAAAGTAGCCAGAGGCGATGTGGTATGCCGAGAGACCTTGCATTGTTGGCAGGCGAGGCAGGAACGGGCCCAGGCGCGTACGTCAGTATTCATGCCCGGCCAGACGTATTTTCTCGGCAATCAAACGCCGTGAGGCACGAACTCCAGGATGAGAGAGACGGTGAATAGAGTTGAAGGCAATGCGCCTGAGAGACGCAGGAAGGTACGGCCGTCTGCGGCCTGAGACCGGGTCAATGTCGCAAACGATGCTGATTCCCGAATCAGGGCATAGAATGTCCTCGAGTTGCAGAGAGGAGCTGTTTGAAGAACGTAGAGTTCGGAGCTCCTCGTCATCGCTTTGGGCTTGGGCCAACTCCTGGAAGAAAATGAAACCGGAGCGCTGTATGGCGGAAATACGGCTAAGGGCGTCGGCTGGAATGTTGTTAACTCCCTTGACATGCCGAATGTCCGTCGTAAACTCTGCAAGATAAGCCAAATGTCGCGTCTCTCGGGGAGAATATGTAGTCTTCGATGACTTGAAGGCGTTCGTAAGAGGCTTGTGATCGGTGAAGATCACGAAGCTGCGGCCTTCGAGGAAAAAGCGGAAATGCTTCACAGGAGGTATGCCGCCAGGAGTTCCCGTCCGAAAGTGCTGTACCGTTGCTCAGTGGGAGAAAGCTTCTTCGAAAAGAAACCGAGCGGGTGCCAGCTGCCGCGGATGTGCTGCTGAAGTACACCTCCAATCGCACAGTGGGAAGCATCTACCATCAGGCTTGTGGGAGCGTTGTGGCGCGGGTGCACGAGGAGGGTAGAAGAGGCCAGGCGCTCCTTGGTGGTAGTGAATGCGCGATCAGCAGCTTCAGACCATTCAAGACTGCACTCGGGAGACTTGGAAGTTTAAGGAAAGTTTCAAAGGGTTTAACAAAGGCCGACAGTCCGGGGTGAACCCAATTTCACCAGCCTAGGAAACGGGCAGGGCGGAAACCAGGTTCGGGGAAAAGTGAATTTTGGCCTTCACTTTGTTGGCAGAGGGCGAATTCCATTGCAGTCAACGAAATGACCGAGAAACTCCAACGACGGCAACCCGAACGCCCCACTTTTCGCTATTAAGGATGAGGCCATGCTCTGCTAGGCGTTCGAAAACTATCCGCAGATGGTGCAGGTGCTCAGATAGCGATGAACTGGCGACAAGAACGTCATCTATGTAGGCGAAAACAAAAGGTAGACCACGGAGGACGACGTCTATGAAGCGCTGAAAAGTCTGAGCTGCGTTGCGTAACCCGAAAGGCATCCGAGTGAATTCGAAGAGGCCAAACGGTGTAATGATGGCAGTTTTCTTGACGTCATCCGGGGCTACGGGGGTTTGGTGGTAGGCTTTTTGGAGGTCAAGCTTTGAAAAGATGGTACATCCACTGAGGTTATTGGTGAAGTCCTGTATATTAGGTAGGGGGGACCTGTCGGGTACAGTGGCCACGTTCAAGGAGCGGTAATCACCACAGGGTCGCCAGTCTCCTGATTTCTTCGGGACCATGTGTAACGACGAGGACCAGTTGCTCGATGACGGGCGAGCAATGCCGATTTCAACCATGTGGTGAAATTCCTGTTCCGCGATTTTATGTTTCTCTGGAGCCAGTCGACGCGCCACGGCGTGCGTAGGTGGACCGGTGGTGATGATCTGATGAACGACGTCATGCTTCACTGGCTTTGTCCAGTCTGGAGGGGCAGTCAGGGAAGGAAACTCGTTCAGCAATTCCCGGTACGGAGAAGGTAGGTCGCAAAGAAGCGTAAAAGCGAACGGATAGACTGGAGACGATTTGCCGATGACAGAAAGGCCGGTTGTGGCGTCCAGGATTCTTTTTCGGGCCATGTCAACCAGGAGGCCGAAGTGCGAAAGGAAATCGGCTCCTAGAATGGCGTGACTCACGTTGGCCACGAGGAAAATCCAGCGGAACGCACGGCGTAGGCCGATGTTTACCATCAGGGGTTTTTTTCGGTACACGGGAATGCTGGACTTGTTAATAGCTTGGAGATGGCACAGTGGTGCCTGAGTGCGGTCACAAAGGGAAATTTGCGGGGAGCACACTCACTTCAGCACCAGTGTCAACTAGGAAACCCTTTACCACTGGTTGCATCTGTGATGTAGAAGAGGCGACTGTCGCTGGCTTGGGAATCGGTCGCCGCCGCTAACGATCCCTCGTCCCCTTTCCCCGGGCCCGCCGCAAAGGGCGGGTGCAACGTTGCGCCGCTGCACCGAAGCGGCGATGGTACCAGCACAATGAATCAGGGTGTTGAGGTGGCTGGCGCGTTGTGCCTTCCTGGCGAAATACTTGCGGAGACGGGGTACGGCGAGAAGGGCAAAACCGGCGAGCTCGAGGGTTGCGAGGCGGCGGCGAGCTGTAACCAGCCGAGGCGACAAGCTCCTCCAAGTTTTGCATGCGCTCTCGGAGAGCGGCGAGGTCGTCGGATAGCGGTGAGGGCAAAGGAGTAGCAGGCGCCGCCACGGTGGTATGGTCGGAAGATTGAGCGGATGCCACCGTGGACAAAGGCGGATGCAACGTGGCGACTTCCATTATCTTGTCAGCATGCGCGGCCAACGCGGATAAGGGAAGGTCAGAAGCAGTCGCGAGGATCATCTGCACAGAAGAGGGGAGCCGTCGCAGGAAAAGTTCCTTCAACAAACGGGAGTCCGTGGCAGAAGGTGCGTCGCCGAGCAGGGTTTGCAGTTCGTGAAGGAGCTGCGAAGGTCGACGGTCACCCAACTCCTCTGCCGAAAGCAGCCCCTGGAAACGCTGCCGTTCCGAAGGGCTCGTGCGGCTCAAGATGGCAGCCTTCAACGTGTCGTAAGGGTTCGTGGTAGGCGGGTTGGCAAGGATGTCACGAACCTCAACCGCGATCTCAATAGGCAGTGACTGTTGTAGATGGTTGAAGCGGGTCTCTTGCGACGTGATGTGACTCACTCGGAAGCTTGCCTCGGCTTGAAGGAACCACACGTCGGGGTGCTTAGCGCTGAAGGGGGGCAAACGGCAAGCGACGGTGGAGATGCCAGGTGAAGAGGCAGCGGAGGACACAGAAGGACCACTGGCGTCGCGGGGAGGGTCCATTCTGAGTACGTGGCTCTGCTGCAACGTCCGGGTCACCAATGTCGCGACGGCGACAGAGAGATGAGAAGACACACGTCTGCACGCTACAGCGCCGTGGACCCAAGCTGGGGTCCCCGCTTTATTCCACGCTCGTGCCCAGCGCGCACCGCAAGCGCGTGGTCAGCACTCGCCACTCGTGGCTCAGCCCCAGCGTCATCGTTCCTGGAGCGTGCCCGTTTGCGGCAGCAGACGACGCAAGCTGCTGGGGCGCCGCCACACGCTTATCCCCCGTTGAGGGTTTAGGCGTGCATAGGTTGGGGGTGAAAAAAAGGGGATGCACGCACCGCAGGGCTGCATATCTCTAAAGATCAGATACCCGTTGGTGTCGTGGGAGATTTAAATGCGGCAGTCTCAAGCTCAATGCGCCTAGTCAGCTGTCCTCCGCAAACGAGTGGTTCGGGTATGGGTTCGTGTGTTGCACAGGCGATGAGATGCCTACGAGTGGGCAGCGAAAGGGAAACCCAGGTGTGTGTCTACTAGTATAGAGGTGGAAGCCCTCGAGGTGTTAACTCACTATGGGACGGAGGCATGTCGCTCGCTTGGAGGAACAAGAGCGGCAACTTAAAGGGACACTGAAGTGAATTTGTCAAGCTCCCGTTTTTGCTTGCACTGTGTAGACTGGCTCAAATAAGCACACTTTTTATCGTTTATCCGGTTGACAAATTGGTAATTATTTTACAAAGCGCGAAAGAAGAAAAACTACCATGCGCGGTTTGCGGCGGCCGCACAAACTAAGCTGTGACGTTGGGAGGAGGGGGCGCCGTGATTGGACGATGCCCAAGGTTAGCAATCGAACAAGTTTCGGTTTCAGTTTCGGTCTGTAAAACAACATGTTTGAAATTCGATGGCGTCGTTGGATGGGCATTCTCAATATCCCAGTTATCGTAGTACCGCGCTTCTGCCATGTTGTCGGCTGTAAAATGCATAAGATAAGCCTCCCAGGACGGCTTGGAATCGTAGCATTCACTATCTGAGGCCTACGCAGTGCATGAACGCCCTCCGCGTCCCCGCAGACGCTCAAATGCATGCGCTTTTCCCCCATATTTGGAGCTTGCCTCGCTCATGCCTGTATCGTCAAAAGCGTGTTCGCACCAGGCCAAGGGTCTGTTGATTCTGGCCTGTGCCCACTGCCCGCAAGCAGTCGGTGCTTATGGCAACAGCACGCCAACGAGAACTCGCTAGCGCGGCAGTGCCAGCCTGCGCGAGTTCTGTGGACTAGTTCGTGGAGCAATGAACGTTGCGGCCCAAAAAAAGGTGAACTCAGTATAGAAAACATCGGCGAAAAACAAAAAAGTTAACTCATAAAAAAAAGCATGTACCCGCGGCGATTCGAACTTGTGACTGGCAAAACACTTGCGATGACATACCTAGCACCCCAGACGACTAGGCCACAGGGGGTCGCTGGCGGGGATGGAAAAGATAAGGTGTATAATGTATCACCAGTTTACACTTTTATTTAGTTTTAGTATTTCACGCAGCTTAGGTGACTATTTGTTGTATTGCGCTCGTGCAGTAAGCGTCCCCCGAGTTTCCACAATAGCTCACGTCTAGCAATTGCATTTCGTAGACGGGAAAGCGTTCGCAGATGCGTAGTCGTGCTGCTGACCGCTGTGCTTGTTCGCCCAGCGCAAAAAAGTGCTTCCCGCACCCTAGTTTTACGCTGTACGGTAAAAATATCAGTTGAATTTACTTCCTTAGTACCTATATTGACTTCGCTCACTCTTCTCCCCCTTCAAGAGGCCTTATATTTTCCTACTGGCGTACCAGTCAGCGAAGCGTCGCATGTGCGCTTGTGTGAAGCGACCTTGACTTGGAGCTAGATACAGTGTACAAACTAACGAAGTACATAAAGGCGCATTCTTCCATTCCCAAACGTGTTGTGGCTTAGTTTCAACTGATCGAGCGAATTGCGACGACCCGTTGGCGGCCCGCGGACTAAACGGTGGGCCGACTGACTCGGTCGCGGAAGGTCGGCGAGCCGTGCAGTAGCGCAGCCAATTGTCAGGTCCTCTCCTCCTGACGTCACACGAAAACGCCACAGAAAATGGGCGAGCGTAAAGAGAGGAGGACAGCATTTTCGAATTTATTTTTCTACTAAATAAATTCGCGTAAACGCGCACAGAGTGGTCGAAACAGAGCCCAGGGACTCCGGACTACAGTTTTCGCTCGTAATCCCGCATTGTTAAGTGCAATGCACTTCTTAAGCGACCCTGAACCTGCGTCCACCGGCGATGTCCGCATCACATACCCACGTGGGGGATCGGCCAGGAATCTCCTCGTCTTCCTTGGCAACGGGGGGAGATGGGCGCGCGCTGCCTGGCCGCTGACATGGGGCCACGTGGGGGATTGGCCAGGAATCGGGCGTGAGAAGGGCTAATGCACCCGCTTAAATGCATCTTTCTTTCTTTGTAGTTGTGTGTGTGTGTGTGATCTCTCTTTCGCGAACATTACCGAACCGCGCAAATTCAACTCGTGCATTCGCACTTTCACATTCTTCCCCTCGGGGAAATGCGGGGAATTTTTTTACAAATCACTTCAGTGTCCCTTTAAGAAGCGTCAGCCCGAACAGAAGCGGTAATGGGCGCGAAAACCACGGAAAGCCGCTGCTGCTGCCGTTGCCGCCTTATGTTCCAGCTGGTTGTGTAGCTGCGAATCACTTCCGGAGGAACAACTGACCCCCTTGGAACGCCGACGTGGGCCAATATCACTCGTTCAGTTAAACGGGCGTTTAGGGCGACATGTTCGTCAGTATCTTTCACTTCTAAGTACCCGCTCATGACCGGTGGCCGGTTTGTGCGGGCACGGGTTGGGAGAGGAGAGTGGTATGGGGGGGCATGCTCAAATATAGGTTTCATATTAATACTGATGTCATGCCCGCTCTTTTTGGCGTGAGGTTCACCGTGGCCGTAAAACAGCCAATGTGACCGGTTAGGTGTCATCTGTGGTAGAGTGGTTTTGGTTGGCGTGTAACACGAACAGTAAGACGTCTACGATACGGGAGGGAAAGAGGCAGCTCTACGTTCGTCCGCTAGGATAAAGCTCGGGTCTGTTCCAAATTTCATTCAGGTAATTGGTCAGGAAACATGATCAGTCGTAAATTACAAACGAACGGATTTTTTGTCCGGGCACTGCGTTCAGGGCGCGCTGTTTGTAGGTCATCCTTCTTCACTGAGTGGAATGAGAGTAAATTGTTTTCACAAACGACATTTGCAAACCGAAAAAAACGCGAAAAAGTTCGAGAAGTTTTCAAATTTTATTCAACAGTGACGCGACAGGGGCCAGCACTCAAAGCAGTGTTTTAAAACTGCACGTCGGCATTCAAGGGGCGCAGTCATACGGAACTGCCCAGTGGAACTACCCAGTGATGCTTTTTGGGAGTGGTTTTGGTTTCCAATCTCGGAAACAAGAATCCGTAATCATATAAACTAAGCAAGAAAATGTCAGGGCATTACCACTGTTTCATTTGCTTTCCTGAACACCTCCAGTATGACTACTCGTATACGAGTATGACTACTCGTGAAGGCAATGTAGTAGGCACGGGCGCTCGGGTAGGAAATCTCTGGTATCTAGGAGTCGCTTTATGTGGCATTATGGTTGAAGATCGACGCGAAACCTACTCTAGACAATAAGGATTACTAAATAGCAGCTCACACACATGTCTAATTCAAAACTTCCTCCGGAAAACTGGGACACGGCGAAGCGGCGGCGCCCGTCGTGGCCGTCTTCTGAATATGACGCTACTTCCGGTCACTGCATTTCGGTTTTCGCTTTTCCGGGGAGGCAGCAGCGAGAAGTGGGCGGGGCGTAGGGTCAACTTTATCGACAAATACCGCTTCCCCCGTAGTTAAAAATGCTGAAAAAAAGTTTACAGGCATCAACTGAACAATGTATTAATTGTAAAAAAAGAACTTTGCCCGATATTTAAAGCGCTTCAGTAGCCCTTTAAAGGAGCCATGAAGCGAAATTACAACTTCGTTTAATTTGAAAGAACTATGATTCATTATCTCACTCAGCTCCATTAGAGCCACAAAAGATGTTTTTTGACGAAAAAAAGGAAGAAGTATTTAAAAAACTTCAAATCTTGCGCCACAGTGACGTGTTATGAGCAAGAATGACGTCATACGGGCCAACAATAAAACATAATTTTCAGTGCGTTAACTGCACGTTAGCATTCAAGTGATGCGGTCAAATGGAACTAGAGGCCCCATTACAGACGTCCGGTCATCTGTCGTCGCGACAAGTCAGTTAGGCGGCCGCCAATCGCACAAACAAGGTTCCGTGCAGTCGTAGAAAAGTTGCGGGAAATTGGACAGTTGGTCGCGACTGCTGCACACGTTTTCTTTAATACCTCCGTTATTTGTTCGAAGATTGCGATGATATTGGTATCATTATTATCGGGACTAAGCAGTATTTCTGATAAACCCAACTTGTATTTTGTCTTCATGGCTCTCTGTTAGCGTGAGGCGGCTGGTGAAAAAATTCCTTACAATTTTTTCGGGCTAAGGCTTAGGTTTGGGCTAGTTGGGTGTATATTACTTGAAAAAACAGCGCAGAGACTTAGAAGAAAGAAAGAAAAAAAAGACAGTTCAAGCTCTGGCTAACAACGGCACGTACTTTATTGTGCTCAGAAATATACACGAAGACACAAGGGACGTAACACTCTAAGATTAATCAAAAATAAGAATAAAAGGAAAGCACCAGAAAACGGGTAAAATTTGCAGATGGCATCTACGTTTAGGTCTTAAGATGTATGACGCGAAAACGTCACTTCGGCGTTGAGGGTTCGTTTTGGATTGGAGTTGCTGCATTTATCATTTGTACTTTCCGAGTGCTAAAGTTCACTGATGAAGGCTAGGCTAGCTGGAATGGTTTTAATCACCGCAGCTCCGGAAACTCGTAGGACATCTACTCTTGCTTAGCTAAAGATACGGGCATGAATAGTTTCGGCTGTGGAAGGTTGATCAGTTCGAAAGAGGAAGACAGTGTCAAAGTTTAAAAGCGTGTATTGTGCGGCCTGACGGAACGTTTTGGGTTCTTTATAAGACAGAAGAGGGAGGGAGGGAGGGAGTGTAGCATATTTGTGGAAGAAGATTTTTTGAAAGTTTGAGGAAAGTTTATAAAGGGATGGTTGGTAAGGTGAAGCAAAATTATAGGGCCCCAAAATTAGCTCACGGTAATTTTCAGGTGACCAGCTGGTCAGAGCAGCCCGTAATTGGTCGGTAGAGGTTGGATATGTGGTGTGTGAGTTGTTCACCCCTGAGCACATCCTTGAGTGTGACCAGGTTGCGCTGAGGAGGGCGGGTGATTTGCTGTCCTAAGATAAGGTCGAACGTTTCCTACCAAATATCATCGCCAATCTAGATTTGTGAATATATGTATTGGTTTTCATCCTTCGCAGATTTTGCGATTCTTTTAAGTGCGAATGCACTTCTTAAGCGAGCCTGAATCGTCCACCGCCGTAGTCCGCATAGCAACAGCTGCGGGTGCGCGCACTCCTCGTCTTCCTCCTCGTCTTCCCTAGCAACGGGGGGAGATAGGCGCGCGCTACTCTCCTCCTCCTCTCTCCGCTCAGTGACTGCGGGTGTTGGGGGCCTCCTCTCCACTTCGGGCGGGAGAGCTCTCGCTCGCGTAGCGGGCGCTCCGCATTCCGACGCGTGAGGGCGCTCGTGTAGCCCTCGCCGTAACGGCGGGCGCTACTCTCCTCCTCCTCTCTCCGCTCAGTGACTGCGGGTGTTGGGCGCCTCCTCTCCACTCCAAGATCACGGTATCCACCGTAATCGCGCAATCAACAACCGTGCATTCGCACTTACACACTCTCCCCCTCGGGGAAGTGCGAGGGAATTTTCTTAAGCAACGAGATCCATGTCTGCCACGGGGAAGGCTGGTGTTCCTAGGCGTAGGATGAGGAAACGCTTTGCATATTTTTCAGAGAGGGGCGTGTGGTAGTCGGGGTCGACAGGGAGCGTGGTATGCCAGTTGGAGTGGACCTTGGTCGGCTACGTTTGTCCTTTCCAAACCCGTGTCTGTGTGGTTATGCAATTTGAACTTTTATGAGTTTAGATTGAAGAATCTTTCTCAAGCGTTTAGGTACTGTGCCTGTAATCACGAGCATAATGGCCGATTGAGCGTGTGTAATGATGTTTAAGCATCTATTCGATAGTTCCGGTGACGGGTGGGGGGGAGCAAAGAGGATTTAATTTGCGTTTGTAGGAAGGTAATTGAGTTTCAGTGACTGCTACGACACTACTTTACGAGAATTGTTGTCATCGTACTTTTGAACGTCCCTGCATCCGCGTATACTGTTTTCTTCATGGTTTTGGAACTGCTCTCAAAGCGATTTGATCCTGGCTTATCGTCTGTATTCGCGTAGATCTGGCTCTGTTTGTCAGTAGAGGGAGGGCTTTTGTGGAAAGTGGATGGATCGGTGACACATCCATAGTGCCTAGCGTTTTTTTTCTGGATGTGTGATTACATTTAATAGGATGGCCGGTCCCCATTTTGTTTTCCCTGGACGCTCCGTTTGTGCAAGAAGAATCTGATTTATTCAACGGTATAGACCCAACTTAAAGATTTTTACGGTGGTTGTGAATATCCGGAGGCTGCCCTCTATGCTCACCTTATTATGGCCTTGTTCAGTAATGGTAAGTAGTGTACGGTATCCGGATCATGACCAGTTCGGGTTTTTTTAGGTGCGGAGTACCTTAGAACCGAACAATGTCCATCCGCGTCCGTGCGCATAACATTTTCAATTGCAAAAATTCACACTTGCACCGGACGGATTCGAGCCTGTGTCTGGCAGAACGGACAAAGATAGGGAAAGTCGTCTTACCCAGTGGGCTACACCGTAAGTTAGTACCCCAGAGTCCAACGGCTTACTCCTTCGCCTGTAACGGTGCGCAGTACTTTAGGACATCACAATGTCCGTGCGCGTCCATGCGTGCGCTCAGCACTATCAAGTGAAAATCAAACGAAATACGATTTGAGCTTGTGACTTGCAGTTTCAATTACGGAATAATCAAGGTGCAACTCACACGGCTCAAATCGAATGACGGTGGGGGCGCAAATCGGATGTCACTCGGGGCGCAACTTGGATGTCATTTCGAGTCCCCGTGCTCCGCACAGTAGCCATCATCCACGGAGTGGAGATGCTGCCATTTTTCTGTCATTCCTGGCCCTTCGTTTTCCAGTGTGGGTGAAATATCGTGAAATTCGCTCTGCCGTTTTTCTGTAGGGCCAAAATCCTGACGTGACTTTTTTCGGGGCTCATATGCTGGCTGATTGTGAGCGCCATTAATGGATTGCCGTACCACAGCTTGCGAAGGTAGCACAACCGCAGAACTTTTTAAGCTATTTTAAGATTCGTGTAATTAGACGCCAGATACTCGCGTTCCTATTGTGGAACAGTTCGTTTCGGGTTACAATGTCGGCATTCCTTGGTTTCTGAGAAGCTGGTGTTCCTCCTTTGCCACCTGCTTAAGGTAGCAGATTGTTGCCCCCCGGCATCAATTTAGGAGGCCGGAGAAGCGCTTTAGTGGTGGCGTAAGTTGCGTGGCTGGCGACCACGTGGCTGGCGACCACGTCAGCTCAGCATTCGACTACACACAGTGTATAGAACCATCCTTATTGCGCCGGCACGGAGCCCGCTGAAACCGCGTATCTTTACTTTAGTATCGTCCTGTTAACATTCTAATTGACGTGGCTCGACATTTCTGATACCGCCGCGCCCCCGTAACTGGCTGGATCAGTTGTTGGCCCCGAGGACGTTCTCCTGTGGACGCTCGATGAGCACGGATGTTGGCGGACGGCTAGGAGGCACGGCGAAATCGAAAAATAGGCCCAATAAGGCTAGCACGTTAAAAATAATTGATTCGTGCCCGTGGAAGCGTAATATTGATCTTTTGACTGTCGTAGTCACCTGCCCATAAACAATACAAAAGAGCCTGTCAGTATTACGCTGTTTTCCCTCACTCACTAACTCCCTCACTCACCCACTCACTCATTCACTCCCTCACACACACACACACACACACACACACACACACACACACACACACACACACACACACACACACACACACACACACACACACACACACACACACACACACACACACACACACGCACACCACACCACGCACGCACACCACCACGCACGCACGCACGCACACGCAACACACACACACACACACACACACACACACACCACACACACACACACACCACACACACCACACACACACCACACCACACCACACGCACACCACGCACAGCACCACGCACGCACGCACACGCACACCACACACACACACACACACGCACACCACACGCACACGCACACGCACACGCACACGCACACGCACACGCACCACCAAGACCACACACACACACTTAAAAGGCACAAAAGCGTATTGTAGCGCTGCGATATCGCGCGAAAATACAGTAACAGCGAAAGAAGAATTTAGCACGCTGGCATCCCCTCTGGTCGAAATGTGACAGACCTCTGGGCTGTGAACGTCGGCTCTGAAATAAGTGAACGCTTAAGCTCCGCTTAAAGGCAATCGTGGCTGTTAAACATCGTACGTTCAACAGGTTTGCACTTGTATGATCGAGGGAAAACACATCGACCACATATTAAAAGTTTTCCTGGCATGAAGACGCCATAACGAAGGCCGATTTACAACTCAAAGCGCAGGCACCGTCGGCTAGACGAACGCTTCTTCATGAATGTGGAGATGATGATGATGATTAAAGGTCCTCCCTTTGTACCGGGACGTCGGTTGTCACCAGCCGAGTTGCCTGTGTTTTTCTGCTTATTTGCCCTACCCTTCACTGACCTAATGGGTTAGGCCCCCCCGTTTTTAAACTCCCATCGCTACACCCCACCTATCCTTGCAGGCCTGTTTACCTCCCCCTTTTAATATTTGTCTTATTAGGTGCCACTATTTTACTTACTTTAGGCTAAGCCATAGGCTAACGCCGCCAGCTCGCGGCGTGAATAGGAGTTCATGAAATTACCCCTCTCTGCTTGGCTCCGCGCCGAACGGCGGAGCAACGGCGCACCGGAGCAGCGGCGCGCCACCGACAGCAGATCGCGAAAGGAAGGAATATATTTTTTCGTCCATCGGGATCAGCTATGGGGGGTGGAGGAGGCCCACAGGGCTGCCGCGACCGCCAGGGTCCGGGAGGTGGTCAAGACTTGGCCTGCCTCCCCCGGATCACGGAACAGCTTCTCCCAGAGGTGAGGGGAGGGAACGGGGGTACGGGTCTGCGGGGTATTCGCAGAGGGAATGGTAAGGAGTGTCGAGTGCCTCGCAGGCTGGACAGGACGCCCACGCCGACAGTCTTCTCATAATATATCACCCCGTCTACACCTGCCCAAGCAACCCTGTCCCAGTCCACTCCTCTTCCCTTGAGCAGTGGGAGTCTGCGCTAACCAGCTCAGCACTGGAGTGCCAGAAACCCTGGTGGAACGAGCCTTTGAATCAGCAAAGGCTCGCGGCCTGCCAGACGTAGGAAGCTAACCACCACCCCTCACCCTCCATTGTTCTCAATAAATGTTTATTAAACCTCCTCTCCCAAATCGCGGGTTCAAGAATCGCATGCGCACTCTTCTGAGCCACGAGCGCTCCAGAGCAAGTGTGAAACCATCTGTAGCACTCCACTTTGAGTAGTTGTCCGGGAAAACTGCATCTGAAATTGACCGCTAATATGACTTTACGCTTACACCACGTTTGATTAAGTTGAAGTGGAGGTTAAGTGAAGCTGTGAAAATGATAAAACTACTATTTCCTTTCGGCACAGGACCACCCACGCAAAGGTGGCGAATAATGAAAACGGTAGGAACTAAAGTTTTATCAAAACTGTATTGACGGAGATAACATGAAGATATTTTTCAAATACGTTTAAGGTTGCAATGCATTTCTGTTATTATTCAATGAATATATTGTCACCGCACGTGACCTACTATGGTTACTTCACAAAAGAGATCTCCCGTCATCGCAGTACTTGAAGGGCTTTAAACTTTGTGCCGAGTACTCGCTTCCCTCCAACCGCTTCCGAATTGACGTTTTCCGGCTATTTTAGCGCTATTGTGGTTATGCTTTGTGCAACTCCTAACATTCCTACACATCTTGTGCAGAAACCTAACATTAGGCTAGATTTGCGCCACGCCATGTACTTGTTCAGAAAGGATAAATTTATTAACAAACAATCGGGGTATCAACGCTACAACGGAACAAACTTATATAATTAAAAAGAGTAGCGCCTACGGCTACAAAAGTAAGTGAGCTGAAGGCTGGCAGTTACAGACATTTTCAAAACACTCAAACAGTTTGAAGTGAACTGCAGACAAAAGATTACCATACAAACAATTTAAAGTTGATTACATCCAAAATATTACGATGGGAGGGAAACACAAGTACAAAAGCATTCACTTAAAAAATGGAGCCATATTCACTACAAGAGTGGTGGTAATGTCACCACGAGTACTGTGGCGCAATAACAACCAATTTTAACAAAATAATGAATGGCAAAAACAAAAATCGCTGGCACAAGTTTGAAAAACTGGCACGAATATTGACCTTTTTGTTCGATGCCTATATAAACCGGGTAGACCAATGTGTAGAAGCTCTTCCTTACCCAACAGGCCCAACTCGCCTTCGGGAAAGGTCACGAGGTCTTGTCTGAAAAAGGAAAGCAAGGGTCACTGAGTAGGTAGCCTGAGATTCTGTGCAAAGGGCCTCGCAGCAGTTACGCCGCAGTACAAAACCACCAATTACTGCGAGTGGTTCGACTAGGGTAGAGCCAGGAACCTGTTCACTCAGTTGATACCGTGCAAGCCCCAAATTTCGAGCGGCACGGTTATGATGCGCCAAGAGCAACGCATTACAGTGCAGCTCGTGAAGTACGTGCTGTGGATGCCGGTTGACCGCAGTTGGGACACGAAAAGCTGTATGTTACTCCCTAGCGAAATATTCTGTCTTTTGTGGGAATAATTCGCCAGGCTTTTTGCCACTGGATGTTTGTGGCGCTCTAGGGCAGCCTACCTGAACTCAGACGTAACCAGAGAGAATCTGGTGGATCCGCTCGCCAGCACGACCTCGCACGAGCTGTTTTTCCAGACAGCCTCGCAGGTTGTTTATTCCCAATATCAAGGTCAGCGTAGATTGCACAAGTTTTTTTTATCTAAACTAATGACAACGTTGGAAAGTCGACGGGATTGCTCCACTGGGGAGCATGTTGCTGGCCATAGTTGGACAAAGGACCCGTCCCGAAGGGCCGAGAAAGTAGAATGGCAAAGGTCTGCCCCGGGCTTCCACCTCCCTGAGAAGTGAAGATACGACTTTAAGGGCCAACAACTCGCTCAAGGAATGTCATAACTACCAGCGTGGCGTGGGAGGCGCAGGGAATCTCTCGCTAAACGCTCATTGCGTCCATCCCAAAACAAAGAAAAAAAAGTTCGCGGGAAACTTTGTGCTTAACAGGATTGGGAGGCAGCTTATAGCTGGCGACAAAAAAGCGTTTTGCAAGAAAAACGAATTTAATGAGATAGGATTTCTCCGAAAAAGAGAAGTTGAAAGACCTATCCCGGGCAACATTCTTTTGCATATCATCATGCAGATCGGGGCACATGTATTGTGAAACACAATGTTCAGTGATTTAGACGCCGAAAATCTTCAGGACGCGAATAATATTTAAGCCATGATTGGGGGCGAGTGTTGCGTTTCCGAGAGGGAAGACAACACTTTCTGTGACATTTACTCGGCACCTGATAGGTGGGAATAAGAATGAAAGTAACCAAAAACAGCCGTAAGGCTACCTGTCTCCTGGATAAATTTTAACGGTCACCTGCGTATGGAGACAGGTTAGCAGAGCCTTGTCCGGGCAAGGGGAGACCCCTAATTCTGGGGTTGTCGACGAATTTTCTGATGAAGGGGTCTGGACATCAGACAAAAACCAGCGGCGACAACGGGAATACTTGTGTGACGCCTCCATGAATTGCAATTTCACCCTGTACCTCACCATTAAGTACCAGGTCATTGGATATCTGATCATACAACTCTGGGAGAAGCTGAACAAATTCGAAGGCCAGACGCTTATCCGGTTTTCACTTCTCTTTTAACGTGGTATAGTTCGCAACAGATAATGTCCTCCAGTATTTGCGAGTGTATGAGTTTTGGACCCTCAGGAGGGCACTTTTAAGCAGAACATAGTTGTGCTACCATACGTCATTCATCTAACTCTAGCAAGTCTGTTTCAAACACGCCAGAAAAAAGGAAAGAAACCATAATTTTGTAACTGATAGGTTTGTGAATATGCCGTTATCCGGGTACGCACACAATCTATAATGTGCTGAGTTTTACATGCACAGCAAAAATCTTTTACTTTCTTTACACTACCGGTTCAAGGAACATGAGTATTGTATTTAGTGGATGGCTGCAATATTATATTAAGTTGGCGTTTGTACCGCTCATTAGGGATTCCAAGATATTCTCGCAATAAAGGCGTTATTTCCCTACTATATTTAACTAGCCAGTTCTATTGAGCATGTTCTAAGGGTCTGCTCTGTAACGGACCTTTTTTTGGTTGGCCAACTCTTTGAGCTCATTACCTCCTTATGAATTTCAAACTGCCCCACTGCTATGTAATAACCTCGAACGGAAATGAGGAAGAAATCTGTTTTTAATCTCTATAATAGAACATCGTCTTGCGGCATTCTAGCATCAAGCTTCCAGTGTCAGGCGCCACAAAGTCTGTGCGGAAATGTAGGCAGCGACAGTACCACTGAGTAATGGTAGGAAACGTAACAGGCTATACTGGCGAATTGATTTACTTCTATGTGCTAGAGCATGGTGATTATGCCTCGAGGTATATAAAACCTTTCTAGTCAGGACATTGAGGGACCGCGCTTACACGTGGGTTAGAAACTTTTTCCGTAGTGAGCCTCCATGTATCCTCAACGTGAAAGCCTTGCAGTAGAACACCCTGTTCAAGTGCTTTCTACATCGGTTATATGTGACCTGGAATGCGTACATTAGGCATACTATCAAGGAGGTAGCTATAATCTCCTCAAAGAATTGTGTGCACGTACTGCAAAGGCTAAACCCCTGGGCAACGAAAGCAGTTATTTGTAGTTGTGACGGTTGCAGATGCATAGACGCTGATAATTTTAAAGCGAGCACCAGAAATAGAAACGTTGAAGACTAGCAATCTCCTTGCACTATATCTCAAAAAAAAAACTGGAGCAAAAAACCATGTGTTTGTAGATTCGGACGCCCGCACCACAACAGTGGTTGGACACAAAGAAAAATAGGACGGGATATTAAGGAGGGTCTGCTGAAGCGTTCTGATGCCTTCATTTAAAAAAAGTTCCCTTCTTAAAGAATAACAAGATCTAAAAATTTTGTGTGTCAAAGTGAATCACCTCCTTTTGTTTGTCACTGTTTTTAAACCGTTGCACATTTAGGGTGAATGGTCGTAAGATAATATGAAAAAATAAAACGTTAGTACGTACTGCACTGGCCATTAAAATTTCAAAAATTCGCGGGCTTCAACAACCACTTCAACAACATCACGCATGCCTGGAACGCGGACATTGGGCGAAAGCCAAGACCACACGTAGCCTACCCAAACGGAATGAAACAAGGAAGATAGCGTACTACAGCGCAGCTTGCACACGGGCACAAGAGAGAACTAGACACACACGAGCGCTGGGACCAACAAGATAAAAGGGAGAAATACCCACGTATGTATACGGGTAAGTAAACAAGGTAATGAAGGCAAATGAGCTCATTGGTGCTGCTACATTTCTACAAATCTTGAGGGTCGTCCGAAACCGCTCTGCAGGCGACGAATAAAGTTGCTCTCTCTCTCTCTCTCTTTCTCTCCGACTAGCACTAGAGGCAGGCAGACACAACATTTTACTTGTGTTTGCTACGTAGCCGAGTCGGCTGATGACGGTAACACGCGTTTGGTTTCCACACGTGAGGTGTCCATATAGTCCACAAACTCGTTAATCGGATTGAGCAGCTGCGGATCTTTAACTTTCGGGGTACATGCGTGTTCGTTCGTGTTCGGTAGGTTGTTAGGGAGCTGGGCATCGTCCGGGTGTCATGAGAGCCGTCGCGTCACGACGATTTACTTTGGACGCGTCTCGAAGGACGGGCTTGGCAACTTCGTCAATGGAGGAGGAGCGGAGTGCATGGTTGCGGGCATGTTGCGGCTTGGCCCCTGGAACGCAGGCATGGTATACCGGCTGGGATGACAGGAGCTGTCTACTAGAAACCACTGAGCCATTGTCCTCCGTGCCGATGTCAATCGCTGGGCTGAGAAAGGGAGGCTTCGTTGAATGAAGAGTATGAGTTCCCCATCGTCGCTCGATTGGGCTGAGTAGTTAGCTACCCGGATGATGACGTGTTCTTCGTAGGCGTCGGCGTGTTTGTTATATCTTCCATAGGCGAGTCCTCTATGATTAGCGTGGCTTGGGAATTGCATCACTGGAAGACGAACCGCTGCAGGGGATGTCGTCTGGTGAAGTCTGTCGCCGGGCCAAAGTTGTCTGTGGAATCTCGGTGGTATTTTGACAAGAGTTCGGGTAATTCACTTGCTGCGTCTGCATGGCAGCGAGGTCGCAGGCAGTCCGATGTGGCGTGGTTTCTGTGGCAGCGGCAACATGCACCCCAGCGTGTGTCAAAGTGGTGTCCGAAGGTCTCACCGAGATCACCATGACGTCTTGCAGTGGGAGTGGTTTTAGCCCTTTTGCTTGCAGCACCGGTAACACACTCCCTTCACGCACCGGTACACGCACTGTACCTTGAATCTTCGAACCGACCGGACATTTTGTACTGCAGACTTTATTTCGATGTGGACGAGGCGGATGCCGCTCTCAATGCGGACCCTACCGTTAAAGTTCGAGTAGTTTACGCTAAACGCCCTGTCTTAAGACGAACAGGCTGCACCCACAGGAATGAACCCGCCGCGGTGGCTCAGTGGCTAAGGTGTTGCGCTGCTGAGTACGAGGTCGCGGGTTCGATTCCCGGCCGCGGCGGCCGTTTTTCTGATGGAGGCGAAAAGCAAATAAAAAATTCCCGCGCCTTCCCGGGAGGGGAACACGAGTAAATGCAGAGCATTGGGGCCTCAGTACTGGTTGAAGGCAGTGTTGCTTCCATCGCTTCTTCCGTGATGCTGGAGTAGCAGACACGAGTAAACGTGGGAGCGAGCGTCAACCAAGGAAGGAAGGAGCAACGCAGTGACTGAAGCATGAGCGTCCGCTAGCCGCTTTGAAATGAATGAAACTTTATTAATGATACGGGGGGCTTGGTAGCCTAGTTGGGGAAGAGCCGCTTTATATTTGCAGCGCGCGCAGTAGAGGGAGAGCTGTACGGGGGGAGAGCGCGCATGCGCAAGCAGCGCGCGCCCTTCCACGCGCCACCGCGCTGCTATCACGCACCTGTTACGCAGAGACCGCGACAGAGCGAATGGGCTGACTACGACGCATGCGCGCACCTGCTGCGGACGCGGAGCTGTGGACGCCGTCCGACGAAGGAACAGGCGAGGCTAAGAAATGCTCTGCATTTAAAACGCCCATGTGTACGAGATTTCGGCGCACGTTAAAGATCCCCAGGTGGTCAAAATTAATCCGGAGCCCTCCACTACGGCGCGCCTCATCGCCTGTGTTGCGTCGGCGCGTTAAACCCTAAAATCAATCAATCAACCAATAGGAACGATACATGGTGAAGTAGGTTAGCTATGGACCGATGCATGTAACTGAGCTCGCAGTGCCATTCTCGACAATGGTACCACTAAAGTGGCTATTTGTGGTTCTTGGTTGAACATGATTAGGGACTACAGCGCTGCTTGCACCCGGAACGAACGGAGGAGAACTAGACACCCACGAGCGCTGGGACCAACATTTGATTGTAAGACATACACGCGCATATATATGCGCAGTAGCCACGCTATACGGCTTGTTCATCAGCGGCGCATGCGTAGGAAGTTTGATTCCTGGTTTAACAGTTCCACAGACGGTGAGCTGACACATGCCAGTCCCAACCTGTTAATCAGTTCAGCTTCTATGATCTCTCCTGCGATACGGCCAGAACATTTTTTTACCACAGCTGCTGTGTCAAAGAAAGGGCCGCATGCGCACGTGGAGCAGTGCTGGACTAGAAACAAATCGCTCACGTTTCTTTGTGTGTGTGTGTGTGTCTAGTTCTCCTCCCTTGTGTTCGTTTGCAAGCTGCGCTGTAGTCTCGTAATAATAGACAGTTTTAGTTTAGCGCACGCAGCAGCTCTGCGCACGCAAGGAACTTGCGCATGCGCAGTACGTAAGCCGGAGCCGCGCGCTTTGCGTGGGCCCTCAAGTTTTGGATTCTTGCGTTGCGGGTTTTGCGGGCTTTGCAAGGAGGTTGTATAAAACTTCTTGAGTGGAGATGGCGCTCAAAAACTGACGCCGAGGCCGCCATCTTGCCATGGGCAGAAAACTCGTTCCGTCGTTGGAGACGCATTGCACCCGTCGCATCATATACTTGTTTTTACGGCGGGTTGCGTTATATTTTTACTTCCGTTCTTTTTTGTTTTGTTTTGTTTTGTTTTGCAAGTTGATTCTCTCATGTGGCTAGCTTCAAGCGCACCGAGCTTTTCTTGCACGCTTTCATTTCGACGCTTGTGATTTCGGTTATGCTCCCCTCTTCGTGTTTCTAGTTAAACGCTAAGCACGTCTCCTGTGCGTGCGCCGGTGGCCGCACACATCTGCTTATTATTTACATTCTTGGGCGCAAACAACTAAAATAAACACAAGACACAATGACATTTTTTTCTGCCCACGTGTCGTTCTTCCGAGTTCTTTCTTGCCAAAGAGCAGAACTCGTGTTCGTTCGATCGTCGTTCGCGGATGGATGCTCCAAAGGTGTAGAAAGCAGAAATGGTCAGCTGGTGCGTCGCATTCAGCTGCCCTAATCGCACGACGAAGACGTCGGGTATCACCTTTCATCTGTAAGTATGAGGGTCTCTGTTTGTTTTGGGTCTCGGGGTCATTACTGCTATTATAACGTTATTAGTGCACACTTCGCCGCCGTTTGTGCGTGATGTAAAGGGAAAGTTAGCCGTAGCACCTGCCGTCCGCTTACTGAGCATACCGTACGCGCTTGTTTACGCACATATGCGAATATTTTCGCTCGTAGTTGGGGTGGTCCTGTAGTCGCTTTACTGCGCGAAACACGTGTTTGTAAATATGTGAAGCGCAAATTGTTTTTCCGCTATAATTTAAATGCAGTGTATTGCTCAGTCAGTTACCGTCAAAAATCAAGGCACTCTTGTTTAATATATTTCATTTACATACGACCCTACGTTTCGCGTCAGCGCTCTTTCGTAAAAGCAGAGTCCATCAATCCTTTAATGGTCACGAAACTTCGGCGCTCGTTTCATATAAAGGACCGCGGGCGCCACTACATGCGCCACCGCCGCACGAAGGGCACCCAGCCGCCGCGCGTGCGCCATATTGGCCAGCTCTTGGCGTGAAAACGCTCGTTGCTTCTGGTGTCTGCGCACTGATTAAAGGTGTTGTGCCACCAAATTTGTTGCTTGTGCATTCTTTGTTGCAAACGTTTTATAATTCGTTAGAAAGCATGATACATGCTCTCACACGCACATATTCTGAGTGAAAAATTTATTATCGCACGATTCATGTGAACAGGATTCGGTTTCGGTTTCTGGGCGCCGATTCAAGCAGTGACGTCACAGTGTTGCGAGGAGGCTCTGCCACGGCGGCGCTGCGGTACGTTGCGACTTTACTGCGGCGTCTGCTCCCCCACATACGTGCTTCACCACGGAAGTAAACACGCCGACTCGTCACGTCAAGCCGCGACAGCTCCGACGCGGATTCTTTGTCTGCATCCTCGGATGCAGACAAATGAAAACCATGGATTTGCAAACCATAAAAATGCTAAAAAAACGATCAAGAAAAAAAAAAAAAAAAAGCTGCCCCCGCCGCGAATCGAACCGGCAACGTTGACCGGATGGGCGGAACGCGCGAGACCACTGAGCCAGTGAACAAACGATTCCACTCCGCGATATAGCCGGTGTACTAGATGGAGGCCCATCCTTGGAGTCGTACGTCGGTGTTTACTAGCTAGTTTACAGAATTCCTGGCTTGTAAACTCACATTTTTTAAATAGCGCTTGCGCAGCAAGGTTCCGCGAAGCCCCCGCGACAGCTTATCGCCATCAACTCTGCTCTTCTGCGAAAGCGCTCGCAAAAATAAGTGTGCCCGGCTGCGACTGCGATTTTGCACTGAAGGGATAGTGCTTGGCGTACTTTGGTTTTACGTTTTACGTTAAAAACCTTTGCCGATACTGATCTCTTATTACCCAAATTACCCTACGTAACTGTTCTTCTGCACGAAACTGGCCTTATATTTTGTACAGGCGAGCCGATCGCACACGCATTCCGGGGTAGCGGCGTCGCCGAAGAGCCCGGCCGAAGCGTCGAACGCCAAAATACGGATCGCATTAGCGCTAGTGTTGAGTTGTATGGGCTTCATTGAACTTACTGAGTTTATTACCCTCCAGCATAGGCGTGCGCAGAGTTCTCGATTAGGGGGGGCAAAGTCTTACCGCTGCGCCCCCCCCCCCCTTTTCCAGCAACTCCCGACCTCTTCCCACTGAAGGCCTAGCGCCTGAACGCAGTGCAAAGAGGGATGGTTATAAAATTTTTATTTCAAGGCGATGGAATTGCAACACATACAAAATATTTCTGAGCAGAAATTTTCACTTTCATGTGTTACATCGCCAAGGCATGGGGCAACTTTGGCGCCCCCCTTCAGATTATTAGGGGGGGCGGCCGCCCCCCCTGCCCCCCCCTGTGCGCACGCCTATGCCCTCCAGAAACTAACAAAATAGAGCCGCGTTCATTGCGGCACGAATGTTGTCGGGGCGCAGTTTTCGCTTCTCGGTCGATTGACGACGCGTCGTGCGACCAGTCAGGCGACCGGTTTTGTTGGCGTCTTCGGTCGGCGAGTCAGTCACACTACGGCGACTTTCCATCGGCCGACGTGTTTGTGTCGCCGTCGGCGTGGTGTGACAACGCGGTCTGGCAATTCGGCAGTTGGCCGATGTTTTAACGACTCGTCGGCGTCGCGTCGTCGTCGCCGTCGTATCGGTATAATGTGTCGATACGACCAAGCGACCAAACAAACTGTGGTAACTGGAGTTCACGTTCACGTCGCTCGAGTCGCTAGCGTTGTATGACGTCACAAACTTTGCTGCGCTCGCAATTCACTGACGTCATGGTTAGTGGCGCTAGCGATGGGTCCCGATTTCCAGAAGAGCATTTAGGTAATTTTTAGAAGCGAATTAAAATATATATTAAGCGCTTGCTGTACCCAGCACTTCGTGTTGAGGGTCGTTGCATGCAGAGGAAGCCTACAGCAGGCTTTTTACAGACTTAAAATTTGGTGGCACAACACCTTTAAGTCTGCTTTTTTTGTAGTAGTTAGCGATGAATAGTCCAGTCATTGTGTGTATCACCTGCCTTCAATGAGGTTTTATTTTTCCAAATGAATTACCATAGACTTCGGCCGCAAACGGCTTCTGCGTCCTCTGGCACAAGCACGCGCTGCGCCGTCGTGTTTACAGATTTTTAAACCTCTATTGCTTCTTTTCTTCAGCAAAAGTTAAATACCACACATACGGTATCTCCGTAGTCACGGACTGCTGCGGGCCTATCAATAATACAATACAAAACTGAAAGAAACCAAGTACGCGTCGTTTAGACTACGCTTTTAAAGGGGCCCTGAAAGGCATTTTGAGCACACTAAATAAACTAGCCCAACCGTTAGATTGGGTCGTCAACGTCCTCTGTGCCAAGTATTACTCTTTTACGCGCAGCGGAAAGCTCACACTTTTGTCGCAAAGTTGGTCGTTTTTTTCTCACCCTTTCCTTCGTGTTTTTGGACGCCGCCATCTTCACATGTCTACATCATCGATTCCCAGATGTTCGTCGTGAGCTAGACATCCTGCTATTGGGCGGCTTTTTCACGCACTTCCGGCAAAGAGATGAGTCGTGTGCTCAGCGTCGGCTCGCCGGCTGATCTGCCAGCGGAGTGGCGGAGTGCTTGGGCATTTTACTAGAAACGAAACAAGTGTAAAACAAACGCTTAACCGTTTGTATTGAACGCAACACGGTCATAACACGACATGGATATTCTCTTACCTGAGTACGTTCCATAAAGAAAGCGTTCAAGCCTCGTGGCACTTCTTTCGTGCAATCGCAGAGAACGCCCTGAGCCGAATGCCCGGGTTTAAAGCATACATTTTATTCAACTTCAAAACAATCCAGAGATGCGTTTCTAACGAACACAACGTCACAACATGCGTTGAAAGTCTGAACCACGATTGACAGAGGATGGGTTGCCTCCTGCCCGTCGTAAATTCGGTACTCACCTCGCGCGCGGTTTGCGGGGACGAACAGCAAGTCACTTAACTCTGGCGCACAAGCCGATGGCTTTTAGCCACGCACACTGCACATACCCCATGCGAGGTTGAGTCGTACGTCGCTCGAGAAAGAATATCCAGACCATGGGAAGAACTATCCACCCGCAGAAGCACAACGTCGCATTTCATCGCGAAACAAAGGCGTCCACAACACACACACCATCGCCTCCTGTAATGCCAAACGCATCTCGCACTTTCCAATAGGAGTGGGTGGTACGCCTGCAGTGCCCACATGTCGCGAGGTGGGGCCCCAAGCTGAACCGGGATCACGGAACCGTAACTGACTTCTGGAGCGGTTTGTGCCTTGTTGCCAAGGCAACCGATGATTGAGATTGTCAAAGAAATGGCGCTCGCTCCAGCGCTAGAAAGCTCAGAGCCGCGGCGGAGAATGTTTTGCCAACGTTGCCGCTCTCCACCACGCGTCGCCCCAACCTGAACTGGTCACATGATTGAAGCGTTTTGTGCACGGGTTCTGTATCGGTTTAAAAGGACTTTTTCACATACCGCCGGCAGGAATTACCACCGCCGCAAAATAAGACCCGGCACCAGCGGGCCCACATCTGATACGGCGCTTTTTGGATAAACAGTGCGCGGTGCATCAAGGGAACGAGCGCAACGACCCTCCCCGTGCGGCTGCGAGTTCGCCGCCGATAAAAAGTCACGTGCCGCCAGCAACGTAACACCGCGAAAGGGCAAGGCCAGGCCACCGCATACATGCGGCCAGATTTTTCGTTCGCTTTTCCAGCCTTGAGCGGAGCGCGTGCGGGATTCATGGTGTCAACAAAGCTTTCCCGTAGCAGACGACAGTCTGAGCAGCGCAATAGCGGAAGTACCTCACCGCTGCGGAGCGCAGCATCATGGGAGGCAAGGCTCGCGCGCCGTCAACAGCGGAGAGTAAGTCGAAAGTAGGAGGAAACTCGGAGCGACGATAATGCGCGGTTTTTGATTTATGATTTCTCAGCTAATACTCATCGCTTTAACAAAATTTTTGTGGGAGGAGGTTGCAAATACATTGCTTTATTTGGGTGCATGTACATCCATGCATCGGCGGAAGGTATTTCAGGACCCCTTTAATGAATCCGTTGATTGCTCTGGAATGCACATAACGCTAAAAGAGATAGCCCAATAGTATTGTCGTTTCGATGAGTTGGTACATACTTGAGAACACCTAACAACGCTGCAGAAACGCGAAGGATAAAAACACGAATAGATGTATGTTGCACCGTGTGTCTTTCCGCTTCCACGCTTTGCAATCCTTGCAAAAAAATGAAGCCAAAAAATAACAATAAAATTGATTTCATCCCACGCAACAAGAAAAATTCCAATATTACGAAAAGAGACAGAAGAGCGTGTTCCAGTGTACAAAAATTTATTTTTTTGCGCTGCGATATGCAGCACACGGAGGAAACGGAATATTGCCACGTAGCCAAGAACGACGCCAATGTTTTCTGAACGAAGTTCATCAAAGTGACCTTCTGCTCTACAAAAGACTAGAATAAAACACAAACGTCGAAGAAGCAGTCTGCAGTGTTACGTGCACAGATGAACGTCGATAGAGTGAGTTGCGCGGGGTTTGCTATGCATGCATTACTCTAGGGACGTTATTAATTCCAGATCCATGGAAATAGGATCGAGAAAATTGTCGAAGAAACAAAAAATCAAGTTAGCGACAAGGTGACACCCTTTCCATCTCAAACAATATGGCCCGACGGGACATACGACGAAAAGAGCAAACCGGCGCTCCGGTTGAAACGCCAGATAAGAAAACCGGAAGCGGCCACGCGCTTTTACAAAACAAACAAAACGAGCCCTAAGGGATAATTCGCGGAAATATGAAAAGTAAAAGCATAAGTACGTCCAAAGCTTTTTTTACATGCGAGCCGGAGCGCAAGGTAATGCAAGTTTGGAAACCGGTAATGAAGCACCGCTACTACCTGATTGCTTGCCCAATTCTAGGCCCAGGATGCTCTCAAAAGGATGCACATTGCCTTTTCATTCTCACGCACTGTGCATTCCCACGCACTGTCACTCACTTATAATCGAAGCTGAAATCTCCAGTTTCTTGCCTTGGAATGGCGCGCCTCCATTTCTCACGCAGCTTCCCGTCGCTCGGTAAACAGAACAAGGAAACATTTTCTGTTGTATCGTTGTACAAGGAACGATATCGCGGTACAAAACACGTGTTCGGCATCGTCATTGCACTAATTAAGTCGCATCACAACAGCGCGAGATGCACGTTACATTTTTTCCCCGCACAAAACAACACAAAACAAACAAACAAACACCGCACAAGTGACCTCAGTGGAATCGTGGCGCTACGTAGCGGCGGCCAAACGCAGCATATAAAGCTCTCCTATTCAGTTACAGAACAGTTTCGTGACCAGTAAAGCATTGAAGGACTCTGGTAAAAGTCTTTGATGCCCCGCAAGGCTATCCCGCGTTCTTCGTCCGCGTGATTTTCTAACAATAGCACGCTGCTCGCGCCCGAACGTGCGCGAAAGTTGTGAATGTGATGGAGTAACCTCCTGCGCGTAGTTTTCTTATCAATAGCACGCTACTATCGTGCGAACGTGCGCGGTTAATGTAGTCGTGCATTCAATTAAGTAACCTTCTGGATTTGAAATATAAAGAAAGTCAATGCGAGTGACACATGTACGTGTGATGATCATGCTTTTTGTAAAGTGCACACGAAATAAAATAAAACACCTGCTTTAATGAGCTTCAGTGTGTGCCTAATCCATCTTGCAAAATACGATTACAAAGCTCGAAAGAATCCCGCCGTGGTGGCTAAGTGGCTAAGGCATTGTGCTGCTCATCCTTACAACGCGAGTTCGATTCTAGGCCACAGCGGCGGCTTTTCTGATGAAGGCAAAAAGCGAAAACGCTCGTGGGTAGGATATTTCGGCGCACGTTAAAGATCCCCAGGTGGTCAAAATTAATCCGGAGCCCTCCGCTAAGGCTCGCCTCATCGCCTGCGTTGCGTCGGCGCGTTAAACCACACAATCAATCAATCAATCAATCAATCATCAAACAATCAATCAATCAATCAATCAATCAATCAATCAATCAATCAATTAATCACTTAACCAATCAATCAATCAATCAATCAATCAATCAATCAATCAATCAATCAAAAGTTCGTGAATTAGTTTGGTCTTCTTCGGCAAGGTCAAAACTGGGGATGTTGTTTAAACAAGAAAACTTGCATGTGCAGTACATATAAAGATTGCAATATCCTGATGCATCTGATTCTAAAAACCATTCGAACCGCTAAACTATGTCTACAGAGTTGCTTAGGTGTAAGAGCTGCGTTATTATTCATCAATCATTAATGAATGAGCATTCATTAAGCCCAGCAATGCCACCAAAAGAAAGAAGCGTCGAATAATCGCGCTATCGCGTGTCCTGCACTTTCCAGCGTGAAATCATGGCCAATAGTAGCCTTATCACGCGGCATCTCTTGACGTGCAACATGAGGTAATTTTAATGTTAAGGGGGGCGGCCTATAGCCTTAGATATACAGAATACACGTGTATTGAATAAAAGCAGGGGTGGTGTCTTTAGCCAAGCGCTACGCGTTTTCCCGCGGCGACAGCTCTGTTCACCACTGTAAGACATACGCACGCGAACTCGCTGCTTGAACCATATCTTACGTCAATACCTTCCGCGTAAGGCAAACATTCAGGCTGCCCTAAAATATCGTAATCGACAAACCAGCTTACCCATCGTTTTCTCCCTTGTAAAGCCAAAAAACCCGACCGCACTTCTACGTCCCTGCCGGCTCAGTGCCTTAGGCCGTAGCCTGGTTAACATTCCTGCCTTTCCTTTACTTATTCTCTCTCTCTTTCTTCCCACGGCAATATGGCCGTTTGCCGGTTCGCCCGGCTTCACCTCCCCGCGTCGCCCGCTATGGGCGGCCTCCACTCCAGAAGTTTTATACAACCTCCTTGGGGTTAGAGTGCACGCATTTTGTTAAACCCAATGGAGATAAATGTGTGGCGTAAACTTCGCCGTCTCCTCCCGCTTTAGCGTGTTACTTATGTGTTATTTTAGTGTGTTTCGATTTAGTGTGTTACTGCACACAATTACAAACTCTTGTGCAAATGCAGGGCGTTAAATGGTCCTGGGTGGGGAGGGGGGGGGACTCGTCAGCGCTTTGTTGTGCAGTGAGTGCCTTGTTTCACGTCAAATCGGGCTGGAAGCTCTTCGAGGACTTCTCAGGTCTTCTGGCTGCAATCGTATTGATGCGACGCAGCCAGGCCCACCTTCGCTTGCTAGTTGCATGTACACGTTTTATGTGTGTGGGTAATAGATTACTTCAATCATTGGAGCAATTTCGTTCAGATGTCGTACAGTAAGGATTTTTTTGTACTAATAATAAAATAACCGCGTTGACGTCGACTCGCCCGTACTGACGTGTCCTAACGTCTTCGCGACTTGGTGAACTTTTGAGCATTGTGTGAGTGCCAGATATCAACACTCAAATGATAAATAACACTTGTTGTTATAATATGCATGTGTGTTGTCTAGTGCTTCTTGTGATTTATACAATATGAGGACACTGAGGAGATTTGTAAAGCCATGTTTTTACGGATGTAGTCTGCGTCATTTAATCATTTAAAAAATAGATATTGTTGTGCGTTGTGCGTTGCCTATTCTGCTATTAATGCGATATTGAAGTTGGAGACAAAGTTTTCTTCTTGCACTTCAAAAAAAAAAAACGGGCGTGCTGGCACTTTTGATAACTTTTTTAATGGCAGTATGGCCGCGCAGGGCCTAATGTTTGTACTTTTCGTATCCTTACCGAAGGCTAAATTACGGCAATAAAAATAACACTATCTCAGAAACACCCTTATAAGTGACCCTTTAATTAATATCGCCGTTCGCCATCTTGCCTCTGCAAGTATGCGCGTCAGTTTCTTTGGGAGTCGACGCCCCATACTGGGTATCAGGTGTGACCTGTACCAGACGTCCCACAAGCTGCCCCTCCCCAAAGAAAACATGTATCCGCCCCTATACCAAACAGATATATTATCAGGCACAGCCACCAAAGCACACAGATGTGTTGGACAATGTCCCTGTTATTTAGGTTCGGAGACGCGGATACTTGGCTCTGCTATGGCCAGGCGGGTTTGTAACGGTGAATTCGGGTGAATAAAAAAAGGTACTATTCTCGTCCTCCTCATGTTCTCTCTCGACTTTCTCTCCACTTTAAAGCGGGGGTTTATATTGATATGTATCTTTACCGATTCCCTCGTCCCGTATCTCTCTGTTCTGCTACATGCATTACGAGGCACTGGCTCCAGCAGTTCGGATATGCCAATTGCAACCCCGACCTCCGACCACGTTCTACGTGGCGGCCGCTGGGAAAGAAGACGTTCTACGTCTCCCGCGGTAGTCGAGGGGCGGCGCTAGTTGACCGGCCTCAGAGCTCTTGTAAATATAAACCCCGCTTTAAAGTCGAGAGAGAAGCCGCTTTGGGATAGCTAATCTACCCCTGTTCCGTAATGCCTGAATGACTGCTAGGGTTTTGACCGAGTCAAATGCTTTCTCATATCTATGAAGGCTATATATAGGGGTTCAGTATACTCAGCGCACTTCTCTATCACCTGATTGATCGTGTGAATATGGTCCATTGTTGAATAACCTTTACGGAACCTGCTTGTTCTTTAGGTTGACTGAAATCTAGGGTTTCAGAAATTCGGTTAGCGATTACCTTGGTAAACTACCTTGTAGACGACTGACAGTAAGCTGATCAGACGGTAATTTTTCAAGTCCTTCATGTCGCCTTTCTTATGAATTTGGATGATGTTCGCGTTCTTCCAAGATTCCGGTACCATTGCGGTCATTAGGCATTGCGTATACAGGTTTGCCAGTTTTTCAAGGACAATTTCTCCGCCAATTTCTACGCCAGATATCAACACTCAAATGATAAATAACACTTGTTGTTATAATATGCATGTGTGTTGTCTAGTGCTTCTTGTGATTTATACAATATGAGGACACTGAGGAGATTTGTAAAGCCATGTTTTTACGGATGTAGTCTGCGTCATTTAATCATTTAAAAAATAGATATTGTTGTGCGTTGTGCGTTGCCTATTCTGCTATTAATGCGATATTGAAGTTGGAGACAAATTTTTTTCTTTTAGCACTTCAAAAAAAAAAAAGAGGCGTGCTGGCACTTTTGATAACTTTTTTAATGGCAGTATGGCCGCGCAGGGCCTAATGTTTGTACTTTTCGTATCCTTACCGAAGGCTAAATTACGGCAATAAAAATAACACTATCTCAGAAACACCCTTATAAGTGACCCTTTAATTAATATCGCCGTTCGCCATCTTGCCTCTGCAAGTATGCGCGTCAGTTTCTTTGGGAGTCGACGCCCCATACTGGGTATCAGGTGTGACCTGTACCAGACGTCCCACAAGCTGCCCCTCCCCCCAAAGAAAACATGTATCCGCCCCTATACCAAACAGATATATTATCAGGCACAGCCACCAAAGCACACAGATGTGTTGGACAATGTCCCTGTTATTTAGGTTCGGAGACGCGGATACTTGGCTCTGCTATGGCCAGGCGGGTTTGTAACGGTGAATTCGGGTGAATAAAAAAAGGTACTATTCTCGTCCTCCTCATGTTCTCTCTCGACTTCTCTCTCGACTTTAAAGCGGGGGTTTATATTGATATGTATCTTTACCGAGTCCCTCGTCCCGTATCTCTCTGTTCTGCTACATGCATTACGAGGCACTGGCTCCAGCAGTTCGGATATGCCAATTGCTAACCCCGACCTCCGACCACGTTCTACGTGGCGGCCGCTGGGAAAGAAGACGTTCTACGTCTCCCGCGGTAGTCGAGGGGCGGCGCTAGTTGACCGGCCTCAGAGCTCTTGTAAATATAAACCCCCGCTTTAAAGTCGAGAGAGAAGCCGCTGTGGGGATAGCGTAATGGCGAACGCACCACACCGGTTATGCGGAGATGTGGGTTCGAGTCCCGCTCCCGGAAAACGGCGGATTTTTTCTCGACTTATATTTTCGCTTATTTATCAATGAATCAAAGAAACGTGACAAGCACACGTCATTCGGCCCTATTATATATTTCGAAAAAAGCCGAATAGCACTGGCAATGACGACTGCAACCTTGATATGTATCTTTACCGAGTCCCTCGTCCCGTATCTCTCTGTTCTGCTACATGCATTACGAGGCACTGGGTCCAGCAGTTCGGAAATGCCAATTGCTAACCCCGACCTCCGACCACGTTCTACGTGGCGGCCGCTGGGAAAGAAGACGTTCTACGTCTCCCGCGGTAGTCGAGGGGCGGCGCTAGTTGACCGGCCTCAGAGCTCTTGTAACTATAAACCCCCGCTTTAAAGTCGAGAGAGAAGCCGCTGTGGGGATAGCGTAATGGCGAACGCACCGCACCGGTTATGCGGAGATGTGGGTTGGAGTCCCGCTCCCGGAAAACGGCGGATTTTTTCTCGACTTATATTTTCGCTTATTTATCAATGAATCAAAGAAACGTGACAAGCAAACGTCATTCGGCCCTATTATATATTTCGAAAAAAGCCGAATAGCACTGGCAATGACGACTGCAAGCTTGATATATATATATATATATATATATATATATATATATAATAGCCTAGAAAGTGAAGGACAACACAGTCGCCCAGATTGCCGAATTGGTAAGGCATTCGAGATCTCATTGAAACGCGTGGGTTTGGTCCCCACTGTAGGCGCGTGTTTTTCTTTCTTTCTTTCTTCCGTTTATTTAAAAAAATGTTAACTTCATTACCCCTAGTAAAAAAAGCCTAACCACACCCCTATGCCTCATTTGGCGTTATAGACTGCCGACCTATCTCTTTGTATTTCGTCAACGAGCCCCTCATTGCCTTACTATATTTTTCTGTGAAAGCCTAGCGAGGGTCTCGGTTCTGGCAGCCTTGATGCTTAGGTAGCATCAGAGGGCTTCCCGTCAGTTACCCGCTCATGACAGGCTGTAGACGTTCGAGTCACGCCCCGGGGGTGGAAAATAAGGTCCCCTTCTCCCCGTGTAGTCAGATTGGCGCTGGCTACCACACTGAAGCGTCAGATACACTTCTAGTAAATATAAATAGCCCAGAAAGTGAAGGGGAACACAGCCGCCCAGATTGCTGAATTGGTAAGGCATTCGAGATCTAATCGAAAGGCGTGGGTTCGGTCCCTACTCTGGCGCGTGTTTTTCTTTCTTTCTTTATTCTGTATATTTAAAAAAATGTTAACTTAATTACCTCTAGTAAAAAAAAGAGCCTAACCACACCCCTATGCCGCCTTTGGAGTTACAGACTGCCGACCTATCTTTCTGTAATTATATATATATATATATATATATATATATATAATATATATATATATATATATATATATATATACATATACATATCATATGGCCGCCGGCTCGCATTCAAGCTGCTTGAGCGTGGGGACTGTGAACCCAGTTTGACGAGCGCGATGAGTGTTAAATACATTATCATTTACACTCTTTTCTACTCCAATACACAAAGTGCCTAGTTTGAATCTTCAGTCGATCATCACTGTTCAAATACTTTCCTCCTTTTACATACTTTAACAGTAGATTGCGCAAACCGGTGCATAGCGTATGGAACCATGGATCGCCGAGATAAACATGGTGCTTTTCATAGCCGACCGTATGCGCGCTGTCGGTTCGAGAGCACCTAGGACCTCACAATCAACACATTACCGACTCGATACAACAATCGACATGATATGACAGCACTGAAGTCATGACCACGGCAGAGACACAAACCTTCTTCGTAGTGACAGTATCTCCTGCACGATCACCCAGCTCGCTTGAGCGCTTACAACGAAGTCTCCTCGCAGTTTGCTGTTATTAAAGATTGGAACTGCTTTTCCCCAGCTCCGAGCAGCCTACAGGCACTGGGCATTGCAAAAAGTATCCGTCTAGCCTGGCTGGCAAATATTTCACGATAAGCTTGGGCAGTTTATTTCATACCCGAGCAAGGAAGGCTGCTCATCTGTGACGGGCATGGCGAAACTTCTAATTCGTGAAAACTTTGAAGTTCTATTACCAGATGTTTGGGTTGCTGTTATATTTTTTGTGTACTTGTGGGTAACGAATTTCACTGGCGAAGGTCCCTCAGCAGGCTGAATTCGATCAAAAATCGGTTTGATCAGTGATGACTGAAACGGAACAGAGACACTTGTAGAAACGTGCAGAACTTTTTATCTTTTTTTTAAATCACGATTAATGACAGAAAGCATGGTGATACGTACGCATGCCCCATTTAAAGTTTGGATTTCAGCGAAACGCGCGTAAGGTACAGGAAATGTTGTTTATTCTTTTAGTAATTTAACAGCAAAAGAGCCGTAAGCAATATTCTATTGCAAAAAAAATATGAATGTGTTTTCTATGTTATAAATGTAGATATTACTTGCAAAAATGTAAATGTGTTACCTGTTTAAAAGTGAGCTATGTTTTATTCTTACAATATTTTTGTGTGAGTTCGGTATCGATTTCGTTTTCTGTAAGCGCCACTTTTTCTAAAAGGTTTAGCTCCGCGCGGGTTGAGAATCTTTTATTAATAAACCATTCCAATTCAATTTCGTGCTCAGTCGGTATATACCGCATACTGCCAGTAAAGATGGTTGTGGTTCGTTTTCCCGAAGTCCGGTGTCGATCAGGAACCCAATCGCCCGGGCCCCGGTTGATTTGGCAGGAGGCTGGCAGGGCGATGGTGTTGAAGTTCTTGGAGATGGCGGTCGAATTGACGAACTCGAGGCGTTGGGGTTGATTAAGTGAAACGAAGGTTTATATACAGCTATTTACAGTAGGATAACTGGGTACATGAGTAGTAAAAGGAAAAACTTCAAACTTCAGCAAGACGCTAGCTCCGAGTGTGCACAAATCACTCGAGCTCCTCAACTTCGTCTAACTCTCCTATTCTCGGAGCGTGCACAAACCGCTCGAGAACGACGGCCGAGACTCTGTCTCGCCGCAAGATCCGCCTAGTTGCCCGGTACGGCGCTGTACCCTAAACTTCCAGCGCGATCTTAACCTCTAGCCTAGTGGGCTCACAAATCCCAACCTAGCCCTTAACGGTCGAGACTCCTTGACCCTCCGGGAACTGCCCAGCTCAGCGCTCAGACAAGAACGATTTCTAATGGCCAAGTTCGGCGTTATAACTCCTCTAGATCACACTCTCGACCAACGACGCCTTGCAGATTTCGTAAAGAAATTTGTTAGAGGTGCCCTGAACTGAGGGTACCTCACCCGGCTGGTAGTTTCACAATAAAGCTTTATTAATTAATTCTCGGGAACGCCCCTGTAACGTTCGTACACACGTAAGGGAGTGCCCAAATTCACGTAGACAGCTGTCAGTCAGCGCGCTACGGAATATTCAATGAGCCGCCGCCGCCTTTGGGTCAACGGCACGCTCGCAGACGAGCAAGTGCGCGCGACCCCGCGGGGTGAGAGCGAAAGGCGGCGACAGTGCACTGTGCCGACCGGGGCGCGTTACAATGGTGTCTCGCGCGGCGCGCGCTTCGACACAGGTAATTCCACCTGCTCCGCACGTCACGTCGACGATTCTGGGAACCCGACGGCGCCGTCTGCGTTCTCAATGTGGGATGATCCCGGTGGTATTCGGTGGGCCAGACAATCCGTCTCCCATGCGCGCCGTGACAAATTGGCGACGGCTGCGGCGTAGAGTCGACAGTGCTGAGCCCCCAGACAGAGTGGCGGGTGCTCACGCGCAGCCCGGGCCGCTTATCTCATAAGTGGACCTTACACTGACTTAGGAGAGCTTAATTTTGAGTTTCTGGATGAAATCACAAAAGAGCCAGACGATTGGTAGCTTATTTACTGTAAAGATTGGCGAACAGTTTCTGAAAAAGGATTATCTATTTATTTCGGCAGTGCTCATACTCCGCCGATGAAAGCACGGACTGCCGAATACGCCCCGCGACAGAGGAGCTTGGCGGCTTTCATGCACCCTCTCGGAGAGCAGCGCCCCGTACGGCCTCTGCGCGCAGTCACCGCCGGCGGGGCCACCCTCTCCCGTAGAGAATGCGCGCGCTCTGCACACTAGCCAGTATATTCTAGGCACTATACTACAACGCAGTTTTCGACCATCAAGTCCACCAGACAGCGCCACCGAAAGGTTATATGCTGTACATGGCTAGACTAGAAAGAAAGCTTGAAGGCATTAATCCCTTCGGCCCTGGCGTCCTATATTTAGGACATTCACCAAAAGTCTTCCGGCAATTTGAGAACAAAACGAAAACAAATCGTTTTCTGGGAAATAGTTCTTTAAGGATGCCCCTTCCGATTTATATAACTATTCTTCGTTTTTTTGCTATAGCTGAACACACGAAAGAGGAAGGCATTGTAGTGAAGACCAAATTGACGTCAGGGTGACCCCAAGGACTGAAGTCATAGTTACATTACATGCCTGTCAATCGAAAAATATGTGCACTACCAGCTTCAATTTCTGTATGTGGGTTAAGTTCTTTCCTAAATACAGGAAAACAAGCAAAAATATTTTTTCTACTCGACTCTAAAATTTAAATTGCCTAATGACCTATTTAGTTGTCATGCCTGTAGATCGCTAATTACATGCATCACAAGCTCCGTTTTTTGTTTGTAAACTAATAGGATACAAATATTAAAGAAAACACATAGAACAATTCTTTTCAGTAGAAAGAAAAACATCAAGGCTGAAAGGGGTAAAATAGGTTTCAATCTATGTTATAGCCGCAAAGGACATTAAGTGGCACAACCTATCCCGGGACTGATATATGCAGATGACATAGTACTACTAGCAGATAGAAAACAGTGTCTGCAACAGCTCACAGATATCTGCGCCGAAGAAGCCACTGAACTGGACTTAGAGTTTAGCACAGCAAAGTCGGGAGTTCTAGTTTTCAATGACAACGCCCGTAACAAATCGGTATTCGTTCAAAAAGCAGCAATACCGTGGGTAACGGAATACAAATATCTGGGCATATGGTTAAACGAAGGTCAGGCGTATCTAACAAACTCATGAAGAGCATTTAAGAATAAAAGGCAGAAGAAACGCCTCTATCATGAAGCACAGAGCACTGTGGGGATATAACAGATATGAAGTAGTGAAAGTAATCTGGAAGGGAGTACTGGCACGAGCACTCACCTTTTCAACCGCAGTAGTGTGTGTCAAATCAGAGATTCAATCAGGGCTAGAAGTAAATCAGAGTGCCGTAGGTCGATTCGCAGTAGGAGCACACAGTAAAACATCAAATGAAGCAGTGCAGAGAGACATGGGATGGGCATCCTTCGAAGTGAGAGAAGCAGAGAGCAAAATATGTTTTGAAGAGCGACTTAAAAAATATGGATGACCAGAGATGGGCGGCCAAAGAGTTACGGTATCTTTACTTGAAAAGCGTGGACACACAATGGAGGAAAAGAACCAGAAGGCTCAGGACAAAGTATATGAAACCTGGAAGTGCAGGGGAAACGACCAAGGCAATAAAAAATGAAGTGAAAGAAACAGAAACAACGACCTGGAAAAAATGGATGGTTGCGAAGAAGTCCTTAGATATCTACAGAATCCGGAAGCAGGAGATAACAAGGGAAAAATATTCGATAATACTAAAAGGAGTGCATTGGTTTTTGAAGCCCGAGCGGGTTGCTTGCGGGCAAAAATGCTTATCCGCGAGCCGGTACAGGAAGAACTATGCGCAGGCTGCGGAAATCAGCCAGAAACCATGTGACATATTGTAACGGAGTGCGAAAGTATCCATCCAGTCCTCAGTGATTGAGCCATCCAGATTCCGATAGCCCTTGGCTTTAATTAAAGGTTAGCGGAAAAGTGAACTGGACAGCAGTAGAGGTTCGTAAAACAAGGTTAGAAGGTTGGTGGGCAAAGAGCAGAGAACAATCTGGGAAGACATGCGAACAAACAAGTTTTGTGTTACCACAAAAATGTCGTAAAAGTTTTTTTTTATTTTGGCATTATTTTTTATTTATTTTGTTTGTATTTTCTGGCGAGGTGATTGTACAGTAGCGTTGTGATTAAGGCCGCTGTGCAACGCCAGCCCGTTACAAAGGGGAAGCCACTAAGCATGATCATCATCATCATTTTGTTAGAGAATACAAAACATTCATTCCGTGACTCAGAGAGCCAACACAGTTCGTTTACAATGTGCGGTTTAAAAATATTATTAACAAGTTCCGCATCAAAGATCTGTTGAGCAAAAATGTACGCAACGTTTTACGAACAGCCGACTGGTGCACCACCCTCGCTGCTGAATTCGTAACCACAAAGCCGCCAATTCAAATTGAACCGCTGCAACGGCCACACCGTTTCTATGTGCGCGGTTGCACTGGTTTCGTCTACTGTATTTGCTGTGATATGCTTTTGCGTCCATCAGTTGTTGAGAGGACGGGCAAAACACGGGAATTGAGCGCTTGTGGAGTGACAAATGTGGGAAACTCCGCATCGGAAGGCAGCTGTCGAGGTTAGAATATTTGATTCTTCCAACAGAAGTTGAGTGTTATGCACTCCACTAGAAAGATGGTGCAAATGAAACCGTTGTCGTCGTCAAAACCTCACTTGTGCATGACTTCCGCTGGAATATTTTCTTATTGCATGATTCAAATATAAAATCTGCATTCCTCGGAGTTTTTGTTCACGGTGCGCGCGGAGTTAGCAAAAAAAACTTGAAAAAAAGAAAAACCCTTAAAAAACAGCGTCTAAGCTCTTCTGGCCGCTCTCGAACATTTCTGACTATCTAGAACCCGAAACGTTGTGGGCGCATTTGCCTCAAAAGGTGTGGCATTATTTCGGATGAAACTTTTGAGGCTACGAAAAGACAGTAATTCGCCCAGGCTTTACCTAACTGTTGCCTTTCTTTTTTGACACGTTAGTGAGCATTTATTCAACAGCGCTTTGCTACAACTAAAGTTTGCCTTGATAGAGACGTGGTGATGGGAGTTAGGTTACATTGCATGCCTTGTGACAGCTGATGCTTGCGTCATGGTTTACACGCGTGAACTAAAAAATACTGCTTATTTTTTATTTCAGAGGTCGGTGTTCATTTAAACATTCTGGCTGAACCTTCAACATTGTCGGCGCACGCAACAACCGCACCAAGGACTGGCAGGCCATTTCAACTCTTCGTGCTTGCCTGATATGACAGGCATGCGCCCGACTGGTGTGTTTATGTATTTTTATATTCCACTTATAGTTGTTTCTCTAAATTTGTGTGACATGATCCTTTTACTATTCGTTCTTCCGATTCAATTTACATTTTTATTTCATTCTTTGTTTTTTTTAGATACAACCAAAGAACAAAGAAGCACACACCGGAAGGCGACCACATCAAGTTCTCAGCACGAGCAAATGTATTATGTTGCGTGCAGTTAAATGTTACAATGTGCCAGGTATTTTCACCAAATGTTAGAAAGAAGGTCAGCATATATCAGTGTGTTCATACATGTGATGTGCATATTTGTGTGTATGAATGGAATAGTTGTTCAATTTAAAAACACGATATTTGGTGTCTAAAAATATTTTACTTCGGGCGAGTATTCGGTATACTACAAATATTGAGACGCATCAGCATGTGTGATGTGATATTGCTACGTAAGCTAGCCACTATAAGCTCACTCTATCCCCGAAATTCAACGTTTATTAATAATCCCCCAACGATGCGTACACATTGGAAAATGTCAAAACGCAAATGCGGGTTTCTAGTTTACTTTTTTCCATTCCTTTCCACTGCTACTCAAGAGTTACTTCACTTTTCTCTGTGTACATTTTACACACATTCGCAACAAAAAAATTGTGGAAGACCAACTGTACCAGCTCCTGTTATCAGCCTAAAGCAAGTTTCGTTTGCAAGAAGCTGAGAGGAAAGAGTAAGTTAGTTAAACTTTATTGCGAGCAGCTCATTACTGATACTACCACTATGATTCTATGTCTTGGGTGATCGTGTCGGTTGTTCTCCTTTGTTAATAGGTTCACAGTGTGGACCTTGCAGCGGTGGGCTTTTAAACCTTTGTTACACAACGAATAGACGGGGTCAGAGTTTGTCTAGGAGGTCCGGAGATGTAGTAGCCCGGGTCATCTAGAAACAGGGATAAGCGTGCGGCAAACGTGAGGATAGGAAAAGGTGTGGTGCTTTGTACCTCAAGGGCAGATTGCTTTAGCGAGTTGGATGGTTTGCCTGCGAATACCTCGCAAGGGCTTTTTGTATCAAATATAATAAGGGAGACCACTGCTACACTCAGTAAGCGTGTGAAAATACCAGTTACCTCCAGGGCACAATTTTACACGTAGCCACCGACTGCAAATTGTTGCACAAGCGGTTGAAAGCTATTCAATCAATGCACCATGATGTCTCTCCCAAAAATGGTGCATGCATGCAGGCCTTGCTCTAAATTGTAAGGAATGGAAGATGGTAGTTACCATTGGTTGAACCTACAAGGAGAATAAAAACTTTAAGTCATGTACCGAACTGTGCAGTGCAGTCCATGCATTGCAGTGTCAAATCATATTTGTAAGTCTTGCTTACTGATGTGCATGGGTTTTTTACATTTATCAATCACAGAAGCATAAAAAGTGCTTTTAGAATTTTACTGTCAATACAGTATAAGGCCATCCATATTACTACTGTCAAAATTCAACATTTCATTACATTTATTTACAGCTGAAAGCGCATTACATAAGGGGGGGGGGCGGTGGCTCTTGGGCGAAGTATAGTCAGCGTTGCAACGCATACAAAAAATAAGACGATGAGGACAAAAAGAATACAAGATTAAGGAGGTGAAATCAACTCATTGCAGCAAACGGTGTTAATCAGGGTAATGGAACTAACAATGTGGCTCTCCGACGTGCAAGTGCGAGTCAACACAGGGTGCGTAATACGTTATTGGGCAGCTGGGTTCTGAAATAATATTTATCCTCTCTTGCTTATGAAATTAAATTCCGTGTCGTATTTTTACTGTGGAAATATGAAGGTAAAATTATTTAGACCGAGAGTGTGTAATTACATTGTATATGTCATCAGCAAGTGAAATATCTCTTCATGAGTATTATTTAAGCACATGATTCGTAACCGCCCTAGAGCGTAATAAACAGCTGATACCAGCATTATGTACATCCTATTGTTGAACGGTAAAGCTACTGTTTATGCCAGCAATAAGTATAGTAACGGGGCATGCAAGAAGCATTACTGTAAATAACTAGTTAGCAATTTTCACGCCACAGAGCATATCAGAGTACTTTTATAAAATTCAAAGTGTTGGAAAGAAAGTCAGATAAATATTTTTAATGCCGTAGGTGTTTTTTTTTCTTTTTCTTTCAACCTGTGATGCTGCTTAGCGCGTCTCGGTCCCTGTCGCATCCCTCAAAAGAGATAGAGAAAGAAACGCCGGGCCTCAAACACTCGCTCACGGATTTTAGTTCCATTGCTACATTCAAATGTAGACATGTTCACAGTAAGCGAAAGAGTTCGCAATAACTATCGCATTTTTCCGTGAGAATTTCCAAGTGTCTGTGTCCTTCGTAACTTGTTGCGATGTCCAAAAAGAAAAAAAAGATACGGGCAGCAGAATATTGCAAGCAATGTGCCCTTCGTTCGAAATCTTAGCGCAAGTGAACGAGTTGTTATGGAAAAAAAAATGTTGTCACGAAAGCGAAGTACAATTGCCGCGATCGAAATGAAATGATGCCTGGCCTCTGTAAATTTGAGGATGTCAATAAACGATTTGTTCTTACTTGCTGCTCAATGTGGTCTGTGCCAGTGGAGGCCATCTGGTCACCTGGCGTAACATCACTTGACAAGCGCGGCGCAAGTAAACACGCGGCCAGCGTGCCAGTCAGCAACCAGCAGGACCAGCGAGCCGGCGGCCGCCGTGCGAGGGCAGCCATGTTATTTAAAAGCTCAAGCGGCCTGTGCAAAAGCCATCCGCCATGTTTACAAAGCCTTGTTTACAGCGCCATCAAGCGGGCGTCCTTGGTAGTTCACAACGCCACCACTACGCTTTTTGTGGCAGTACAGGCAAAGCTAGACCTTTGCTTCTCTAAAATCCTCCCTGTTCTGTGGCTAGGTTTACATCTGGCGCTGGCCGACAACCACAAGTTTCGTTCGCCAATCTGCCGTTCAGCGGCGCTGCGTGACACACAATGCGCGCATTTTGGAGCTACTGGTTTATCCACGCATCAGCTGTGCTGCCGCTACGCGCGTGCGCAACCCTCTGCGTACGGTCAACTAAAACTGTCTAATGGTAGCACGCTCGTGGAAGGTTTTCAAATCTTCATACCTCCTCGGTGCTAGAAGCCCTTGAGTCCGCGGGAACCCACGATTCCTTCCATTGCATCAATCATGTCAAAAGAAGCATCTTTGGGCTCATCAAGCTTGACACGTTGAGCCGAGTGGACCAGGGGGGTAAAGCGAGCTCCGAGACCGTACGAATCGTGGGCGCTGACATGATACAATTCCCATGGTTGCCAGATCAATTTTATTCAGACTTCTAAAAAAGTTGTTCCGTAATTATTTAACTAAAACAAATAACTGAACCAAAATAGTTACAAATAATTGCCTCAGTAATTAAAACTAGCTTTATAAAAAGCTTTTAGTGTAATTAAGGTCTAGTTAGCGGAGAAATAGTAAGTGCGTAGTTCAGTTTTGGTTTCGATTTTCTTTAAATGTGCTAGGAAGTGGTGATGCCCTTGCACCTGACTTGCGTAGTGTGTGTGTGCAGTCTCCAGCTCAGATCTGCGTGCGTACAAAATGTGTACAACTGGTACAACTGGGATGCACGCGCTGAGCAAGTGCCTCCCCGGGCGCTTGCGAGGCTGTCATTCTTTCTTCACGTTAAGCACCCTATCTATTGCCCCTGAACTGACGCCGGAACAGCGATTCCGATCTGACCTTGACTACCGCAAGTTCACTACAGGCTATTCAGTGGCAGCCAGCGATCGTTCCCGTTCGAAGAGAAATAAAAGGAGCTTTTATAATCGTTCGGTTGCAGTTGTTTTATTCATGGAACTTCTTACAGCTCTTCGTGCTTCTAACTTAGCGCAAACGTTCGTGAAGGTAGAACGAAAAAATAGGTAACGAAATGCGGTTTCGTTTTTAATCAGTCTCAATAAATCAACAAGTCAATGTTCTCTCCTCGCGCGCTCTGTGCGGTAAATTACTGCCCATTCAATACTGCGCATTCAGACCCGCAAGCTTTCCCTTTGAAGTGGTGGAAAGCAGCTAGAACTTGACGAATACAGACGGAAAGGAAAACGGGACACGCCGCTGACTGTATTTCGCATACTCCCTTGGCATGCATTCTTCCACTCCGTTGGCCTGCCATCGACCACGTTCTTTCGTTCCTGTGCTTAAAAGCGCCGCGACTCAGCGGCAATATTAGTGTTGGCCCATGCGATGTTTTTTTTGTCTGTGTGTGTTTCAATAAAGGTTTTACATTGAGCTAAATGCACAGTTCACTTCACTTCGTTTGAAAAGCATTGAGCGACTCACAAAATGTCACGGATTGGCAAATAAAGCGGCAAAGCGCAAAAATGCACGGAGATCATACGGAGATTCATTTTTCTGCGCGCCCAGTACGGATCAGCTGACTCCTTGGCGTCCTCGCGCATGCGATCAGTCGCATTCGAGCTTGCGGGAAAGTGTTGTGTGAGCGTGCCACATCTTGCTCAAATAGTCTCAGTACATATAAGTCACACGTACGCTAAACCGAAAACACGTCGGTTACCTACCCACAGGAGATAAACTGCGCAATGCTGTCGGCGCCGCCTACACAAAATCCGCCTGGCCAGCCATAGAGATAATATACTGACTTGGCCAGCGGTCCGCCATGTTACAATTAATCCCGGCATGCTTCGCTAGCCGGACGCGGAAACGCCACAGTAGCACGTTGCCAGATTACAACCCATCGCTTTCGCCGTGTTTAGTAAGCAAAAGCTCAGCTGGCAACCTTCAAACCGTTGTATCATGTCTGCCACTGTGTGTCGTACGGTTCCAATGCATTGGCTCAGCGGCGCGCTTTCCCTCTAGAGTCAGTATATTATCTCTATGGAGGGGACTGCCGGCCGGTATTTCCCCGACCGATTTACGTTGAAGCCATTTTGGACGGCAAGACGTAGGTGCCAAACGCTCAAATGAGAGGGACCGTCTAAAGGGATGGGGCTGCCCAACGCAAACGGTACCGTGTCACGACGATTTAACTGAACCCTACTGCCACATGAAAACTTCGCGATCTTTTTTGTTGAATATGGGTACAGTGGTGCAGGTGTGGACACATGTTACGTACAGGTACGTAAATTTCAGGTATGCCAGTTTAGAAAACAAAATTTAAAAACTAAAATAGAAAAAAAATGTGCGTAATTAAGATATTGGTAATTTTTTTAAAAAAGTGTTTTTAAAATGCACTTTGCGTTGTTTATTTAGACAAACTTTTGAAACAAATAACATTAGCAATTTTTGTTAACAATAAGTACACAATATTTTTTCAAATTTAAGTGAAAAGCAAGCTGCCAGTAACATCTTTTTGTTGATTGGCCATTTTATGAATCAGGGCTGGTCTTGAGAAATGTGAGCTTCTTATGTTGACTAATTGCAGTCCCGATACAATGCCATAACGTAAAATGCACACTCCGTACCGATAGCTGCGCCCATGAATAGCTCCTAAATCCAGATTTGTGTTATGCGCAAAGTCAGTATAAAGTGTAAATGGTGCACAACATTTTCGTAACTTCACCATCAGCCGTTTCAAAAGCGCTCACCCTGTCATTTGAAGCGGCGAAAACGGAGAAGGGTTTGATTATCGTGCGGCGTAGTGGCAGCCAGTTTGTGTGGGCTCATTGCGACATAAGGAAGACAATATGGGTGCTGCGCTCCTACTGCGCAATGAAGTAAGAATGCAGAGCTAGGAGTAGATCACCGGCCATCTGGATTAGCACTAACGGCTTGTGGTCACACAGGAAAATATATTTAGGAACAACTCCCCAAAACCTAAACCCGTATTCATGGCGGCCGAGTAGTCTTCCGACCACGTGGAATTGAATTTGAAGGTTGACTTTAATGCGGAAGCCCTAGTTGACTATTTCGTAGTCCAACGCTGGCTTTCTAGGATCGACAAAGGCCGACTGCTTTAACAATAAACAGTTCAATAGAGGCTGTTCATGATGCCTCATTTTTATGGGAAGCTCCTATTACAAAAAATAGTTAAAGGAAACCTAGCAGATCTTTGGTGGTTCGGAATCGAACTAGCGTCTCCTGGACCCCGATATCAGCAGCAAAGCCGTGGGCTAGGAGAGGTCAGTTACTCCAGCTGGCCAAAACGTGAACTGGCGTAAAGTGTATTTGCACGCGAGTTTTGGAGTTGCAAGCATTGTTTTACAGACACATTTCGCTATGGCTGATCGTGACTTTACTGTAATTTTATTGGCATTTGATGTAATCGATCAAGTTTTTATATTTTGGTTCATAACATGCCATGAAAACGATTACAAAAATGCCGTAGCAGGAAGGGATTATTGCATGCGATCTTTATAACGGAACCTATGTTTATGTACCCGTGTGTTTTACATGTCGCACCTTTTGAAAATCGGCTGCCGTGGTCGGGTAAGGGTCATTTTTGGCCGCTCCAGCTTGGGCTGGGCCAGGGCCTTAAACTCAAATCCGTACGTGCTGTGCTCTAACTTGTAGCAAGCTGTGACGGAGGAGTTTGTCGAAGAGAGCGTAGACCCACATATTGCTGCCAACTCAGAAGTCAGCGTCGCCGTCGTGTCGTCGTCGTGCCGGCCTACTCAACGCACCCTAATGAGAAGCAGGGAACACAGTAAAAAACGATAAATATACACGACCATTGTAGCGCCAAGCGAGCTGCAGGAAGCTGTAATTAAGCAAAGTTCCGCCGCGCTCCGTCGACGCTGAGCAGACGACCCTTCTTTTCGCGGGAACCGCAAGAAAAAGCCGCCCAATGGCAATATTTCAGCTTCGTGACGCACATTGGAGAATCGTTGGCGTACATGCGCCCGAATGGCGGAGCTCAAAAAACACGCAGGAAAGGTTTGGAACGTAACAAAAAACTTTGCACTGAAAGTGTGAGCTTTCCGCTGACCGTAAAATGTTATGGTACTTGGCACAGATTATGTTGAATACCCAAAATAGCGATCGTGTTTGTTCATCTTCTGTGCTCAAAACGCCTTTTAGGACTCCTCTAAAATCAAGAATCCAGTGCAGTTTAAAAACGTTGGTGCAACTCGTGAAACGATACTAGAGTATGTGAGAGATGACCGCTTACCGCGGAGGACAACGATACGGGGGACGCTGAAAAGAATGCCATCTGCCAGGTCGATCGGCCAGAACAGAAGCACAGGACCGATGGCAGTGCAGGTTGTAGCAATTGAGTTACCTACCCTGTCAAAAGGTTTCTATCAGTTATTTACGTCTTTCATTATGAAAAGAGACATTTGGAATATTGGAATCCTCCATGGGCACTTGTTCCCAGTTGTGAAAGCGAAAGCATTTATATGCAATTGAACTGTGCCGTGCATAACGAAGCAAGAATAAGATATATTCATTTTACGTGCGCACAGAGCACCCTCGCCCACTGGTGACTGGAGAGAAGGTGGTATGGCAACGGCGTCGACCGTGTCACTTACACTGAATAATTCTTTGGGAACAAAAACCAATCCATGCTCCCTCGTGTCTGGGTGTCCTCTACAGCACTGAACATGCCTGCTATCAACTCCACACACACGCACGGGGGGGGGGGGGAGCAGCCACGCAATCGACATTTTGCTGCAAACCTGTCAATGTCTCGGTTTCCACATACCATGTTCGGCAGCAAAATCGACGTAGAACGGACATTTTTAACGCGCGAGATGTGGTGTTTTGTGTTTCTTTCGTGAAGAACTCGGGAGGGGCGTGTTGGCAGGGTCTTTCCTGTCCAGCTTGTACGGCTGTGTCGGAGCGAATTTTATCGGTGTCTCTCGCGTCTAAGCACACACACATCAGTGGCAGTCCTTTAGCGCGTGAATGGAAGTGGGGCCTGAATACAGAGCCAGCATTCTCGAGCTCACTGCCTGATACGATAATTGATTGCAGTCCTCCGCAAATGAGCGGTTTGGGTCGGTGTGTTAACAACCAACGAAGCAGCAGGCAAACAGACATTCCCATGTTTGTCCAATTGGGTAAGGGTCTGGTCCTTTATTTCATTCAGCTAATTAACTAGAAAGTAAGCTCAACCACGTATTGCAAACAAACCAGTTTTGTTTCGTAGCCACCTTGGGCTCTGCCCAGATGTGTTGGTCATACTTCTCCGCAGTGTAAAGGAGCACCGATGTTTTTTTCAGGAACACAATATTTAGACAAGAAAAACGCCTAAAATTTTGAGAAGTTTTCGTATTTTGTTCTACAGCGATGGGATAGAAGCCGGCACTATACCAACTATCAGAGCCTCGTTAGCCAGTGCCAGTTATAACTGTTATCAGCATTATCAGTGCAGTGTTATAACTGCTATCAGTGCCATTTATAACTGCACTTAGCATTCAAGTGATGAAATTAAGCAGAACTAAAAACCCTATTGCAACTGCCACTGATCTTTCTTGCCAGCGGCTCTGGTTGTCAATCATGGATGCAAGATTCTGTCATATCATCGACACCTAGCCCGGAAATGTCAGGGCATCACCACTTCTTCGTATGTTTTCCTTTACAATTCGAGTATTTGTTTGAAGTGTAATAAAATTCGCATGAATGATTCCAAGACAACACCGTCTTTTCGCTTGTATTTTTGTCCTCACGGCCCTTTTGAATGGATGTGTCAGGACTGCCGGGAGAGTAAATACCGATCGAAGGAATACATGGATTGCACATGAATCACCACAGGCATTTCTGGGGCTCTGCTCCCAGCGTCATAGATGGTGCTGGTGATAAAAGTGGCAGGTAAGCTCACAATGTTTCCTTGTACATATAGAGGGAAGGCTCTTTATTGAAAAAGCCGAGACGTTTGCCCGCTTTTACAGCCACGTGCATGCTTCTCTGCTGAGGTTTGTGAGTGGGGAAGAAGAGGCCCAACAATGGGATGGGCAGAAAAGAAAACGAAAAGAAACTGTCACGGACAGGGCGTGATAAGGGACATTCAAAAGTTTGGTTTTTGGTCTGAGCTTGGGCCATGTAATTTACAGTTTTGAAATTATGCCAATGTCATCCAAATAAGAGAACAAACTTTGTAGAGCTTGGCGCTGCTTCGATGGCCAAAACCACAGTCCTAAAAGAATGTTCAGAGTAATTGGTCCTTGTTGTGAACGTTTATTGTTTGCAAAGAAGTCTGAACGAGCGTGCACAATTACGGCAGCTACACTGGCGTCAGCGCAATCCATCTAGATATTTGTGGTTTGCCTCCGATGCCCCAAGTTTTATTTTCGGCTATTTGGGTCTGGCACGTACAAATCATGGCAGCAGTTTTGGTGCTATAGAGCGGTCTTGCACATGACGTCACCCTACAGTCTGTCTTTCTGGTACAACGCTCACAGTGTCCTCAGCAGTGCTCAAGATAAGAGCAGCAGTATAAGTTCAGGCTTCCACCATGGATGCAGCAGCACAGTATCCATGGTGACGTCATCGCAAGCTATCAATAAATTGGTTGATTGATTATCAGGTTTGACGCGCCCGCCGACGATACACAGGCGATGAGGCGCGCCATAGTGGAGTGTTCGTATCGATTAATTTCGACCACCTGGTGTCCTTTAACATGCCCCGAAATCTCGAACACACGTGAATTTTTGCTTTTCGCCTCCATCACAAAAAATGACCTCGCGGCTGGGAATCGAACCAGCGTACTTGGGTTCAGCAGGAAAATGCCTTTGTTACGGAGCCACCGCGGCGGGTAAGCTATGTATAAAAAGCATAGCTGTCTGGTTTCCTTTATCACGAGAAAGACTCCGTGGATACACGTATAAAAAAGAGGAGATGTCTTCGAAGACGCAGTACTACTCCCGCAGGTTGGCCAGCACAATCTTGCGGTGATGCAAAAAAAAAACTTCATCAAACAGCGGAATGTAAACTGCCGTATCAAGGTGTTTACATTGCTGAAATAGGGGCTAATCGAAAGTCCGGCCGTGCGTCTAGCCCGTCGAGTAAGCCAGCAGCGCAGGCGTCGCTTTACGAATTCCTACCTCTTGCGAGGTGATAACTGCTGACCAATCCACGCAGCTCGGCTCACCGCACGAGACGTACACATTAAAGCAGCCGGCGTTCCAGTTGAACGATTGTGTCCGTTGAATTTGCCGGTCGCATCATGCGCGTGGGCATTCTTTCTTCCATGGATCTTCTTTCCCTTATGGTTCTAGTCCGCCATATATTCACAAAACACTCTAGCGTCTACTTTTTATCGAGAAGCGTCGTTTAATTTCATACGACACCAGTTTTGGGCCACCAGCTTTCCTGTGCACAGTAAAATTTGGAAACAGGTAACTTCCTAATTGGTGCTTTACTTCTAATATTCCTCTCCCGGCATGCAAACAACGTGACGTCATGAAACGCACGTACGAGACGAGGCCGCCTACTGGTGGCCGAGAAATACGGTGGTGGTTGGCAAAACGCACCAGTGCCAACGCCATCAGAAAAACCAACACACGAACAAAAACTCCGCTTTTTCGTGCCTACAAAGCAGCCTCACAGTATCCGCGCTACATGCAGGCACGAAAGTTTTCAGAACCCCCCTCCTGGCCCCATTGAGCCCCTTCCGCCCCCCCCCCCCCCGCGAATGTTTTTACGCCACGTTTGTTTGCGGTTGAAGTCGCCCGAAAAACCACCTGAAGTCACCTGCAGGCGCTAAACCATTTTTACAGCCAAGCTGTTTTCCTCTAACCCCCAATCGTTTTATTGTCGTGGGCAAAACACGATCTCTGTGGGGAAAAAATGCCAAGGTGTCAATGCTTAAGATTGCAAGCGCATGCGTCAGGCTAAGCAGGCATACAGCATCGAGCTCAGAATGTGTTTAATGAAACCACAAACAAGCCCCGAAGCCGCATTATGGATGGTAAGGCGTGTGCGAACAATGCCCAGCCCGACCATGTGTTCCGGGTAAAGTTCATATTTGCTGATTATCTTTGAAGGCTAGGTAGACCTATTGCCAATAAACAGAGCAGTTCTTGCCCAAGACGCCGATTGCGTACGTAAGGCTCGGCAGGACTCAGCATTTGCTGCCGGACAAGCAGAGCGTAGTGTCTGTTGTTAAGGTATTAGAGTTCCACCACTGTGGCATGCAAGGCAGACACGTCGGTCATTTGTTCGTTCATCAGTGCTACGAGATTAGTGCATTTAAGGCCTTGCCATTAACTTTCTCCGGGTCGTTTGTTAACTGAACTACTAAATATGAGTACAACGACATGTTTGCACACACTTCCGCTGCTGAAATGCTGTTACACGCTTCCCCTTTGATTCGCATTTGAAACAACATCAGTCGCGCGCAGGCACACAGCCGGGAGCAGAAGCTAAGCCTATCATAGCTAACCGACAAAAACGCATAAACAACAAATAATTGATATTGTAAGCGCTGGTTAGTGCCCCGACACCAGAGGAATGTGCGTCCGGACAATCCTACGGTAGTTGTACACAAACGGTATGTGCGAAGTACTAGCAGAAGGGTATGCGCCAGTGGACTCGTACACCGGAGGCCTGTCTTCCACATGCAATCATGCTTCATCATCGTCATCAGTTGTCTATCATCATCAACGCCCGTCTTGGTTGTTCTCTGGGGCTCGCTCCCTGTCACGTAGGACAAGGCTCGCCTAATAAAGACGTTCCCCAAGACTACTGGTGCGCGCCTTACAAGTGGTGGTGGTATGCTCCTTCGATCCCGTGTACCTCGACCCCCGGCCTACCCCTGGAGCTCCGCTCAGGTCGGCGGGAAGCGCAACATTCACTATGACGCAAGGTGGCCCTACCGATGTGAACGCCGCCATGGGTGCTTCCCCGGCGAGTTCATCGGCGCCAGCCTGGACAATAACCTGCCGGCAGCGCGAACCCCGGTCTTTTACTGGGCTTCCCCATGAGGACGTGGAGGACTGGCTGGATCATTACGAGCGAGTCAGCTCCTTCAATCGATGGGACGATTCCCTCAAGCGGAGGCACGTCGGCTTTTACCTTGACCTAATAGCAGAGAGATGGTACCACAACAATGAGCGCGACTTGCCTGACTGGCAGCGCTTCACATCGGAGCTGCGCCGAGTCTTCGGTGCGTCATCTATGCGTACCGAAGCCGCCAAGAAGAAATTGGACGAGCGCGTGCAACGACCTGGTGAGTCCTACACGTCGTACATTGAGGACGTCATCGCCTTATGCCGCCGTGCGAATAAAGACATGACGGAGGAAAGCCGAGTGCGCCATCTCCTCAAAGGAATTTCCCCCTTGGCATTTAACGCGCTGGCCGCACAAAACCCTACCACCATTAACCAGATTGTCACGACGTGACAGCGCCTCGATGACCTTCAGTCACTACGTCGGCAGCCAATCCAGTGGGATAGCCGCGCCTCGACGGACGAAGCCGATTTGCGCTATTTGATACGTTCGATCATCCGCGAGGAACTGGCAGTGCAGACATCGCACGGTTTGTCCGAACCACGCCGCGAGGCCTCCATACCGGGTCTGCGTGAACTAATCAAGCAGGAACTGGCTTCCCTTGTGCCTTCCTCAGAACCTAGAACGGACATTCACCCAGTCTCTGACCCCGCCTTGGTGGCGCCACTGCCTTTTGCTCCCAGTGCTCCAGTTCTGACGGCACCTCTCCCTGAACCTGCATGTTCCCCTCTGGCAACTGTCTCTGCTCCTGTCAGTCGACCGCCTGTCCCTTCGCATCCAGGCCATGTCAATCCTTACCCAGTGCCACCTGCTGTTCCTCCGCAGTTTGCGTACGGCTACCCGGCTTGGCATCTTCCGCGACCCATCTGCTTCTATTGCGGCATCCGGGGGCATGTCTCCCGCTTCTGTAGACGGCGCCAACAAGACGAAAGACTCGCCTACTCCACCATCCCACAAGGCAGCCGTCAGCCATCCTACCAATACTACTCCCAACGGTTCCACGTCGCCAGACGTTTTCCCTCGCCTAACGACCACCCGGATCAGCAACGCAGCCCCCGGGTCCCGAGAAGAAGTTCGCCGTCCGCCTACCGCCGCCGCTCTGTCTCGCCGCTTCGTCCGGCCTCCCAGGGCGCCAACTACCACACGGAAAACTAGAAACTGCAGTTTCTGGGGGCGAAACTGCGTTGCGATGGATTTCTAGAAGTCCCCGTGATCGGCCATCAAACACATTATCTGTTGTTGAAGGAATTGATGTGGAAGCTCTTGTCGACACTGGTGCTAGTATTTCTATAATTCGGGAAGACGTGTGTCCCAAATTGCGTAAAGTACGAACCCCCTACCCTGGTTCCTCTCTACGTGGTGCTAACAACGCCATGATCCAACCTTCCGGAGTCTGTACAGCCCGTGTTACTATTGCCGGCATTCGACATCACATTCAGCTCGCAGTACTACCTTCATGTGTTCATCAGATGATATTGGGTTGGGACTTTCCTAAATCGGCGTCTGCTGTGATCTCGTGCAAAGAACCCTTGCTTCGTATGACCGACACTGACCTGGCCAGTGTTTCTGATTCCCCAGAACTACGACTGGTGGCCGCCTCCTGCGATTTTTCTCTGCCTCCTGGACAAGAAGCTATGCTCTCCGTTCACTGTGCCGAAATTCTCGATGGCGATGTGTTTATTACTCCTACCGGAAAGTTCTCTCTTCGCGGTCTTCTTGTACCCCCCTGCCTAATACGGTTTTCTCGTGGAACTGCTCTTCTGGTCGCACAGAATAATTCGACCGAGACTATTTTATTACCTCATTTTATTACCTATTAGCTCATTGACCAATTGAGCGGTGCGAGTCGACCCAGCAACAGCCGCTCACGACGACAGCTTAACAAATTTCGAATTATTAACGGCACTCTTCACCGCTACAACTACCATCCAACAGGCGACAGATGGGTGCCCGTCATTCCCCGTCTTCTTCAACCCAAAATTTTGGAGGCATTTCACGACGATGCTGTCGCAGGTCATTTAGCCTTCCACAAGACATTCGACCGCATAAGAAGCCGATACTTCTGGCCCGGCCTATCCGCTAGCGTGGCAAAATATGTTGCGTCGTGTGCCGCGTGTCAGTATCGCAAGCGACCCACTTCCGGCCCCGCAGGGACACTCCAACCCCTGCCTTGTCCCTCATCTCCATTTGAAGTTGTAGGGATTGATCTCTATGGCCCTCTCCCCGTTACCTCGGCAGGACATCGGTGGATTGTTACCACCGTAGACCACCTCACTTCTTCTGTTCCCATAGGCTGCGCTACCGAGGTGGCTGAATTCTTTTTGAAGAATATTTTCTTACGCCATGGACCTCCCCGAGTTCTTCTTAGCGACCGAGGTCATGTATTTCTTTCTGCCGTGCTTGGAGAGGTTCTCCGCGCAGCCGAGACTGTTCACCGCCCTACGCCCAGCTACCATCCTCAAACGAACGGCCTGACCGAACGGTTCCACGGCACCCTTTCCGACATGATTTCTTCTTACATTCAACCGGACCACAAAAACTGGGACATTATTCTTCCGTTCGTCACGTACGCATATAATACCGCCGTTCAAAGTACTACAGGATTTTCGCCATTTTTCCTTGTTTATGGCCGCCAACCAGCTTCTGTTCTTGATACGTCTTTCCTGTCCGCACCAGTACTTCCCAGAACCAACATACCCGATGAGTTCATTTCTCGACTGGATCATACCCGCCATCTAGCCCGTCTGAGGACAACAGCTACACAAGAAGAGCGCAAGGATAATTATGACGCCACGCATCGCGTTGTCTCCTTCAAAGCTGGTGATGAAGTTCTGCTTTCTACTCCCCTTCGTGCCCCAGGACTTTGTGAGAAGTTCTTGCCCCGCTACATCGGACCTTACACCATTGTAGAGCAGACTTCCCCTGTGAATTACCGAGTGACCCCCAACGCTAGTGTCACCGACCATCGCTGTCGTGGACCCGAGATCGTGCACGTTTCCCGGCTCAAGCCATTTTTCTCTCGGTCTACACACTCTTAGCGCCCGAGTCGGCCGCTCCACAAAGGGGGGGGGGGGATATTGTAAGCGCTGGTTAGTGCCCCGACACCAGAGGAATGTGCGTCCGGACAATCCCCCGGTAGTTGTACACAAACGGTATGTGCGAAGTACTAGCAGAAGGGTATGCGCCAGTGGACTCGTACACCGGAGGCCTGTCTTCCACATGCAATCATGCTTCATCATCGTCATCAGTTGTCTATCATCGTCAACGCCCGTCTTGGTTGTTCTCTGGGGTTCGCTCCCTGTCACGTAGGACAAGGCTCGCCTAATAAAGACGTTCCCCAAGACTACTGGTGCGCGCCTTACAATATATATATATATATATATATATATATATATATATTTATTTATATATACATGCGGGGGGCACGACACCGCATTCCGCAGTATGCTGACGCCGCTCCTAACACAACGTTTGAGCATGCCCGCACTCCAACCTGCGCCGTTCGTGCTCGCCCCTGCCGAGCTCTTCCCTTCCGTGCGGTCGCCTGCCGGCGCTCAGAAACTCAGCACCTCGCCTCCTCCACCAGTGCACCTGCCTCCATAGACCAACCCCGCACGGCATCTCCCCAGCCGAGTGACGTCAGCCTCCCCGAATTCCACGAGCCTACTTAACCTCCGGAAAGCCGCCAAAAGCCCGGGGCATGACACCGCATTCCGCAGTATGCTGACGCCGCTCCTAACGTTTCAGGTTGGTTACTCCAAATTGTCTCAAGAATTTAGGAGCAGCAATCGTTTTCTTGTGGCGGTGCCGTGCCCCTACGAATTTTACTGGCGAAAGCTCTTGAACCTGTGCTGTGACATGTGTGCCCTGCAACTAGCTAGTGCACTGATCCTACTCCTATCAGGCTATGTTGAGCAAATCCCGGTCCCTCTAACGATGATATAACAGAAATTCACTCAATTTTGTCGACTATCCAAGCCGACTTAGAAGCCCTTAACGTTACTCAAGAAAACCAGTCAAAACTAATTTCAATATTGTCAGATCGTATTTCCGCTTTCGATGCTGTCTCATCCAACCTCTCTCCCCCACCCACATCCCACGAAAAGCAAAAGCTTAAGAAAGATATAGAAACCCTCCAAGCCGCCCACACTGACACCAACAACCGCATGCGTCGCAACACAACAACCTACTTTTCTTCGGACTCACCGACAACCCAAAAGAAATTTGGAATGAATCCGAGCAATCTATTCAAACCTTTCGTTCTCGGCTATTGGACCTACAACTCGATACAAACAGCATTGAGCGAGCCCACAGATTGGTAAATTCACGCCGAACAAAAACCGTCCGGTCGTTATCAAGCTTGCCCACTTTAAATCCAAGGAAAATATCATGGCATGTGGACGCAAACTCAAGGGCACCGACTTTGCTATTCGGGAAGACTTCGCCCCTGCGACGCGCGTTGCCCGTTCTAAATTGATGAAGTTCATCCGTCCCCAGGCATGTGCATTCCTACTTAATGTCGACAAACTTCACGTTGGTAACAAATGCTACTCCTATGACCCCTTCTCGGACAGCGTTGTTGAGAGAAATCGACCTGCTCGCAACACAGTGAGCAGTGTGGAAGGTAGAAGAATTGATAAGGAATGACGGCTTCCGACATAGCCCATCACCACTAACAGAACCTTCTGACCTTGTTATTTTCAGTTAAACATTGCTTATACTAACATTAGAAGCATAATTCCAAAACGCGACCAGCTACACAGTTTCATCGACGACATTGACACCGACGTTGTTGTGCTAACGGAAACGTGGCTTCACAAAGACACCCCTGATGCTGAAATACTTCCGCCAAGCATGAACTTTATGCTTTTTCGCCGAGATCGAGAGGAAAGAAGAGGAGGGGGAGTCCTTGTAGCCGTCAGGAATACCTTATCATCATTCCTTATTACCCACGAAGTAAACATAGAACTAATATGAGTTTGCATATCATCTTCATCATCCAAATCGGTTTTCGGAGTCTGTTACCGGCCCCCAGACAGTTCCCCTTCATTCAGTGATCACCTTCGTCAATCATTATCTGCAATTAAAAGTAGATTTCCCCATTCCCCCGTTTATCAATTCGGCGATTTCATCTACCCGCAAATAAGTTGGTCTCTACTCTCGGCTTCACGTAGTATCGAACTCAATCAATTTCTCGATGTAACTTTAGACTTCAACCTTCATCAGTCCATCACATGCCCTACTAGGTGTGGCAACACCTTAGGTCTTCTACTCACATCATGCCCAGATGACATCTCGAATGTGACTACTCACCTAGGCCTCAGTGACCACAACCTACTCCACATTTCCTAAGCTTCCCCTGTGACTAAAAAATCTCCTAAGAAGGAGTTAATCACAGACTACAAAAAGGCTAATTTCGAAGCGATAAACTCCGGGCTTGCTCACTTCCTTCCGAACTTTCAAAGCATCCACCTAACCCACTTTGTAAACGCTAACTGGGAGCTTTTCAAGACTACGCTGATTAACCTTAAAAATAGGAGATACCCTTCATACTCATTACCACAGATTCCAACAACCCATGGTTTAGCAAACACCTCAAAGCCCTGCTTAACCTGAAGAAACGTCTTTATAGGCGAGCCAAGTAGTCTAACAACAACCCATAGGCATGGGATAAATACTACATTAGTTCCAAACAGTACCTCAACGAAGTGGCTGCTGCTAAGCGCCAATTTTTCTCCACAGACCTGCTCTCAATGCTCCAAACTAATCCCAACAAATTTTGGCGTACCCTGTCCTCAAAATCTCAACCCAGCCAAATCGAGCTAGTCAATTCAGATGGTAATCCTATAAGCCCGGACCAGTGCCTCAACATTTATAACTATTTCGCGTTGGTTTTTGCGGACCATCCCACCACTCCTACCCTACCAGTCTCGCATCCTTCGCCCCATCCAATGCCTGAAATACTAATCTCTCCTGAGGGCATATCTCAATTGATCAACTCTCTCAAGCTCTCCTCCTCCGCCGGTTGTGACCTTATCGATAGCAAACTGCTTGAAGGTACCATAGAATTGTCTAGCGAGATCCTCTGCATAATATTCACTCAATCATTAAAAACAGGTGCCATACGAGATGACTGGAAAAAAGCCCAAATTATTCCTACCTTCAAGTTCGGTGATCGTGCAATGCCCTCCAATTATCGTCCGATTTCACTGACATGCATACCATGCAAGCTACTTGAGCATATCATAGCCACTAGTATGATGACTCACGTATACTCTATTAACTTCTTCTACCCGCATACCCGCATCAACTTGGCTTCCGCCAACTACTATCTTGCGAAACCCAGCTAGCAGAGTTCAGCCATGACGTTCTCTGCGAAATAGATAACAACCACCAAGTGGATGCCATTTTTCTGGACTTGCCAAAGTATTTTACCGTGTCCCACACGATCTACTACTAGCTAAGCTATCCGTCCTGGGTCTATCCCCTAACCTTATCTCTTGGATCAAACATTTCTTAGAAAACAGGAAAGAATTCACCACCGCCAATAACTGCCACTCTCCACTCGCAGATGTTTTGTCGGGTGTCCCCCAGAGTGCCTCTCTATCCCCTCTCCTCTTGCTTATCTACATCAATTACCTTCCAAGTAACGTACTAACAAACTTAAGGCTTTTTGCGGACGACTGCTTTGTTTATTCGGCCATCCACAGCACGGATGAGTAAAAACACCTCCAGCAAGACCTCAATACGATTTCATCTTGGTGCGACTCCTCACTCATGCCTTTAAATCTAGCTAAATGAAGGCTATTGTCATTCACACGCAAAATGAGCCTCTCTTCTTAACCCTACAAAATAATTTTCTGTTCCTCTCGATCGGACCTCAACTTACAAATATCTGGGTGTTCACATGACCTCCTCTCTGCCCTGGAGTAAACATGCGGAAACAATCTGCGCAGACGCCTCACGGGCTCTCGGCTACTTACGTAGGAACTTAAAATCGGCATCTCCGGACATAAAAAAACTAGCTTACCTTATATTAATCAGACCCAAGCTCGAATACACTTCTTCCATTTGGAACCCTTCACAAGCCAACCTTACAAACAAATTAGAAGCAGTCCAGAACCGTGCTGCCCGCTTTATATGTAATCAATATTCTAACAACATTAGCGTGAGTGCCCCTAAACACTCATTATCCCTGCCTTCGCTAGTTTCGCGTCGAAACATCTCCCGTCTTTGCTTACTCCACTGTTTCTTTTAACACCCATGACTGAGGCACCCTTTGCTAAAACCTCCTCCGAGAACGGCATCCCGCCTAAACCACAGTCACCCAAATAGAGGGCATCGCTGGTAGCACTTCAGCTATTAATAACTCCTTTTTTCCACATTCTATCATGTTTTGGAACAAGTTGCCTAACGGAATAGCTACCTGTTCAAACCGCACAACCTTTCGCGATAAAATTAATCGCCACATCAAGTAATTCCCTTCTCTATTTTATCGCTCGCCAATCACCCCCACTCCAGCATCCAAAATTGTGTACTCCATAAATTATTCTTCTGTTGCTCCATCTTGTAAACGAATGCATATGTGTCTGCCCTGCTGCCCCAGCTCCTCTTTAATTGTATATGCTCGCCTTTGTATTCGCTTACTCTGTCTTTCAGCTTGCCTCAGTGTACCATGTACATAGATTTTTTTGTTATTTTTTTCTTTTGAAATTTTGTAACGAGTTTTGCTGTGCTTTGAATTCTGCGGTGTTCACTGCGTACTTTATTCAACCTGTCATTATTGCCCCCCCTTATGCAATGCGTTCGGGCTATTAAGGTGACAATAAATCAAATTAAATAAACTATGTATATATATATTTTTCTATATACATATATAGATATATATATCTATATATATATATACTATATATATATATATATATATATATATATATATATATATAATATATATATATATATATTGAAAATGAGGGGCTCTGTGAAAATAAGACAGAAAATAAGGGTTGGCAGTCAAGAAAACCTCGGTAAGCGAAGGCGAAGGGGAGGTTGTGGTGGGTCATAGAAAGGGGTGAAGAATTTTTTGAGTCGAAAAGAAATTGGTGAAAAAATGCCCGCCGGGTGGGATCCGAACCAACGACCTCCAGAATACCGGTCTGGTGCGATAACCACTATGCTACCGGCGGTGCTGTTTCCCCAGCACTTTCTCGGGTATTTATGTTAAGGTATTCTTGTTTCCTGCATTTGGGGGTGGTAGCCAGCGCCACTCGGACTACTCGGGGTGAAGGGGACCATCTTTTTAACCCCCGGGCCGTGGCTCGAGTGTCTACGACATGTCGAGAGTGGTCGACCAGCTTTGAACCCTCCTAAGCTCCCTTTGGCACCAAGACTGCCAGAACAGAGGCCCTCGCTAAGCATGTAGCGAATCAGAAAAATGGAAAATGGGGGGCTCCGCGAAAATAGGACAGAAAATAAGGGTTCGCAGTCAAGAAGAGCTGTGGAAGCGAAGGGGAGGTTGTGGTGGGTCATAGAAAAAGGTGAAGAGTTTTTTGAGTCGAAAAGAAAGCGGTGAAAAAATGCCCGCCGGGTGGGATCCGAACCCACGACCTCCAGAATACCGGTCTGGTGCGATAACCACTACGCTACCGGCGGGGCTGTTTCCCCAGCACTTTCTCGGGTATTTATGTCAAGGTATTTTTGTTTCCGGCACTTGGGGGTGGTAGCCAGCGCCACTCGGACTACTCGGGGTGAAGGGGACCTTCTTTTTAACCCCCGGGCCGTGACTCGAGTGTCTACGACATGTCGAGAGTGGTCGACCAGCGTTGAACCCTCTTAAGCTCCCTTTGGCACCAAGACTGCCAGAACAGAGGCCCTCGCTAAGCACTAAGGCCTCTGTTCTACCTCCTAGTTTACCTCCTAGAATGTGGTGATTGTGGTGCGCAATATATTGGACAGACTGAAAATTCTTTTAGAACTCGCATCAATAATCACAGATCCGATGCAAAAACAAAACCTTATCTCCCCCTTTCAAAACATATCAACTCTTTGAAACACCCGTTCGACCAATTTAAGGCCACAGTGCTCCAATCAGAATTTAAAACCCATTTCGACAGGAAAGCCTGCGAATCTTATCTTATCCACAAATATAACACTCTCACAAGAGGTATCAATGAGTCTCAGGGAAGGCTGTCGTGCCTTCAAACCTAGACCTTGTAGCGGCACGTATCGCACGTTACCACTTCTCAACCGTTGGACGGTTCATCGTTGTCAGCAGGTTACTTTTTCGTATGCTTTAATGCTTCTCCTGCACGAAATCTTGCTGTATCCCATCATTACACTTTCCAAACACTATTCTGTCTAGTGTTGTGAATAACTTATTTTCTCCGTATGCTTCAGTGCTCTTTTGCCCAAAATGTCACTTTGTAAGCTATTTTGTTCACTGCTATGGTTCCCCATGTTCTACGATTTGTACACGTGTATTCTTTGTATTCTGTCGTTTGTCAGTTTGTTTAAAGAATGGTGTGTGCGCAGTTTATACTGCCATTGATGACTAGTTACGAAGTGTCTCTTTTTTTTCCTAGATCACTGGAGATTTGTTCTCGTACGTGCGTCACATCTTTATTTTACTTTTTTCATAATGTGCAAACCCTTGTTACTTGCAAAAATATCAATGTAAGCTCACAATTTGTTGTATCGATCCATTTCTTGTCATGAGCCGGGGTCTTGTTCAACTGCTTTTTTCTGTGTGCGGTTTCTTTGTTTATTTCCTGCCTTGTGTGTCATTTCTCAAAATCCTCGCACAGCCTGCGCTATTCTTGGGTGGCTCACGCACACCTCTGTCGGCGTCGGCGCCCTTCGAGGGGTCGTCATTGTCCGCCTTGTGCCCGGGACGCGGGCCGCGGATAAGCCATTTGTGGCTATTATGTGGTCTCCTCCGGAAGTGGCGGCATTTTCCTTTGAGGACGCGGCCCCCTCGCTAATCCTCCCGCCTGCATTCTTGAACTTGAACGTCGCCTTCTGCCATTTTGCGTTCCCCAGTGTCTGGATGACTAATTGTCGATTCTATGCTTCCGCCTTATGCGGCAGGTTGTTTCCGCTCCTTTGGAGTAAGATGCCCAGTACCCCTTACGTATTTGTTTACTTTTCTTAATATTGCTGTGCGTGGGTGGTCGGTGGCTGAAGGAAATACCCTTCCTAAGTGCCTCGCTTATGCTTTTCGCCGCGTTGTATATTGAGATGAATTACCTGCGCGCCCAGTCGTGCAGTACGTTTCTTTCCACTTGTTTCTTGCTGCACTTCTTTCTTGTACACTTTTGAAATAATGTGTCCATGTGCTCACAGCGCTCCCTGCGAGCCTACATATACCCTGTATCGACCTATGTACTTACTGAAAAAGGCTGGTTTCCCAGCCGAAACATCGTATTAAATATGGTATGTTTTTCGTGGTGACTCTAATTTAATATATATATATTATATAGATATATATATTATATATATTTATATATATATCTATATTTCTATCTATATATATATTATATATATATATATAGTATAAGTAAAGAGTCGGATACACAGCAAGAACAATAACAAACAATGTTTACTTACGTAGCGGCAATGGGACTTGCCTTCATCAGAGTAAAGTTACATGATTATGTAACTTACCTGCCATAATCATGTAACTTTACCATAATCATGTAACTTTACTCTGATGAAGGCAAGTCCCATTGCCGCTACGTAAGTAAACATTGTTTGTTATTGTTCTTGCTGTGTATCCGACTCTTTACTTATACTATTTCTGCGCGCTTTGTGAGTTTATCTTTCTCTAGATTTTTATATATATATATATATATAGCAGAACAGAGAGATACGGGACGAGGGACTCGGTAAAGATACATATCAAGGTTGCAGTCGTCATTGCCAGTGCTATTCGGCTTTTTTCGAAATATTTTAATAGGGCCGAATGACGTGTGCTTGTCACGTTTCTTTGATTCATTGATAAATAAGCGAAAATATAAGTCGAGAAAAAATCCGCCGTTTTTCTGGGAGCGGGACTCGAACCCACATCTCTGTCGCCGACGCCATTACGCTATCCCCACAGCGGCTGCTCTCTCGACTTTAAAGCGGGGGTTTATATTTACAAGAGCTCTGAGGCCGGTCAACTAGCGCCGCCCCTCGACTATCGTGGGAGACGGAAACGTCTTCTTTCCCAGCGGCCGCCACGTAGAACGTGGTCGGAGGTCGGGGTTAGCAATTGGCATATCCGAACTGCTGGAGCCAGTGCCTCGTAATGCATGTAGCAGAACAGAGAGATACGGAACGAGGGACTCGGTAAAGATACATATCAAGGTTGCAGTCATCATTGCCAGTGCTATTCGGCTTTTTTCGAAATATTTTAATAGGGCCGAATGACGTGTGCTTGTCACGTTTCTTTGATTCATTGATAAATAAGCGAAAATATAAGTCGAGAAAAAATCCGCCGTTTTTTCGGGAGCGGGACTCGAATCCACATCTCCGCATAACCGGTGCGGTGCGTTCGCCATTACGCTATCGGGGGATAGCCGCTTTGGGGATAGCGTAATGGCGAACGCACCGCACAGGTTATGCGGAGATGTCTCGGACAAGACTCGCGAAGGTCTCGCACAAGACTCGCACAAAGTCTCGCTCCGACAAGACGCCATGGCGTCTTGTCGGAGTGGTTGTGGCGGTCTAGCTAGAACCGAGAGTATGCTCTCTTCACGCCCCAGAACTCGCTTTGTGTCTTCGATCCTCGGCTCAACAGGAAATTTGGGACGGGAGATTTCATTTTCATGCGGAAAAGGCGCACGCCGTTTGCAATGCGGGGCCTACCGTTGGAACTCGTGTAGTGAACGCTAAGCAATTTGCCGTAAGGTGAAAGGTCTGCACTAAGGTCTTGGTCATTCATGGACTATTAAAAACAATACAGGGTGACGTAGATAATCAGGGAAACGATGCATGTAACGAAGCACGAAGTTCCACACACGAAAATGGCACCACGCTCGTTGAGGGTTTCAGCTGCTGCAGCGGCCGAAACCGCGGCCCGAAATTTCTTGCTTCCTTGGTGCTGGAGGCAGTCGAGGCCGTGGGAAACCATGACGGCTTTTATTGCATCAATTATGTCGTCAACAGAAGCCTCTATGGGGAAATTAAGCTTGAAGTATTGAGGCTTTGGAATGGTGGCCGGTATTTCACAGCAGCGGGTCGGCTAAAGGCAATCTATCTCGGATGGGGACACGAAGGTGACGAGCACTCAAATACCGGAGGGCTTACAAAGCCTCAAGGACTGGTGTCTACCATGTGGAACCCGTAGTGACGCGCCGAACAAACCTCACACTCACTAGACGACAAAACCTAATCAGTATTTTCAAACAACCAGCCATATACCGTGCTTCAAAGTAAGTTGCTTCAGTAATGGCATTTATTTTTAAATACATTTGCATAAAAAAATTAAAATTACACAAAAACAAAAAAAAAAAAACGATTTTATATAATTTTTAGATAGTGGTAAAATTTTAAAACGTGCTTTGCGCAAATAAACTGTGCATTGTTCTTTTAATCAATTGTAGAAGTAGCCGTTAGCGTGTTTTTTGTTTAAAATAAGTAAGCCACATAATTTTAAATCATGTTAAAACAAAGCACACACCATTTGAGCACATTTTGTTGATCTGCCATTACCTCATTTAGTGCCTCGTTATGGGAATTGTCAGCCTCCTATGTCCATCCATTAATTCCAGTTTCGATACAACGGCGAAAGCGTTCATGGCAGACTTCCCCACCCTCATCTGCGCCCATGAAAGCGCTCACTCGTGTTTGAAGGAGCGAAAGCGCAGAATATTTTTTAAATTACCGTGAGGCGTTGTGGCAGGCCGTTCGCGTGGGCTCATCGCGACGTACGGAAAACAATATGGGTGCTGGTCAACTACTGCGGAATAAAGTGAGAATGCAGGGCTAGCATCAGATCACCATCCATTCCGATAAGACAAACGGTTTGTGGTGACACAGCAAAAAACTATATTCAGGAACAACTAACCAAAATATAATGGCGTATTCAAGGGGACGGAGTAGTCTTTAACCCTGTGGAATAAAATTTGAAGGCTCACATGAATGCGGAAGCAATAGCTGACTAGTTGGTCAACCAAACCTTGGCATTCTTGGCACGCCTAAGGCCGACTGCTTAAAGAATACACAGCTCAATAAATGCTGTCAATGATGCTTCTTTTCTATGGTACCCTCCTTTTACAGAAAATATTTAAACAAAATTGACAAATATTTGGTGAATTGAAATCGTGCTAGGGTCTCGTGCTAGGCCAGCAGCAAAGCAATGGACAAGGAGAGGTCGGTTATTTTAGCTGTCTAAACGTGATGTATTGAAACCTTTGCAGCCTTCGCACTGCAAACTTTTCAGAGACGTGACAAGATGCGCAGAAGAAATTTGAACTACAGTAGTGCACGTCCCCCGGCTGACCCAAAAGCTCGTGCAGGGCCTGGCATGCGGGCCGAGCTTCGCCGCCCAAACGTTTATCGGCGGGCCCGGGTCGCAATCGGGCTCAAATACGTGGGATCGGGCGGTCTCAGGCTTACATTTGTGAGCCTGGCCCTTAATATTCCCTAATGGTAGTGTTGAAAAAAGCATTAAAAGGAATGTTCGAGTTTATTTCCACGCGCTTGTTGAAATTATTTGCACCATTAGTTTTAAAGACGTCTTTTGCGAGGCCTTATAATCACTGCAATGTTGTTTTAATGGCATTTGATGTAATATAACAAGATGTCCTATTTTGGTGTATAACATGCCAAAAAAATCCCCCCACCTCCCCGAAGGGGATCGTGCGGAAATGCGAATGCATTGGGTGCACCGAATTCTTTGCGGTATCGTTGCCGCGAGGGATTCGACTTCACCGACTTCCATCGCTATCAAGGCGGCAGTCGGCAAGCAGTCACGGAGAGAGGCGCGCGCTCCCTGCATTTATATGCGCAGCGAGCGGAGAGGGGTACACGGAGAGGAGAGAGAGACCCGCGCCAGCCCGCGCGCGAGCTCTCTCTCCGCCCCGAGCTCCGCGATGCGAGCGCCCTCACACGCCGAGCGCGCTCCTCCTCTCCACTCACTCTCCGCTATTCCGCCCGAGCTCCGCGATGCGAGCGCCCTCACACGCCGAGCGCGCTCCTCCTCTACCCTTGCCATCCGCTACTCCGCACCTGCTCCGGTTGCTAGGCGCGCGCCACAGCTGTTGCTAGGCGCACGCCGCTCAACGACGCAAGACAACCTGCGGCTAAGAAATGCCTCGCATTTAAAAAATAACACAAGGAAGGCCGTAGCGGGGAAGGGAATAATGCAGCTCTGCACCTATTATCTGGGTACATGTGCGTTTTACATGTCACAGAAATTGAAATGCGGCTGCCGTTGTCGGGTCAGGCTCCCTTGGACGCTCTGGCCCGGCCCACACCCGGGTGGTAAACTCATACTCGTGCAGGCTCTAACCTGTACCACGCTTTGCCAGATGAGTTGGGTCGAAGAGAGAATAGACCCCAGATACGTCCGCAATCTCAGAAGGCATCGTCGCTGTCGTGGTAATAGAGTATACGGGATAAATATAGAAGCATGGTAATGGGGTATCAAGGAAAAATATATACGAATACGATAGCGTTAAGCGTTAAGCATGTGGAAGAAACCGTAATTAACCAAACATAATGACGCGCTCTGTCCAAACTGAGCAGATGACGCTTCTCTTAACCGGAAGGGCGAGAAAAAGCTGTACAATTGCAAGACTTCGGCTTCGTGACGCACATGGGAGAATTGTTGACGTACGCTTGTCCGAATGGCGGAGCTCAAAAAACACGCAGGAAGGGGTGGGAATGGCCCAACAAAGTTTGCAACGAAGATGCCAGCTTTCAGCTGACCGTAAAAAGTTATGGTACTTGGCACCGATGATCTTGACTACCCTACCTATTGGTTGCGGTACTCAAAATGCCTTTAGGACACCTTTGAAATCAAGAATCCAGTGCATTTTAACAACGTTGTTGCAACTTGTGGAACGATACTAGGATATTGAGCGATGACCGCTTACCCCAGAGGAGAACGATGCGGGGGAAGCTGAGAAGAATACCATCTGCCGAGTCGACCTCCATGAACAGAAGCAGTAGACTGATAGAAATGCAGATTGTAGTACTTCAGTTACTTCACCTGTCAAAAGGAGCCCAATAATTATTTCCGTCTATCATTATGAAAAGGACTTCTGCAATTTTAAAACCTCCATGAACACCTGTTCCAACTCGGAAGTCATCGTCGCCGACGTGTCGGCGTCGTGGTGGCTTAGCCAACGTGTCTTTACGAGAAGCGTGTTAATAGAGTATAAAGGCTAAATATAGTCGAATATGATAGCATTAAGCGTGCTGCAGAAAGTGGTAATTAACCAAACACGCCGAAGCGCGCCATCGACACTGCGCAGATGATGCTTCTTTCGAACGGAAATGCAAGAAAAAGCCGTCCAATTTCAAGTTTTCAGCTTCGTGACGCACATGGGAGAATGGCTGACGCACAGGTCCATGCAGAAGTAAACGGAACAGGGGAGCGGTGACCGAATCGTATCGCTGCGCCGCGTACAAGTGCCAACTAGAATCGCGGAGCGGCTTTCTACGGGTTCGCTCGAACTGCTTCCGGCACCCTATCGCATATGCTTAATCGCCGCTCTGCTGGGCCGTCAGACCGGGCGTGATAGTTTTCAAAAGACAGCGGTGAACTATCTGGGTGCGCTGGTACGTCGCCACTTGCAGCCGGCAGCAGCGACGAAATCCGCCGCTCCTCGGCTCGCACTAACTACGTGCGCTGCAAAACTTGGCTTGTTGCGCTCAGCAAAGTGCAATTATGAAAGTCTTGTTCAGAGGCGGCACAGTATTGCCTGTTTTAAAGCGGGCCATCATTCCAAGCAGGCTGGGGCCATCATTCCAAGCCCCAGCATCAAGATCCTGGGCCTACATCTCCAGGCGAACACCAAGAGTGACGTATCCTTGCACCTTACAGCTCCTCAAATACAGCATCAATTCAATCATACACGTGATCAGGCGAGTTCCCACGAAGAAGCGAGGCCTCAAGGAATCCGATATATCGGATTCCTTGAGGCATCGCTTTTGTTGAGTTCAAGCGTTTATCCTCTCAGGAATCACTTACGTCAACCCCCTGTCTTCTCAGCACGAAGGACATAAAGATATTTGATATAACGATTAGAAAGGCGGTTGAGCAGGCCATTGGTATTCCCATGTGTGCGTACACGGCGAGACGTCTTAGGATGGGGCTCCACAACAGAGTGGAAGAACTTATAGAGAGCCATCGTTTTAACCAGAAGCTCCGATTGAGCAGAACTGCAGCGGGTCGCCGCATCCTTCACCAGATTGGCTTGGCAGCACAGAATGTCAATCCCTGTGATGTACTCCCGGACTCTTGGCGACAGGAACTAAAGAGGCTCCCTTTGCTTAGAAATATGAACCCTTCAGATGACGAGGGTCGCCTACAAGCACGCACTCAAGCGGTCAACACCACCCTCGGCGGGCAGCATGCAGTTATCTACACAGACGCCTCCCACCATCGCGGGCAGCAATACACCACCATCGTGGCTACCTCCAGAACAAACCTTCTTGCGTGTGCCTCACTCAAGACAAAAGACATGACGGCAGCAGAAGAGGCAGCCATCGCCTTGGCTCTCACTCAACCAGGTGTTCGGAAGGTAGTTAGTGATTCCCAACAAGCCTATCGGAATTACCAGTCGAAATGAGGGTCCCGAGCTGCCCTGCATGTACTAAAAGACCACTCCTTAACCGGTTCCATTCAGCTCATCTGTATGCACGCTCACGCTTCCATGGAGAGCAACGAATACGCCCACCAACATGCCAGCGCTTTTACCAAGCTATGGAGCTGCACGAAGACAGTCAACCGCTTGTCTCGTTCATGGACATAACCCAGCACTATAGCCTTCACAGACAGACCCTAACTTCGCCTTTACCCTGACATTGCCAGATAACAAAAAAAGCTATGCAAGGCGTAAAGTCACAGAAAAATTTCCTAAAAAATATATAAAGCACCCCAGGAGTTATAACGTCTGGAATCGCATAGGCAAACCGGTAGAAAACAGAAAACAATCGCGCCAGTCCACCCTGCAAATGTGGTTGGAAAGCAATGCTGTAAACGGCACCCACTATGTTTACCCATTCGATATCCCTTAAATGCACTCACGTGGCTCTACAAATAGTCAAACCAGAGACAAGTGAAATACACTTAACCACACCCTTTAATACTTCAAATAGATATACTTTGGCAAGGTTAAAACAATGCAAGATGCATGAACGGTGGTTGGTTGAGTTGTATGGGTATAGGACATGCGTGGAAACTCTTTTTTTATAAAATTAAAGGAACCTCATACCCGGTGTACATGATCTCACTTCTCCGTCTCTACAGCCGCCGACACAAGCGACGAGATGGGCGGCCGAAAGGGAGGCGAGGAGGAGGAGGGGAAAAATACTTTTATTCAGATTTCTGAATTTCCCAGAGCGCGGCGCAAGGAAGTGTTTCCTTCACTGGAGCCCATATGCAACCACGCCCCCTGTGCTCTGTCCACCACATGAAGCTTGGTAGGCAGAGATGAACTGGACAGCAGCATCTCCCATTGCTCTTGTTGGGTAGTTGAAGGGAAGAGAGGAGAATGCCCAGGGCTCCTACTTCAGAAGTGTTCCTACTTCTCACAAAAATTTGCATTCAGCGTCATAGCGATTCGGGTGCATTAAGCGAATCCCCGTCGAGTGGGGGAAGGAGCCACATTGTATGAGCCGTACGGTAATTTGTTGTTCTCTGGAAAGCTCAGGGTTAGGCGAAAGTACGGTCTGCCTCTGAAGGTGATAATGCTGGGTTATGTCCCTGAACGTGACAAGCGATTGACTGTCTTCTGGCAGCGCCATAGCCTGGTAAAAGCACTGGCTTGTTCTTGGGCGTATTCGGTGCCCTCCATGGAACCGTGAACGTGCTTACAGATGAGCTGAATGGAAATGGTTGGGGAATGGTTTTTTCGTACACGCAGTGCAGCTCTGGACACCCACCTCGACTGGTAATTCCGGTAGGCTTGTTGGGAATTGGTAACTACCTTCTGAACCCGTAGTTCAGTGAGCGCCACTGCGATGGCTGCATCTTCTGCTGCCGTCATATCTTGGGACTTCAGTGAGCCACACGCAAGCAGGTTCGTTCTGGAGCTAGCAACGATGATGGTGTATTGCTGTAATCGATGTTGGGATCTGTCTGTGTAGATAACTGCATCATTTCCGCCGAGGGTGGTGTTGACCTCTTCAGTGCGTGCTTGTCGGCGACCGTCCTCATGTGTAGGTTTCATGTTTCTAAGCAAAGGCAGCCTCTTTATTTTGTGTCGCCAAGAGGCCGGGAGTACATCCCAGGGATTGACATTCTGTGCTGCCGCGCCAATCTGGTGAAGGATGCGGCGACCCGCTGCAGTTCTGCTCAATCGGGGCTTGGGGTTAGAAAGATGGCCCTTTGTTAGCTCTTCCACTGTGTTGTGGAGCCCAATCCTAAGCAGCCTGTCCGTGAACGCACAAATGGGAAGAAAAGTGGCGTGCTCAAATGCCTTTCTAACCATTATACCCAACATCTTTATGTCCTCCTTGCACAGAAGAAGACAGGGGGTGACGTAAGCGAGTCACGAGAGGAAAAAAGCTTGAATTAATCGAACGATATCGGCTTCCTTGTGGCGTCGCTTCTTGGTGGCAACTCCCCTGATCATGTCTAAGATTTGGTGGATGCTGAGTTCACGCCTGCAAGGATACGTCACTCCTGGTGTTCGTCTGGAAATGTAGGACCAGGATCTTGATGCTGGGGCTTGTAAAGAAGGCCTGGCCCTCGAAGAGTATTTGAATGTCTTCCTTGATGTATCGTTTGGCGTGCGGGCGGACGGCAAGGATCTATAATTTTCGAGGTGAGCACTGGAGGCCACAGGTTTTGGCGTACTAGAAGTGAGATACCATTCGTTGGTGTGAGCTTCCTGTAATTTCTGTAACTCTTAGAGCATGCGCAAGGAGCGCACATGGCCGCTACACATGCAGTGGGCAGAGCGCACAAAGGCGCGAGAGGTGGCGTGACGCTATCATGTTACTTTCAGCGAGAATGCAGGGGGCAAAGGCGCAGGTGTGCTTGGTGAGTGCACCACCTGTCTTCCCCGTCTCCACGTGGGCTGGTAGCTCAATTGGTAAGACTACAGGCTCTCGTTTTGTTATTCTATTTGTTCCAGGTTCGGTTCCTGGCGGTGCCAGGGACTTATTTAGTTTGTTCGCATAACGTTTCTGTTGACACCAACGGTTGTGAAAGAACCCTTGGTTGGTTACAGGTAAAAAGCTTTGCTTTAAAACAGCTATCAGTATGTTATAACTGCACGTTAGGATTAAAGTGACGTAGTCAAACTATACTACAAGTCCCACTGTAACTGCTAATGAAGTTTCTCGGCAGTGGCTCTGGTTGCAAATCCCGGATGCAAGATTGTGTGACGTCATAGAGTCCTATCTAGAAAATGTCAGGGCATCACAACTGCTTCATATGTTTTTCTTAACACCTCGAGTAGTTGCTGGAATTTTTGGATAAAATTCTCATTTCTTTTATGTGGGAACGCACTTTTCTCCTTGTATTTTGTCTTCATGCTACATTTGAAGGGAAGTGTCAGGACTGCTGGGACAGTAAATATGGATGGAAGCTATACATGTCTTGTACGTGACGTCGCCACAGCCATTTCTGGCGCACTTCTCAGCATCCCAGGTGCTGCTGTAAATAAGAACGGCAGATAAGTTCACAACATTTCATTGTATTAGCTTGCCTCAACCAGGCACCTACTCTGACGTCAGTGCACGCCGTTTACATACTTGTGTTTTCATTTATTATATATTTATTTATTTATGGATACGGTGAGCCTTTGTCAGTCCCATACAGGGGTAGGTACAAGGAAAGAGTAGCGTACAAAGCTCGTCCGTATACATAAACAAAACACTGATGATCAACTGAACGCAAAAAGGGAAAAATGCAAACAAAACGCCCAAAAAAGAGCTTCTACACAACTAACATAAAGCCAATGTACATTGCAGACACAAAAAATCAGAAAAAGAGACATGGTGAATTTTTATGGATTGCTGCGCAACCAAAGTTCGTTGACTTTTTCAGTAAAATCGTCGACACCCATTCCACATTTCGATAGCTGTCGGAAAGAATGTTCAATAGAGTCACAATAGGAAAGGAATGGCCTCACACATTTACTGTGGTTTCTGCAGCTGGAATGATGATGAGGCGGTTTGAGATACTCGTCTGTATCTAATTTCAAAACTGAGGTGATTAAGCGGGAACATGAACCTCAAATCGGCGACCCAACGCCTGCATTTCAGAGTTGGAATCCGCGCTTGGATGCGCAAATGACTTATACTTTCCTGCCTCGAGTGTTTGGAATGCATAAACCGGTGAGCCATGTTCTGGATTCATTCAGGTTTGTAAGAGAGGTTCGCTGATAAGGGCTCCAGACTATGCTGCAGTACTCAAGAATCGGTCCCACGAGGCTCTTGTACGCAGTGAGTTTCACATCCGGTGGTACTCCGGAAAGTTTCCGGTGTAAAACACCCAGTTGCCTGTATGCCTTTGAGCAGACGTTATCAATTTGGGCGGTCTACCTTAAAGGCCAACTGCACTCAAATCTTCGACAACGTAAAAAAAAATGTCACATAATAGTACCCATAAAAAGAGTGCGAAATGCAAAATATTACTTTTGAAACCTGAACGCGAGCGACGCAAACGGTTCACGACATCGGTGTTTTTGGAACCGAAACTGAATAGAAAAGGCGGCCATTACCAGCGACCGGACGGGGCGTACGTGATGGAACGAAAGCGGCCGCGCTAGCGCCGCCCGCCGCTCAGAGCAGTCTTCAAATGCGCGTGGAAACGTCACGTTTCTCATTGTTGTTACCACAGAAGAATTCCCACTAACGTTTACGGAGAATAATTAAGTTAGGCGCAATTCCGGCTCTCGTTGCTATCAATCGAACTAAAGTACACCCTACGGAAGTTATTTTTAAATCAGAATAACGGCTGTTGTAGCTATCCTTGGTATTGCGAGCAAAAAATGGGCCCTGATTTACAAAGGTAGTTGCTCGAACGATATCGAAAAGCGGCTTTGGTTAGCCGGTTAACCGCTCTCTTTGAAGGGAATAAACCGCAGGCGGGCGGAGATCAATCACTATTTTTTATTGTAGATTACATGCAAATAGATTTGTGAATAGCAGCCCAGTATTTTTCGCCTTGCTGCACATGGAGAATTGATTTATAAACGGGGTCTAAAACTATAAGCCAGCTTCCACAGCTAAATGAGGCACTAAAACACGAAAAAAATTACTTATCTACCTCTGTTTTCTACTTCCACGAGGGGGAATGCCCTGTTGAAAACATTTTACTTTCAAGTAAACTAAATCTAGCACTCTACAAAAGTAAATACTTCAGTTGGGTATAAAAAAAAACAAGTTTATTGTATATGAGAGGAGCAGTCTTGTTAGCTTTCGCAACTTCGCGAAGACGACGGCCGATACTTGTGCGGTTGTATTTGTTACCACGAGCAAGGCTGATTTTGTTTCACTTAGAGAGTGAGGCGAAAATCGACCAAATGTTTATACCCGGGTGTACAACTGTAGTTAGATCGCAAAACTTTTGACAGGTCTAAGGGATGGAGGTATATGGAGCTCCAGCCCAAATACTGCAAATATTGGACGCGGATGTGCAAATGGTCAAGAATTTATAAAAAACCCTTTCCTTCTGTGATGGAAAGATGACAAATGGAAGGCAAGGGTACGTGTCGCGCTATTTTTTTAGTAGAATATTATTTCCAAATCAGTTTTGCTAGCTCCGCAACTTTCGCAAGTGCGGGTATAGTTTGTAGGCTTGTAATCTCTTTATTTCACTGAATAAAAAAAGGCGAGTATTGCTGCCTATGTGGTTAGTTTTAAACATGTGATGGCGACGGCTGTACAGCGTGGTGGTGTAGTAGAGAAACCGCGGGCGAACGCGTCCCTGCGCCCGATAGAGCACCATGCGAGTCGGTGGAGAAGCGCGAGCCCTACGAGACAGGTTCCCAAAACTCCGCCACAAGCCGCTCGGAACATGTTTCGGTGAGTCTCCGCCAGGTGCAAACGTCTTCTTCGTGGAGCTACTTTGAACGAAGGCACCCAGAGCGCTGGGTGCTTACGAAGCTCAAAATTTCGCCAAGGTGATTTTACGCGGTTAGACTGTTTATTTGGATCAAAGTTGGACAAAGAAAACTTTGAGTGCAATTGGCCTTTAGGTCACATGCCAGCGTAACGCCAAGATATTTCGCGTTATCAGTTCGACTTAATTATTCCCGGCAGACTGTAAGTGAAATACCGAGGTGTCTTTTTTTGAGTTATTGTAATGAATGTCGTTTTACTTGCGTTGACTGTCATTCCCCATCTATCGCACGAGGCAACGAGGCTAAACCGAGATGAATTTAAGCTCAATTGGTCATCAGTTTCATGCGCAGTTGTATAAATTACACAATTGTGGGCAAAAAGCCTAACAGTCACTCCAGGTTCTGCACATAAATAGATACCATAATTAAGAAAAAGTGTCGGCCCAAGCACTGATCCTTGCGGCACTCCTGAAAGTACGGTTAAACGATTGGACTTCGACTATTTCATTGTAACAAATTGGGTGCGATGCGAAAGATAGGCTTGTACCCATGATACCACATTACTATGTAAGCCGGTCAGTCTAAGTTTCTTTAGTAATTTGCTGTGTGGAACCCCGTGGAAGGCCTCAGAAAATTCAATAAATATAGCATCTGCTTGGAGCCTCGAGGTAATGACCGATGCGAAGTCGTGGCTGATTTCAAGCAATTGTGTTGCGGCAGACAGTCCTCTACGAAAGCCATGCTGCTCAGGAAAGAGCAGGTTGTTATTGGCCAAGTATGTTACAATAGCTTTATTGATATGCTCAAGTAGCCTGTACCAGGTATTTGACAGTTATATGGGCCTGTAATTGTCAATGTGCAGTTGATTGCCCGATTCGTAGATTGGTTTTGTCCTAGCGCAAACGCAATCAGCAGGCAATTGACATGTTCTGAGTGAGGCTGTGAAGATAGCGCATAGAAAAAGGGGTCAGCTGCTTGGCACACAGTTTTCAAAACGAATTGGACACATTATCCGGGCCTGCAGATGTTTTCACGAACATTTGTAGCAGCAAGTTAAGAACGCCTTCTTGGGTGATCGTGATATCAGGCATAGAAGAAAAGAATTGGGGTACAAATTGAAGTGGCTCCGATTGATGCACGCATACGGACGACTGAAAGTACGATTTGAAAGAATTTGCAACAATGTGGTCGTCTGCCACAGCACTGCCGCCGATCTCGATTGGCGAGACTGGATTTTCAGGTTTAGATAAGAAGTGCCAAAACTATCGGGACTGGGACGTCATAAAGCTTCTTAGCGCGGTTGAGAAGTTACTTCTTGAAGTTCGAATTCTCTCCTTCAAAAGAAAAGAAAGTTTAGCGATAACCAGAGCGCTCTTGGTATTCTTGCGCACCCGTTCCAGTTTCCGTTTATGTGAATAATATCTCGAGTTATCCAAGGCGTTTTGCGTTTTATTCGTTTCTTTTTGATAGGGATGAATTTGCCTTAACAATACTAATTTTAGTTTGTGAAACTGTTCCACAAATCACCTACATTGCTAGACGCATCATCCCCAGTTTGCTCAAACTTTGCGTCTAGGTAATAAAAAATGGGCTCAACTGCAGTCTTTGATCGCAACATGCGTGTTCCTGTTGTATCGTTCCAAATGCGCCCCAAATGTGCCCCAAATATGACCAACGTTTTTTTCAGGCGATCAGCGTTGACATGCATGAGTTGTTCCAGCCGTTCTGGTACTCTAGAACGGTCTTGAATTGATGTCACCTTACAGTCCCCCTCTGGTGTATCACTGTGAGTTTCCTCAGCCCTGCTGGGGATAAGAGCAGCAGATGAGTTTACAGCCTTGCTCTATGCACCAGCACAGCCGTTACAGTGATGACAATGCAAGGTATCAATGAATTGAATAATTGATTAAAAGGTTTAAAGCGCCGACGCAGCACAGGCGAAGACGCACCCCGTAGTGGAGGGCTCGTATGAATTAATTTAGACACCATGGAAATCTTAACCTGCGGCGAAATCTCAAAGAAATTGGTATTTTAGCTTTTCGCCCGCATAACAAAAGCGTACTTCAGCCGGGAATCGAGCCCACGTACCTGGGACAGCAAGACAACGCCTAAGCCACTGAGCCACCCCCGCGCGTAAGCTGTCTATAAAGGACGTAGCTTTCTGTTTTCGGTGCTCCTGTAGAATACTCCTTGGAACGGGTCACCTTTTTCCTGAGCCAAGTCAACAAAAAAAGAGGTGTCCACAAGGACGGAGTAGAACTTCGACAGCTTGGTCAGCACCATTTTGTGGTGAAAAAACAAACAGTGCATTAAACAGTCCAATGTAAACTGCAGTATATTCAGTTTACATTGCTCACATATGGTTGATCGAAAGTCATGCCATGCGTCTCACCCGACGAATGAACTAGCAGTGCAGGCGTGACGGTACGAATACGTAGTATTTGCAGGATGAGAACTGGTTTCCGATCTACGCAGCTCGGCTCAACACAAGCGGCGTGGTCACAGGCTGCACACAAGAAAGCAGCAGACGTTTTAGTTGCAGTGATTGTGTCCTTGAATATGATTGTCGCATCATGCGCGCGGGCATTCTTTCCTCTAGGGTTACTCTCTTTCCGTTATGGTTGTGGTCCTCCATCTCTTCGTAAAACACTCTAGCGTCTGATTTATACCTAGGCGCGTCGTTTTATTTCACACAACACGGGTTAGAGCTGCCCGTTTTCCTGTGCACAAATTAATGAGCAAACAGCAAACTGCCAAATTAGTGTTTTATTTTTTATGGATGTCTCGTGGTATGTACACACCGTGACGTCCCGAGATGCACATGCGGGGCGAGGGCGCCTACTGGCTACCGTGAAATGCGGTGGTGATTTCCGAACGTGCTTGCCATTGGCATCAGAGAAGCGAAGGCATGAACGAGAACTCCAATTTTTCGCGCGTCGAAGTCAGCCTCACTGCATACGTGCTACATGCAGGCACTAATGTTTTGCCAACCCCTCCCGGCAGCACCGAGTAACCACCCCCCCCCCTTCAAATTTTTTCAAGCCAGGTTTGCTTGCGGTTGAAGTCGCCCGAAGAACCAGTTGCCTGCAGGTGCTGAATCAGTTTTACACCGAAGCTGCATAACTGTACCCCGAAAGGTTTCACCGCCGTGAGCCAAAAACGATATGCGTGGGCAACAACGCCAAGGCGCCAACTCCTAGGATACCGAACACATGGGTCAGGCTAATAAGGTATACAACAGGGAGCTCAGAATGTGTTACGGAAACCCCCAAACAAGCCTCGAAACCGCATTATGGATTTAAAGCACCTGTGAAGAATGCCCTCCCCCCCGCACGTAGGGTTCCGTGAAAAGATCATGTTTGCATACTTTCTTTAAAGGCTATGCAGATGTATTGTCACTTAACGGAACAGTTCTTGCCCAGGACGCCGAGGAGATGCGTCAGGCTAGGTCGGGCCCAGCATCTTCCGCCAGAGAAGGCGAGCGCAGTGTCCGTAATAAGGTAATACACTACCGCCATGGAGGCACGCAATGGAGATAAGGCGGCTATTTTGTCGTCCATCAGAGCTGCGATATTGCTGCATCTACGGCCTCAATGTTAACTCCGTCCGGGTTGTTTGTTAAGTACACTTGCAAAAATGAAACAAAATGACATCTTTGGACACACTTCTGCTTCTGAAATGCTGTAACACGCGTTAACTTTGATTCGCATTCCGAACGACGTCAGTCGCGTGCAGCCACAGAGAAGGGGAGACAAGCTAGGCCTATCAGAGTAAAGCGACTAAAACGCATAAGCAACAAAGTTTCCCCGCGCACGAACCATTGCAGTGTAAACGAATTTCACGTGAAGCGAACTCACCAATAACCATGGCGGCGGCATGGAAAATTAGCAGAAAAGAGTGGCGCTACTGAGCACCCTTATCTTGTGACACTAGCCTAGCACATGCGACAAGCCCACCGAGAGGACGAGAAATATTTGATACCCTCCTCCATCACCATTTGTAGTGATTTGCAGCAGCTTTGCTAGAGCTCACCTTTCGCATTGCGGGAGGGCGACCATGTTTGTTAAAGCTGTGCTCGTTCATGCAAACCTAAAAATGTCTGATCTGCGAGGCGATCCGAATGCTGTTAAAGTACGCAGATGCAGCCTGGCAATGCGGACGTCGCCAAGCTGCGAATTGCTGCTCCTGCATTTCACGATGACTATGCCGGGTCAGTACTAGAAACTTTATTTTGCCCCAAAGTTGTGTGGACTGCATAAATTATTCATTCAGTCACCCCAGTGTAGCCGGGAAATCCACTCGCGCGCGCCGATCGAGGCAGCGGTGCAGTTTCGCGGACGAAACAGGACGGCCGCGAAACGGGATAACAGCACGATAAGCGCCATATGGAAATACTCATAGTCTTTACTTAATTTTAAAATGTAGTAATTTGGCAGAGCATGTCACTGTATTTCGTGCAGTCAACTACCAAACCTTGTTATGTTTATTTGAATACCGACATCGCCCTTAACTGGCTACTGCAGTTCAATAACATCTGCTGTATCAAAAGCACTGCTTTCTGCGAGTTTTAAGTTGCCTCCACACGAACAAAAATGTACAGCTGTTTTTGTTGCGGCGCTTTGCCTTTTTGGCACTATTCCTTGATGCATTGGTCATCCTGTTGATTTAACTTCAACAGCCTGTATTTGCGTAACTTTAGTTTTAGGGAAACTGCGTCACTACAACTAAACAGCCGGACGTAAAATTAAATTTTAGAAACGCGCAACAAGATTAGCAATCAACAGCAGAGCCGTAAGGCTTCGTATACCTTAAATACGAAATTTTCTACTCGTACCACTGCGCCGATGGGCTGATTGTATACGAGAAAAAAAACTGACAAAAGGCGGTTACTTGAGGAAGAAAGCGCCAATTCTTTACTGCTATATTAGACGAATGTGTTGCAAGTGCAATTGTGGGCAATTGAAGATTATCGCGGGAGCGCCGACAAAGAGCAGGAGCAGCTCGACGTACAAGAATCATTCTTTGTGAAGAGGGAAGTAGCAGCCCACCTGCTCTCTCTCCTCCTTTTTATATTAGGTGTTTATACGTTACGCGACTTAGCCACTCATTCAAACGAAGCAGACGAAACATCTTCTTTAGCAGATTTTTTCCACCGATTTTGATATCGTCGGAGTAGATAAGAGGCAACCAAGTCGGTGTTCGATAATACAGAGAGAGCTGAAAGTGTATCGTGAGGGACACTGTCATAGCAGGGGAGAGTCTTCGAGAGAGAGAAGAGTGCGAAATGTGAATTTTTATGGTTCCGAAATAGAACGCTAGACAAGGGGCGCGCTTTACCGGTCGATGCCCGTGCTGTAACCATCAAATCCCCATCGAATGTACTTCATAGCTGGATTGACAACAACGCGAAAAAACGCTTGCCTTTCTACCCTCCCCCTTCACCGAAAAACAAATTCCTGGCTACGCCACCGGACGTACCCCCGGAGAGGTAAATTCCTATAGAAGTTTAAGCGCCGTCTCGGAGTTCGCGTTGATATTAAAGCGAGATTACTCTCTAGGTATTATTGTGTGAAACTCTTGTGGACGGCCGACAGAGGCGGTGCTTCGATTCCAGTGCCGCCGTACAGAGCGAAGACACCTATGGGGAGGGGTGAACCCCGACGTCACCGATCTACCAAACAGCGTCATTTTGGGTCAAAGCGCTCGACGTGGTCGGGGGCACATGATTGGGGAGGCCACGTCCCCCGTGGCGGTATCGCACAAATTTTTCTTCATGATATACTCAGTTGCCCATAAGCAGTCTTTGCGTAAGCCAGGATGACTGGCCGTTGCATTCCGCTATGCAGCGGTGATTGAATAACCTAGAATGGGGCCGCCAACCTACGTGTCTACCTCCCTCTGGCAGAGTTGTATATGGATCGATACACGGAGTGGACTTCAATCACGAATTTCGCAGGACAGGAAATCTTTGAAGGGCAGTAAAACCATTATAAGATGGAAAACCCCACGGAAGGTGTCACGCATGTAAGCAGAGGCAGCCAGACTCCCTTCGACCGTTCCTCGGAAAAGTATACCCTGCCTTTTGCTAATGGTTAGTTTGTTTCCAGTGCGTAAGCAAGAACTGGCCTCAATGGCCCGATCTCAATCATCGTCTTCACACCGCGACTTGAGCTACGTCTGCCAAAATCGTCCGCTTTTGTCGCAAGCAGGAGCGGCGCCGACATGGACACCGAGTTTATTGCCTCGGGCAGGCGTAAACACTACGCCTGGCTACGGAACGAAATCGACAGAGAGTTTAGGGTGGAGACGGTGGAGGCTGCCGCGTCGAAGGGCCTGGTAAGGTAGGATTGAGGGAGGGAGGGGAAGAAAAAGAATGGTGCGGGCTGAGAGGTGACAGGGCTGCGAAGCGCTGTCAGTGTGGAATCCCTTACCCACATTCCGCTGCACGACAAGCAGCTCAGCAACTGCAATGACATCTCAGCGCTGCTTGGTTGTTCTTGTTGCTCCTTTGCTGATGGCACATACCCAAGGGGGAATCAGCAAAAACAAACCGGGTGGCTTTTAGGGGATTTGGCTGTTGGTGCGAAGCCCTTAGCCACCAGGTGGGGTGTCACAGGATGGCCGCGTCAAACACACATAAAACAAAAATAAAAATAAAACTGTAACCTCGAAATGCTGGAGGTTTTGAGTGCTGCATGCATTGTTTGAAAAACGACTTTTCACTTGCAGCATTAGATATCGTTATTATTGTTTTCTAGTGAACAAAACTCGCATGATCATGATCAGTAATGTTTTAAAAAGTTAGGAATTTGGCAGCCATGTTTTCACGGTCCACAGAACGGAGGAAAGAAAAGCTTGGGAAAGGCCCTGGCGGTCACCGGCGCATTGGGACAAGTGTGAAGGAAGTCCCACCGTTTTTTCACGCTCATTGGGAGTCGCACTCATCAGGTGGGATACAACACCGCCGTAGGTCGGACTACCTATAGCCGAACGTCACTGCGCGTCCAAACCGGTAGCTCATGGTTGGCAGGCGAAGACAAAGCAGACGACCGTGGAGTGAGCGATGGCTGAGAAGGTAGCATGTGCGCGCAAAACACAAGCAAGAAAAACTGGTGCTAGTTGCACTTCTCTTGAAAAGCTTGAGAAACAGCAGGGCTGCCGGGCCGCCCGAGCTTCCAGGGATTGGCGCGGAGGAGTACTGCTATGCACTGCAAGTAAGAAGCCACCGACCCCAGTACTCGGTAACACTCCCGCGCGCTTTCCACGGCAGACCGACGACCAGGGGATCGTGGAACCCGGGATGCGGCGGCGGCGGCACGACGACTTCTTGTATAACGATGAGCGATTGGCTCGTCTTTATAGGGTGCTCAGGGCTAAAGTAGCACACCCCGATTATGTGGCGCAGTGTTCCTACTTCTGAGCAAAATTTACATTCAGCGTCGTAGCGATTCGGGTGCATTAAGTGAAGACGCGTCGGGTGTGGGAAGGAGCCTGATTGTATGAGTCGTATGGTAGTTTGTTGTTCTCTGGAAAGGTAAGGGCAAGGCGAAGGTAAAGTCTGTCTCTGGAGGCGAAAATGCTGGGTTATCTCCCTGAACGTGGCAAGCGGGTGACTGTCCTCGTGCAGCTCCATAGCACAGGACCTAAAACGCCGGCTTGTTGGTGGGCGTATTCGTTTCCCTCCATGGAAGCGTGACCAGTTGTCCAGATGAGCTGAACGAAACCGTTTGGGGAGTGGATTTTTAGCACACGCAGAGCAGGTCGGGACACCCAACCTGACTGGTAATTCCGGAAGGCTTGCTGGGAATCGGTGACTACCTTCCGAACCCCTGGTTGAGTGAGAGCCAAGGTGACGGCTTCCTGTTCTGCTGCCGTCATTTCTTGGGTCTTGAGTGAGGTACGCGCTAGGAGGTTGGTGGTGGAGTTAGCCACGACGATGGCGCATTGCTGCCCTCGATGTGAGGAGGCGTCGGCGCAGATAACTGCATGACCCCACCGAGGGTGGTGTTGAGCGCTTGATCCCGTGCTTGTCGGCGACCCTCGTGGTGTGAGGGGTTCATACTTCTATGCAACGGGAGCATCTTTAGTTTTACTCGCTAAGAGTCAGGGAGTACATCAAGTGGAAGGACATTCTGTGCTGCGCAGCCAATCTGGTGGAGCATGCGGCGACCCGCCGCAGTTCTGAGTCGGAGCTTCTGGTTAGAAAGATTGCCTTCTATCAGCTCTTCCGCCGTGTTGTGGAGCCCCGTTCTAAGCAGCCTCTCTGTGGACCCTATCATGGGAAGACCAATGGCCTGCTCTACCGCCTTTCTAATCATTATATAAAGCATCTCTAGGTCCTCCTTGCCGAGAAGGAGACAGGGGTTGACGTAAGTGATTCTCGAGAGGACAAAAGCTTCAATTAAGGTATCGGATTCCTTGAGGTTCGCTTCTTGGTGGCAACTCGCCTGATCATGTGTGTGATTTGATTAATGCTGTGTTTGAGGCGCTGCAAGGATACGTCACTCTTAGTGTTGGCCTGGAGATGTAGGCCCAGGATCTTTATGCTGGCGTTGGAGTGATGGCCTGGCCATCAAGGATTATTTGAATGTCTTCCTTGATTTGGGGTGAGGGCGGGCGACAAGGAGCTGTGATTTCTTACGTGAACATTGGAGGCCACAGGCTTTAGCACATTGGCGTACTAGTAGTGAGATGCCATGCATTGGTGTGAGCTTCCTTTAATTTTTAACTCTTAGCACATGCGCAAGGCGCGCACAGAGCCGCTAGACGGGCCGTGGGTGGACCGCACAGTGGCGCAGGAGGTCGCGTGACTCTTTCACGTGGCATTCAGCGAGAATGCAGGGGGTTAACCCGTAGATGTGCTTCGTGAGTACACCAGCTGTCTTCCCCGTGTTTGCGTGGGCTCGTAGCTAAATCACTATGACAACGGGCTCTGCTTTGCTAGTGTACTAGCTCCAGGTTCGATTCCCAGCAGTGACAGTAAATTCTTTTATTTGATCGGTGGAGTTTCCTGTTGACACCAACGGTCGCGAAAGAACCGTTGGGGGGGTAGAGGTAAAAAGCTTTGCTTTAAAAACATCCGGAAACGTAAGAAAAATCAGTGCCATTCCCCTGTGAGAAGGTGGATGGCCAGTGGCGCTGTATGCAGCTCCGTTGAGCGGGGCGCATGCAGTATACCCTCACGCGCGCGGGCGCGCACACACACATACGCTGAGGCATGTTTGTTTGTAATTTGCGATAGAGCATCTTCCCAGTTAATTAAGGGCTACAAATATTGATATCAACTTTATTAGTCGCGGGATGGTACGTATAAGAGTGGTATTCCAGCTTTCAGACAGGGGGGCTGTCCGTCTTCTTTCCGTAGAACCTTAGAATCCCGTGTATTGACAGCAGACGAGAATTCCACTATACTAAAAGTTCACTCTGAATATCTTTAAATATCAAATGCGAAACAAACTTGGAGTTGTGTTAAATTCGTCCTAGCAGCCAATTTCAGTAAGTTTTGTTTTCACGAAGCGGACACTGGATTAAGAACTACATACGTCGCATTTACCAAAAAGTTGCGTTGCCGTCAAATTGAATGCGCGTCTTCCGTTGATGCACGCACTTATGGTCAGAACCTAGCCTGTAAAAGCTCCACGGTGAAGACCTGTTCCCGATCGGGCAAGCTGTCAGGTGCGAGTGTGGCATCCCGTCCTCTCCGCCGTGTGCACGTGTCATTCACCTCACAAAGCGGCGTGATATTATCAGTACTGATGATGATTGGTGTTTAATGGCGCAAGGCCGACGAGGGCAAAGAGCGCCAGAGAAGTTATTTAATGAAAACAAGTGATTACCACAAAAGGTAGGTATAAATGTGTAAACTGTACATAGTAAGATCAATAAAGATAATGGTGATGGCTGGTGTATAGGGCCAGATGTGATTACGCAATGATAGGAAATGAGGTTTAAAAACTTAACATCTGACAAATATTTAAAACGCGTTTCACAGAAACCATGGCATCGTCACCTAGAACAGCGATGGGTGTAGGGAATATGTTGTCTGTAGAGTTCTCTGAAGTGTTTGTGTCGTGTTGTGTCAAGTGCCTTGCATTGTATGAGTATGTGGACTACGGACTAGGCCCTCCCCACACCTGCTACACAGGGGTCTTGGAGATCCGTGAGCAGGTGCGAGTGGCTGTACATGCGTATGGCCTATCCGTAACCTAGCTAAGGTAACTTCAATGTGCCTGTTGTGTGAGTCAGTAGTGTATTGTCCCAAGTGTGGTTTTATTACGTGTAGTTTGTTGTCTGTCTGTTCGCTCCAGTCTGCTTGCCAAGTTTTACGGAGTTGTTGTCTAATGTGTGGCTTGAGGTCTGTGTAAGGTAGTGTTGCCATGTCGACTGTGTTTCTGAGTGCAGCATTGCGGCCATTTCATCCGCCACTCATTACCGCCAATGCCAGAGTGGCCTGGCACCCAACACACAGTCACCCCAGGTTTGAAGAATAAGCTACCATAATCGTTTTGAAGACAAGATTAATGACATGGTTTTTTGATGACTTTCCGGATGATAATGCACGGACGACGCTCAACGAATCTGTATAAATGACGGATGTAGGAATATGATGTTCAACTATGTGACTTACAACCAGAAATATGCCATATGCCTCTGCCGTAAAAATACTTGTATTGACATTCATTGTCCTACATGCTTCGAAATTGGGACCATGCGCAGCACACGACACTGCAGTGAACGTTTTAGATGCATCACTGAAGAACTCTGCAGCCCTGTATTTATTCTGCAGATGCATGAAATGCTGCAAAATCCCACTTCTTGGTGTCCTGTTCTTATTGTATTGTACAAAAGACAAGTCACATGCTACAGGACGAAGATGCCATGGTGCTACAAGATCAGTGTGAGATGATTTGAATGTGTCTAAGAAGGAGACCTTATGAATAGTCACCTCGTCCCTCACTCTCTGCGAGAAAGGAACAGCAATGGATGGGCGGTTTAAAAAGAGTTTAGTTGTGGACGTATCATTAAAACCGGTTTAAAGGGATGGTTATTCATTGATGAGATTTTGGAGGCATATAGGAGGTCAACATAAGTTCGCTGGTACGCTAAGCACCATTTGTCGCACTCTGCATAAAGACTGTGGACAGGACTGGTACGGAACGCCCCACAAGACAGGCGAAGCCCTAAGTGAAGCACTGGGTCGAGCATTTTAAGTGCTGTTTTTGTGGCTGAACCATACACAACGCTTCCGTAGTCCAACGTGACCCTACCAACGCGGCATAAAGTCTAAGCAGGAGTTGTTTGTCTGCACCGTACGATTGGTGAGACAAGACTTTTAGAATATTCATTGTTTTTAGGCATTTTTGTTTAAGTCGTTTTATGTGGGGTATGAATGAGAGTTTCTCGTCAAACACCACACCAAAAACTTGTGTTCTCTTTTTACTGGAATCGAGTCACCAAAGAGTTTTACGTCGGGATCGGGCAGGATGCCCCGCCTTTTTGAGAATACAACGCAGGTACTTTTAGAAGGATTAAGTTTAAATCCATTTTCATCTGCCCAGCGAGAAAGTTTATTTACCCCAAGCTGGACCTGACGTTCACAAATGGATATGTTACATGATTTGAAAGATATTTGAACGTCATCTACATACATCAAGCAGGATATGGTTGGCGGCAGTGCCTTTCGGAGAGAGTTCATCTTAGCTATAAACAAGGTGCAGCTCAATACGCCACCTTGAGGCACGCCATTCTCCTGCACGTGAACATTTGAAAGTGCCGAACCGACCCTGACACGAAATGTTCGTGAAGACATGTAACTACAAAGAGTGTTCAGCATGTTACCCGAGATACCAAAAGCTTTTAGGTCTCTAAGAATGCCGTAGCGCCATGCTGTATCATATGCCTTTTCAATGTCAAAAAATACTGTCATACAGTATTGCTTATGAATGAATGCATCCTTTATGTAGGCCTCTAGAGAAAGCCAGTTGATCATTTGTGCATCGCCCCGCCCGGAAGCCTGCCTGGCAGCTCTCGAGAAGACCATTGTACTCAAGAAAGTACACGAGCCTACGGTTTATCATCTTCTCGAGGAGCTTGCACAGGCAGCTTGTCAAAGCAATGGGCCGGTAACTGGAAGGAGAGGAAGAGTCCTTCCCTTCTTTTAGGAAAGCCACTACTATGGCCTCCCTCCAAGAGCGAGGAATGTGCCCCGAAAGCCAAATCTTGTTATATAGGTGGAGGAGTGTTAGAAGAGTGTCTGAGTGTAGGTGCTGTATCATTGTATATGTGATGTTGTCTGGGCCTGGAGCTGAGGGTTTACAAGTGCTCAAAGCGGTCCTCAGCTCGTGAAGTGAAAACTCCGAGTTATAAGAGGAGGTTGACTTATCATTATCAAGTAAAGACTTCTTTTCAGCCAATTGTTTGTGTTTAATGAAAGTGCTAGTGTAGTGTGCTGAACTGGACACGTGTTGGAAGTGTTGTGCGAGTGTGTTAGCCTGGTCTTCCAGTTTGTCCCCTGTTGTACTAACCAGGGGCAGGCTGTGTGTCTGTTGTCCTTTTAGTTTGCGTATTCGTGTCCAGACTTTGCGAGAGTCAGTGTAAGAGTTTATGGATGTTACGAATGAGCGCCACACTCTCTCGTTTTGCCTCACGGCGCACACGTTTTCCCATCGCCTTAGCCCTTTTGAACAATAAAAGGTTTCCCGACGTGGGGTACCGGCGCAGGATACCCCACGCCTTGTTCTGGGCCTCTCGCGCCCGCCTACAGTCCTCATTCCACCACGGCCTCCTCTGGTTGCGCGGGGCACCAGAGACGTGGGGAATAGACTTTTCGGCGGCGTCGAGGATGTGCGCCGTGAGGAGTTGGGTAGCTTCTTCGACGTGTAGGTGTCCTATGGATGTGTGGTGTAGTTTGGATGTCTCTGTAAATGTATTCCAGTTAGCTCGTGCTTCATTGAACCTATTATGGGAAGATGGACTGCATGGGCCTTTACCTATGTATGTGAGTGAGGTGGGGAAGTGGTCACTACCGTATGGGTCAGTGCCCACAGCCCACTCGAGGAGAGGAAAGAGAACTGCGGAGCCAATCGCCAAGTCAAACATGAGTATGTGTTGTGTCCTATGCTATGGTATGTAGGCTGTTTATTGTTGAAAAGGCATGCTCCTGAAGATGTAAGGAATTTCTCTATAAGGCGACCTCGGGCATCCGTGCGAGAAGAGCCCCAAAGAGTGTTGTGAGCATTAAGGTCGCCTGTCAGGATGTATGGTTCGGGCAGCTGGTCAACCAGCGCCTCGAAGTCAGAGCTTAAAAGTGAAACATCAGGAGGAATGTATATGGAGCATTACCGTTATCAACCTATTAAATATTATCAAGCGTATTGCTACAGCCTCAAGGATAGTGTTCAGAGTGACAGGGTGGCAGGCTAAGGATTTCCGGGCAATTATGGCCACACCGCCAGAAGAGTGTGTGCAGCCATCCCTGTCCTTTCTGAAGACCATGTAACTATTCAAGAAATTTGTGTGCTTGGAATTCAAATGTGTTTCCTGAACACACATTACACTTGGCTGATTAGCATGCAGTAGTTCGTATACATCGTCAAGATTTTTAAGAAGGCCTCTACAGTTCCATTGAATTATGTTTTCTCTTCCCATTATTTAGTGTGAGAGCTACTGGAGTGTGTGTGTTTGTTTATGTGTCGTCTTTCGGGGCTGTGACTCTCGCCTTTTTTGGCTTGTCGGGAGGCTTTGGCGTCGGGACGCGTTCCTTGCGCTGCGTTGCAAGCAGGAACGGCCCGACATCCATGTCGTCGTCGGATGTCCGAGGGGTGCCCGACGGACCGGGCCCCCCGGACTTGGCCCCCCCTCGGGAGCCCTTCGTTTGAGCCGCCACCGCCGAGGGCGTCCGGGGCGCCAGAGGTGGCACGGGCGGTGCGGTGGCGGTGGGAACCGGTGCGGGGCCCGTGGTGGTCCATCACTCGGTACCCTCCAACGCACTGGAGGATGGGGAGACAGAGGCGGGAGCGGCACCGGTCCCGACGGAAGAGGTTGCCACCACAACCGCTGCTGCCTCAGCAAGCGGCGTGATGGCGGGTTGGGCTGCCAGAGGCAACCCAGGGGGGGGGCGGGGGCGGGACCAAGTCCGACTCGCGGTACTGGGTCCCCGCCGAAACCAGACGCCGCCCCGCCCCCCGGCGAGCTGCGTCGGCGTACCTCCCCAGGGGAAAAGAGGCGAACCTCTTTCGCGCCTCGGGGAAGGTGATGTTTTCTGTTATCTTTATGTTAATGATTTTTTTCTCTAGTTGAAACTTTTCACAGGCGCGAGAGTATGCTGCATGTGGACCCTGGCAATTCGGGCAGGTAAGGTTGGTTGCAGTGCAGTTGTCAGATAGATGATCATGCTGGCCACATTTGGCACATGTTGTTCTGCCACGACAGGAGTTGGTACCATGCCCGAACCTCTGGCACTTGAAACAGCGCCGCGGGTTCGGGATGTATGGCCGGACAGAACAACGGATGAAACCTGCGTTGATATGCTCGGGCAGTGTGCAGCGGTTCGAAAGTCAGAATCAGATGTTTGGTGGCTATTTCTTTGTTATCTCTCCTAATGACGATGCGCCTTACGGCTGTCACGCCTTGATCTTTTAGGCCTTCGAGCAGATCGGTCTCTGTCTCGGTTAGGAGGTCTGGCTCAGATATCACACCCTGGGAGCTGTTGAGGCTGCGGTGGGGTGTGACTCTGATATCCAGGTCTGCCATGCGGTTTGGCTCATGAGAGTTGTGGCTTGCTTCTGTGAGTTAACCTCAACTAGGACCTCGCCAGTTCTTAGTTTTTTAGCATTGTATGTGTTGCCTAGGATAGATTCAAGAAACTTGGATACAAGGAATACAGATTGTGAGGAAAGAGGCTTGGATTTGTCAACCGATTCAACTATCAAAAAACGTGGGTAGTTGTCAGGTTTCGGTGAGTTGATGGCAGGAAGAGGTGGAAAAGATTCTTCGGTGCGGACCCTTTTCAAGGTCCGATCATGTTTGGGGGGGGGTTTACGATTTACCATATGGCATGTAATAGAAGCAGGGGACGGGGGTACTTTCTTCTCAAACCTTACCCTGATAGCCTGAGAGGTCCCGGAGCTCCCTGCCTGGTAGACAGACAGGGAGCCCATCCGCCGGAGCTTGACCTGGGCTCCGACGGCCACCGTTTGAGGCTTCTACCCTTCACCTTTAAACACATCACCACGGTAGGTTACAGTTTATGTTGGGGGCTCGGGGTCCGCGGTGTCGCCAACACCGTCACCATGAATACTCAAGATGCCCCGTGCGGGGGATATTATCAGTACTATTGGTAGCGCTCTGCTTGGCTATCGAAGTCACATGAGAAATTGCGTTACTTATGGCATCCATTTCGGCTATCGGTTATTCTCGTAAAGGCATCACTGGTGCTAATGAAGGGAAAAAACATTTTTTTTCCACAGTTTTCTAACATGACGAAAGTGGCAGCATAAACGCTACGTTAGAGAGCCTGTGCCGTCGCTGTGATGCTGGTTAAAAGAATGGGCGCGTTAACACAAAGATGCCCCTATATAGGGCATTTGACTTACAGCCAGGCCTGAGTTAATAGGCTTGTGAATAGTTGTTCCTTGCGAGCCTGCGTGCTGTTATCTCTTGCTGCTTCCGTGTAGCAAAAATTTAACCAGCCTCTAATGCGCACTATAATATGGATCACAGTGCCTTCTTGAGCTTTCCATAAAAGACGGTTTCTTGTATCTTCAAGCCCTAGTGTTCTTACCAAAAAATATACTCTTCTTCTGGTTTTGATAAAAAAGAAATGGTGACAGCGCTCCAGTTAAAGGCCAACTGCACTCAAAAGTTCGACCGCGCGAAATCACTGTTCCTGCATAGCATGACTAAAAAGACCGCGATGTACGAAGTATGACGCCTAAAATGTGCGTAATTACGCCGTAAGAACCTGCAAAAATCGGCGATTTTGAAAACAAAACTGGGCAAACCGCAGCCATTACGGGGAGGCGGAAGTGATCTATCAGCCGTAGGCGGGAGCGGCCAGATGGCCTGGCCTGACCGCGCGAGCTGTGCGGACCGGCCGACGCGGCCTGCTCGGCCAGCCAGGAGGAGAGTGTGAGCACGCGCGTGCTAGGGTGTGGGAGGCGCGAGGTAAAGCGAGCGCTTGTCCCGCAAGCACGACACTATTCGTGCGCTCCGACAGCAGCACACCGCGTAGGCATGATTCGCGACGACAGTCGAAAAGGAGAGAAGCGTACGGTTAACGAAGCCTCTTCCGAGCAATGAAGGCCAGGCGTACCGGCTGCGCGAAATACGAGTTTCCTGGATTCTCCCGCTGAGAGGCAGGCCGATCGGCCTGGACGGCTGGCATGTCACTTGCGCTTAATGGTTGTTTGCGCGACACGCTGGCAGGTGCCCTGTCGTGTTTAAGGGCGATATTTTGAGTGCCTGAAACTGAATAACAACGCACTGCACAGAGCTACCGGTCGCGTCGCAGTAGTTCTCATGGTACAAACTACACATTGCGAAGGCATTTAGCCAGGGTGAAATTAGAGCGCAGTTGGCCTTTAACAAATTGCAGACTGGCTTCTACGGCCCCGCGTACCGAGCTGATGAGCGTATACACGTGAAGGCGGTCACTGCAACACTGAAAAAAAAATTGTGCTTTGGAATTTTCTCAAGAAGCCTTTCTTAGTACTGCTGGTAGGTATTACGTAATGTTAGCCAAATACTAGCAGAACCCGTCTGTGTGTCTCAGTGCCTAAGCTGCCGAGACAAAGCACTCGCGATCGATTCGCGGCCGCGTGGGCCGCTCTAAATCAAAGGCGCAAAGGCAATATTTTGGTGCACGCTAGGATGCCCGAGTGCGAAAAAAAGAAATCATACACCCCTCCGCCTAGCGACGACGATAGTTGAACGCGAAGCTACGTCGCGACGGATTCTTTGGTTGTCGTCCGAGTTTTCCACCCCGCTGCGACCACGTAGAAGTCGAGCAATCGGATAGACGCCGGCTTCATAACGCGAGGGACTCAGGTTCGATTCCGGCAACGGGAAGAGTTTTATTATTTCACCCCCCCCCCCCCCGATCATTCATCAAAATAATCATAATCGTCATAGAAAATTGGCTTTCCTGCAGGGCGTTTTTGCGGCAAACAAAATCATTCCGGAGGCTCTTCTACGGTGCTGCCCAAATGTAGATTCGGCGTTCCAAACCCGAGTATGCAGTCTTTTATCCTCGGTATTCAATTGCGTGGAATGCATGCAGGCAACCAAGTGTGCGCCGCCATATCTGTGGCCAAGCGTCTGTTGTTAGGCGACATGGAGGAAAAAAAAGCTTAGGAGAGGCCTCCAGCTATCCCCGCTCATTGGCAAAAGTGTGGAGAAAGTCACGTGTTTTCGGCGGCCATTGGAAGTCGCGTTAGCAACGGCGTCCTAGCAACGGCCCGCCCGCCGTCCGCCAGTCATGGAGGAAAGGCAGCGCCGGCCTTGTCGTCCGATTGCGAAGATGTCTGCTTCGCTTTGCTGCGCTGTGGTCTTGCGGAACTCTAAAAGGATGCTGCGAGTTCCGACAGCTGCGCCGATGTGAATATGTCATTTAATTTCTACTTGCAAGTGCACCTTGCACCGCGTCAAGCTTTTGCTCCAGTCGCGATCACGACGCGGATATCGTGAACGCGCCGTCCCGTCGTACGCGCGGACACCCGTCAAGTAGATTTTCGGGAAGTGATACACGGTGTGCAGTGCGTAGGCGACTTGCAACCGAACGATTCGCAACTTGCAGTGCGTAGGCGACTTGCAACCGAACGATTCGCAACTGAATTTTTTGGTTATCGCCGGTGCATGTAGTTTGCTAGGCCGGCGATGCGCGGCAGTGCCTTTGCAATTGTTACAAAGTAGATTCCCGGTTGATATAATTCCATCGTCCTATTACTTTGGTAGGTGTCCGTCTGTTTACCGGAAGAGTGCTGAATCTGGAATCTGTATCTTTTTTGTGGTCTCGCTCTGGATTTCGCTTTTCAACGCTTCAGACTGCGAGGTTAAAGTATGAACGTTTTCAGCTTATATCACCTTGAATCTATTGACACTGAGACAAGTTGAAACTTGGCGAAAAAAAAAAGTTTATTGACGCCACCCACCCTCTTCTTTTTTTTTTGCTCGATAAAACGTTTTGCCTCCTCCTGCTCCTCCTCCTCCTCCGTCTCCTTCGCAAAAAGTCTATTGGAGGCACGCGAACAACGGTAAAAACATTCCACAATTTCTTAGCTTGAAATCTGCATGAAGTGCTGCTTACCTATATATATAGAACGGCCGTTTAATTGATTAGACATCTCTGGGATTTCCAGTGAAACTACAACGCAAACTTGGGCACTCTCCAGTGCGGTAGCCGCACGGCGTTCGCCCACTGTTTGCGGCGTTCTCCATCGCTTGGGAACCTATAAACGACGGCGATTGCAAACAAAGGATGAATGCACACCAATGTACAGCAATACTAGTCAGCGGAATCATGCATTCACCGTTGGAAAGTGACGCCCAATTCCTTGGGTACCGATCGCGACTTGCAGCCTGGCACCGAGCTTTGCGGCATTGTTAGAGCGAGCCGCTTCACAAAACTGCTGCGGCCACACTGAAGGCCGTGTAACCGCGCGTTTAGGTTCACGGTCACGCGCTGCAAAACGGCCTTCTACCTGCCTATCAGCTGATTTCCGCCGGCTCGGCGATACAGGACGGAGGAGGCGGAGAAGGTGCACCGAGAGAGAGGAAGAGTCCGCCATTCGACTTACAAAAATGGCGTTTCCGGCTGCGCTGGGTGTGACGTCAGGGCCTCTCCTAAGCTTTTTTTTCCTCCATGTTAGGCGACGTTGTGCGCACAGCCCGCAGATCAGGCACCTCTCTTCTCCATACAACCGTGTTATACTCGGTTACAACTCAAGAACGGCACCACCTCATGTAGTGTATCACTCCGCGAAAGCGCCGGACCCGTGACATCAGTGCGCGCGCGTTTTGAAAAGGGGTTGCTATGAATGCGTGATATCGTCTGCCTTGTCCCACGCAGTTCGTTTGTCGTCACTGGAGTCGTTTATAAGCATATGAAGTCCAAAAAATCACGGGAACGGCTCACGCCATGTTCAAAATATTTCCAGTAACGCCCTACTTGCGCCGCGCAGAGAAACAACCGGCTACGGTGATAAGGCACAGCGGCAACTTCCGGTGCCGTTCTTAAGTTGTCACCGAGTATAGTGCGCCCGTGGCCTCCGCGCCGCCGGCAGCCGATCGCAGAGGACACGGTGCGCCGTCACTCGTTACGTCGGGCTCCGCGGGATGGCGGCACATGTCCAGCTAAGCACGACTGTGAAACACATGACTGTGTTTCACGTTACGAACTCTTCGCGGAACACAAAGAATTGCGTCTAGTTCACTGTGAGTGCGATTAATAACATCTCTGTTGGCGCCACAGTTTAGAATCGGATTGGGACGGAGCAGATGACGCACGCCGGTGTCTTTTTTCTCTTCGGCGTGCGGCCGCAGTGGACCAGGCTGCGCCGAGTCCGTGGCGCATCGGCCATGTCCGTGGCCGTTTCCAGTGTTGCCAAACAAAGAAATTGACCGCTAAACTTTTGAACGAATACCGTCTATACGCTTGAGAAAATTGCATTAGTACATTGCCAGTATAAACTTGTTGTTCGTTAACCGCCTTTATGGATAGGATTTACCCTGAAATATGTTCCATTCGGGGTATGGCCCGTTGGCTACGGGCTTTCTCGCAGGCCGGGCTAGTAACTCACTGCCACACGGGCAGTAAGTTACTAGTGTTCCCAGCCACTGACTAACAAGATATGCACTGACAAAAAATGCAAAAATATGCAATAGTACAAACAAGCAGAAGATCAAACATTGGTAAGTCACAGCCTCGAATTTAACAATAAAGCAGTATTTTTACATGGATCAACTGATTACAAGGACGGTATATTTATGAGTGACTGCAATTAAGTCCGAAGATTAGCTCCATTCTTCGCATTACTGCGGTTCTATGCCATTGGTGTTCGTAGTGCTGAATCCCACCTCCTCTTACACTTTGATTTTTGTGTACCTCGGCGGCGCCAACACGCCGGCGCCTGCTTTCTCTCCACCCTTTACTTTTTTAGTGTGCTTTCCTTTTCTCGCCGTCGGCGAGACGGAGGCACATTCGAAACAGCGCTGGCGCGCCGTATGTGCCCGCCTTCTTCTCCTCTCCCTTTCCCCATCCCGTCCCCCCCACACACACTCCTTTGCAATACGCCTCGAGCGCTGCCTGTAGGGGCGCCACTGAAATCCCCCTAGCGGCCCGTTTCGAAAGCAGTCGCGGGAGTCGTCGGCCCGCTCACCACTGTCGCCGTTACTTTTGAGGAACGTTCGCGACTGATATTTTCCGTTTGTGCGCGTTGGAAATACATATTTATGTGGAACAGTCACTCTGTTGGTAAATGTGGTGTATTTACGAGAGTGTAAATGCTTCTGATGCGATCAAACTGTGGTACATTCGGTCCGCATAAGCGCCAGTTGTGTGTCAAAAGCCGGCGTCACGAAACCGGCATATATGCGTGGAGCTGATTGTAATTCCACTGTCCTGAAATTTACTAACAGTACCTCCGTAAGAAGCGTTGGTTCAGATGCTCATAATACGGCTATACACTGCGATGGAAATCGGTTTCGTGTGCTTTCATAATCTAGTGGAGCACTCATACCTGACAACCCGCCAGTTACGCTTCATATATCGGGTATTGATCCCTACCCTGAACAAGCCGATGTGGCATAAATTTCACGGACATTCTACGCAATAAGTACAATGGATAATGCAAAATCACATACGGGAGTCAGCACAAAGAATTTACGTTTGGGTCGTCTTGTTGCGAGGTGAGCTTTCCCAAACAGTCGTCGTATACATAAATCCTCCGCTTATATTCGCGGCCGTGACTAAACGGCTCTTGAACACGTCATCATATGACACAGGGAGCATGCAGAATTTAGCCCAAAAGTGAAATCAAAAAGTGAAATCAGCATCAGATACCACACTCTTACAACGACACCTTTTATCGCTTTTAAACTTCCTTACTGTATACTTCAAAAAATGTGTGCGTGGAGTGAACAGCTGTTCGTTAAAGTAAAAAAACAAACAAAATGAAGATAAATGCGCGTCTTGTGTGTGATTTCTAAAACCGTCATTAATGATTTCGCTCCGCATTTGTGCACAACAATAGTTAAGCGCACCCCTCCTCCCTCTCCCTGTCTTGGAAAATATCAGTGCATTTCTAATCTAGTTGGTCTAGTGAGTTCAACCTTGCTTAAGGTAAGACGAACATCTCTAGGATTTCGGAAGCTGCACTGGGTTTTTTCATTCCCGCACAAGCTATTAAATTGCTTCCGGGGCTTGGCAGACCATTTATTTTTCCGTGGTTTCATTAACTCTCTTTTGTCCATGCTATCAGGCGGGAGTGGGCACATATTTAACGACCCACAGACTTTAAATATACTCAATATGTTCCCGCGCCCTCTATTTCTATAAAATGCAGAAGTTATTGACAGGTAATCACCTCCCCAAATGATATTTTTCTGCGACGTATACATTCGAAACAAGGCCGAATTCGTTGTCCGCGCTGCAAAACGAATCCAAACTCTCACTGTGACAATATAAGGTTTTAACGAGGCGTCAATAGAATTGACTTGCGCCTGAGATATTCGGAGGGGACAGTGGTAATATGCCGCTGCCGTCGCCGACGCCCGTAAGAGCGGCGAAGAAGCGCGCAGTACCGCGTCCCCGGTTAGCTCTTGTTGGCGTTCGAGCACTCTAATCAGGACGCAGCTGTTTTTTGAAGTGCCCTAAGCGCACTATTTGCCTAGAGAAATCACCATAACAAGATGTTTAGGCGCGGAAAGGCAAAAAATCAGGCCCATCTCCCCGCGAGGGGGACTCGAGTAAATGCGTCGCATAGGGGGTGGGTGGATTGCGTTAACGTTTAGTGTTTGGGCAGTTGGTGGTAGTGAATGCGTTGTATCAGCAGCTTGTTGACGTAGTTTGAATGAGTCAAGGATATAAGGCGCGTTCGTAGCCTCCCATTCTGTGTCGGCTTTGTGGCGCAGTGGGTAGAGCACCATGTACATTGTGTTCCGCCCGCAGGGTCGAGGGATCGAAACCAGGCGCCGGATAGTATTTTTTATATAGTGTAGGGGGAGGGGTGCGGACAACGACGGTGCGGACTACGACTACGGACGTCAACGCCGGTGACATCGTGAGTTACCGAAATGCTCTGCATTTAAAAGAAGCGAAAGAGAACCAAAACACTGCATGAGCCGCTATCAGCTGCGCTGCGGACATCCCGTAAGCGCCGCGGAGAGCGGTGGGAGGCGGCGCAGCGATCGCGAAGCTCGAGGCGTATACTGTCCCTCTGTCTAGACACACGGACGCCTTTGCCCGGGACTCCGTGGACGGTCGACAGGTCGGCAGGTCACTGCGGCACGCAATCGCACACGATAAACTGTGCGCCGCCTCCCTCCATACACAGAGAGAGAGAGTAAACGTAAAGCATTGGCATCTATCGGGAAGCCAGCCGAAGCAGGCGAGCCCACGTAAACGTAACTGTTGGTCACCGCCGCGGCAGGATCGCGGTGTCTCCGAGCTCCGAAGTGAGCCGCCTGGCGCTAGTGGTGGCGGAAAGGTCGGGATGGCGACGCCGCCCCGCTGGCGCCTGTTGGCGGCTGTAGGGAAGCTCAACGGTTCATGTAGGAGCTGACTCATACAAAATCCCTCCCTGTTCTGTGCTCATACTGTGAATGCTAGATCAAGCTTCCCCCCTATGCTTTTTCTGCGAGCGCCTCCTCGTCTACTCTAGCCGTCTATCGGAAATAACAAGCGCTTTCATGGCTCACTGCCACACGCTCGCTCGAGCGCCCAGCGGCTCGTGTACGCAGTAAGTCGGCCTACATAGCACAGTGGAAACATTTATTTGAATTTTTTTGCGTAGAAAGCAAACAAGCTGCACAATAATGATGGTAAGCGCAAAGGAAAACAGGACATGAAGAGTAGGAACGACACAAGCGCGGTGTATAGTTGAAGGTTTATTATTAAAACACGTAAGTTAAGCAACAATGGGGCTCAAAAACAAACAAACAGAAACACACGGCCCCTAAACGGTATCTCGCACATACACTCACACATGAATTGTCTAGAAAGGAAATCTCATGTTGTGTCGGCGCATTCTGTGTCGTTTCTACTTGGGGCTAAATTTTCGTGTAAAGGCTTCACCAGCCCTGAGCTCGGACGTTTTTGAGAGCTTGAAGACTTCTAGGTAGAATTCATAAATTAGCAACAAATGAAGAACGGCCCGTCACGTCTGAGATTAGGGTCAAGGCACTTGAAATTGAACGTTCTGTGAATGTTTACGGCTCCAGTTTTGATGTCAGCAGGAGCTGGATAAGCAAGGTAAGGAAATTGAACGTACTATGAATACTCACGGTTCCAGTTTTAATTCCAGCAGGAGCTTGATTAGCAAGGTTATGAAGTTCAAGGAATATTGGTGGTACAGCTGCGTGCGTCAAATAAAGTGTCTTCTACCAGGTACGTGGTGTCATGTCTTTTAGATCTGTGCGATAGAATCTTCGTTATATTTCTTTTTTGTATATTCTTACATAAACCTACCATCGCGTTCCAATTGGTGGCGTGTTAGAATCGGGCAATTACGGTAGTACAAAAATACTGCCCCATCGTGGCATCCACCCACAAAGGCCCCGCCGACCACCTACAAAGATGCAATGTTGGATGGCCGGTCGCCGTTTGGGAGCTCAAAACACGACGAGGGGCACCTCGAAGCTGCAAATTATGAAAAAGCTTCTTGTTGCCATTTGTTCTAGTCATCCAGACCAGTTAGAAACTCTGCGGTCGTTCAAGAATGATAAATATTCACATAACATAAAATAGCCACTTACCAAGTGCGAGGTCCAAATATTAACGTGCGATCGTCACTGCCTTTGTTCGTTATCTTCTCTTCAACCTGTTCATCGGCAATCTGCCGCCATGGGGAAGCATTATGCAGTCCCCAGTGCGCCATCAGACCCCCCCCCCCCTTGTCACCTCCTATCTGAGGGCCGACGCGCCAGTATTGACCTCAAAGAGGGTTAGATGGGAGACAAGAAACGAGGATTGATCGCTTACAGTTAGCATTGTACACCATCTTCACACTTAGGCAGATTACTGTCACGTATTGTGAAATCGTGTTAGCTCTTCGCTGAATTTTTTCACTTTGCCTGCAAAGACACCTGTCCCTGCCCACCGATTTTCCGTTCGGCCCTCCGCCTTTTCGGCTTCATACAACTTTAAGAGGGTACCGAACCTTGTTTCTGTTTTGTGCGAACTGAGAATAGATGAAGCAAGAGCGCAATTAACAAAGTCAGAGCCAACAAGAAAAAACAAGGCCTATAAGCTTGCCCGAACGCTCTGTTCTACGGTTCCTGCTTTCAGAATTACAAATAAGATTTCACGCTGCTGAAGTTTCCGGCATTTTCTGGCTGCACCACGATACAAAAAAAATTAGTACCCTCACACTATGTGAAGAAGTATGAGCTGCGGAGCTGGACGCAGTACACGAAATGCACGAGACAAGACACGTTGGTTTGTTTTGCGATCGAGCAATTAGCATTTAGAACATCGACACTTTGAAGGACTCGAAATTTATTCTAGTGAAAAACTTACGCCCGCCTCCCCTCGCGGGAGCCCTGGTGTGATGCGACGCTGAAGGGGGTTCCATTGTGCGTTTCCGTTGGGTCGATTACTCGAATTGCGTGCGCAATCGTCGGGTAATGCGAGAGAGAGAGAGAGAGAGAGAGAGAGAGAGAGAGAGAGAGAGAGCAAGCGTAGCATGGACGACCGTCCACTGAGAGACCGGCCGGAGCGCGGCACTCCGCTTGTATGCGCAGCGCACCCGAAGGAGAGGAGACCACGGAGAGAGAGGGCGCTGGACATGCGCACAACGCGCTTGCGCCGCGCGCAGCGCCGCCCACCGGCGGAGTGAGAGTGCGCTGCGCCACGCGCCCGCAGATGTTGGGCGAGAGTGTTTGGTATCGGAGAGAGGAGAGGGGGTGAGCGGAGGAGAGACGCAGCTGTGCGGACGCGGACGCCGACGCCGACGGACGCAGGACAGGGCCGCCGACAGGACAGGGCCACCGACAAGACAGGGCCGCCGACAGCGTCGCATCTAATAGTCTGTTTCCCTCCCGCGTCATAGGCCTCTTACCAGCCCAATCCGATGGACCACGGAGGACACCGGAAAGTTCGCATTGCAATAGGGCGGTGGACGGACACCCTTTTTTTAATGCTATAGATTGCCATACGGCATAACAGGGAGGTTTATAGGTACAAAATTACACCAGTTGCACGCAGAAAGCCAAAAAGAGACCGGTACTGGGGTCCCCATATCCAACGCTTAAGATCGGTGGGCTTCCCAGCATGGAGCCCTGTGCCTCGGAGGTGTTGGATTCTGGCGTTTCTAAGACCTGAACAAGTCTAAACCTTTCGCTAGCACAACGGACATGTGATCAGTGAGGGTATGAAACAGATATATTTGATTGCACCCCCCCCTTTCCCTCTACTCCCAGCTCGTGCCTGAAAACCGGCTACCAGTTAAGTGCGTGTGCTTAGAAGTAAAAGGCACCGCCAAAATTGTCGCCCTGAAAGCCCTTCAAGCTGAACAAGAAATATTGGCCCACGTCGACGCTGCTGTTCATCCGGGGGAGATTACCAGCTTCTCGGCGAGATGGAACGTGCGGTAGAAACGGTGGCGGAAGCGGTTTTCTGCTGTTTTCGCACCCATTTGCGCTTTAGTCCCGGCAGACGCTCCTTCGATTCCCGCTATTCTTCCTCCGACTGAACGACGCGCGTCTGTGCATAGGGTGGTAAAACGTGGAAGGTCTCGGTCTTTATTCTAGCTAGTGGACAAACAGGTTGCTGGTCGTTTCCATCCCGCGTCGTAACCATCACACTGTCTGTGTAACACATCAACACAAACCTCATTCAGTACAGCTGACAGGTCCAATTGAGCCGTGAGAATTCCATGTTTAAATTTCCCTCCACCACAATGCGCATGTCATCGGTAGCGGCATGAAGACTAGCTATGCATGCACGCCCCCCTGCACGCATCACCCGGCAACCAGTGATGGCCCGCGCTTAGGCGTAAAATACACGGGCGAAAATATCACGCGGCTCTCATACTGCGACCAGTGGTGAGCGTGAGCGCGAGTGAGTGCGAGTGGTGAGGGCGGAGTGGCGAGCGTGAGTGCGAGTTAGGGTGAATGGCGACGCCGAGTGGTGTGCGTGAACGGAAGTGAGTGCGAGTAGTGAGGACCGAGTGGCGATCGTGACTGCGAGTGAGTGCGGGTGGTGGGGCTGAGGGGTGAGCGTGAGCGCGAGTAAGTGCGAGTGTTGGGGACGAGTGGAGAGCGTGATGGGAGTGAGCGCGAGTCGTGAGGGTGGAGGGGTGACCGTGAGCGCGAGTAAGTGTGAGTAGTAAGGGCGAAGTGGCGAGCGTGAGTGCGAGTGAGTGCGCGTAGTGATGGCGGAGTGGCGAGCGCGAGTGAGTGCGTTTGGATAAATAGATTTTTTGAGTGAGTGTCAGTGAGTGGCATCAAGTTTTGCCGAGCTATGATAATAGGTATTTTCGAAGCAGGTGATTCCCGCTCGTTTGTTTGGGCAAAAGTCTGACCAACGAGTTCTAAAGGATTACCTCTATTATGATCTAGAAGAGAGTCATCAAGGTTAGTTTCGAGGTGTCGGTTCTTCTTGAAGAAAAAAAACGGTTACGCTTGGTCAGGTGCTCAGAGCAAAAGGGCGACAAAAGCTTTTGCTTCAGTATGTTGAACGCCGCCTCTTGAGACTCATCCCTAGCAACCCTGTTTCTCTGTGTTGTGTCCATTAGGTCAGTAAGGGGTTGGCAATCGCTACGTAATTCGGAATGAACTTCCGGTAGCACCAAGTCAGGTTGAGAAAGTACTGCAGCGCCCTTGTTGTTGATGGTCTTTTAAACTCCACGACCTTCTATCAGGTCCGTGGCGGGGTACTTCTTAGCTATTCATTGGTTTCCACGAAGTCGCATTTTCCTGGCTTTGACACCGCAACGCGATGAGAAAGTAGCTGTACCTCAGGGGTAAGTCGTGATATTCCAACCCTGCCTGCACGTGTTCTCTTGCAGCCATCGCATGACCTGACGAAGCGTTTGACGTCTCCGCGCAGACCAAGCCAGTAAAACTTGTCTAGGATGCGGTAGACCATTTTTTGCATGCCCTGATGACTTCTACCGAAGCCTTGGTGTGCAAATCGTAGGATTGGTTCTTTTTTGGACTTAGGCACTGCGACATGTTGGAATCTTCTATCAGTTGAAAGGTAAAAGTGACGATATAAGACGTCGGTGGTTTTCGCGAGACAGTAGCTGTGGGCTTTGCCTAATGAGAATGTTCGCCCAATATTGCGGAAACAGCTGTTCAGCGAAGAATCGCTTTGCCGCCCTTGGGCCAGCTGTTCGTTCCTACCACCGACCAGTGGTGTCGGTGGTCGGAATCACGCGTTTTCCCGTGCGTGATGTTCGGTGGGGTAGCCTGTGCGACGACAGACACCAAAACATTTTTTTGTCGGATAGACACTCTCCTTAGTGATATCCTTCACTAAATTGGGTGAACGTCCTTCTGGACTTTTCCAATGAGTATCCGGGTTGCCCACCGCTCTGACACCTGGAAAGTTTCCAAGCACAAGATCGTAGATCGGCCCAGGATACGGTGATTTCACCTACGAAGTACGGAGTGTCGACATGAATCGTCGACTGGGCCAATTGCTTCATGGAGCCGTCTATAAGTGATACACGGGTTGTTCTTCTGCTTAAGCACCCGTCTTCAACCAAATCTCGGCGAACGATGGCGGCATTGCTTCCAGTATCCTGAAGGACTGTAGCAGGCTTCCCGTGAACACGGCCTTCCATGCCAGGCATGCCGTTTACGCAAAACACGTCCTTTTCAGCCACTTGACCGCGGACGTGGGCGGAAGGATACGCATTTCCTCCTGGAAAACTCTGCTTGCTGCACCCCGGACGATTTGGGGAGGCCATGGTCCGTGCGCAAACAGCAAACTGCTGTTCACCGTCTGACCCAGGTTGGTAGTCCTCTGTTTGCTTTCCGAAACATACGCAGGCGTTGCATTTCGGTGGATCACTTGCCGTGCTGCGGTGGTCCGATGCGCGGCGTCCCGGCCGGTTGCACAGGAACATTTGGGAGGTTGTTTCTTCAGCGCGTCGTGCGCATTCTTCGGTGGTTTCTCCCGTCATCTCGGCCTTTCCCGAGATTTGACAGAATTTGAGCTTCAAGAAACCGGTCGGTATAGTGTGCCTCGTTATCCAAAGTCTTAACTGTCGCTCCTTTAGAAAGGCTACAAGCTTCGGGTGGCAACAGCGGAGGAACAGCTCTGCAATGACGTGATCGCAGCGACCCTCAAATGTTTTTTTTATCCCAGTCATTTCAATCCAATGATCAAAAATTACGCCCACCATCCCCTCGCGGGAACCCTGGTGTGCTGCGACGCTGAAGGGGTTCCATTGGCGTCGCATCAAGCAATCGTCGGGTACGGCAAGAGAGCAAGCGCAAGCGCAAGCACGGACGACCGTCGACTGAGAGACCGGCCGGAGCGCGGCACTCCGCTTCTATGCGCAGCGCGCCCGAAGGAGAGGAGACCGCGGAGAGAGGGAGAGTACTGCACATGCGCACAGTGCGCAACCCCGTGCAGCGCGACCGCAGGTGTTGGGAAAGAGTGTTCGCTATCGGAGAAAGGAGAGGAGGCGAGCGGAGGAGAGACGCAGCTGTGCGGACGCGGACGACGGCCCCCAGCAGGACAGGGCCGCCGGCAAGACATGCTCCTCTCAGCGTCGCATCTAAAATAACCAGATATCCTAGCTGCAAGCTGCCTGCCTGTTTCGCAATCATTAGCCCATGCTTTGCCGAACTTCTCTTGGTAACCTTGGGCAGTAAACCTAAACCGTTGCAACAGAGCGTTGTTGACTTTCGCATAGTCTAATGAGTTTGTTGCCGTCACCCTGCCGATAACTGAAAGTTCCTCCCCAGACAAGCGCATACGAGTGGCAACAGCCCAGTTGTCTTGAGGCCAACCATAATCCATTGCTACGCGCTCGAATCTTTGAAGATCGGCGTGCAAATCGTCTCACCTCTGAACGAACAAGAGTAGCAACTTCTGTGGATTGACAACAAGCGTGTTGGGCCCTGGGCTAGTCTCTCCAGTAACTATTGGAGCATTTTACGCCCCTTCATGGATGCGCAGGACTGCCAACTCTCTTTCGTTGGCTTCTGTTTTCCTTTCCGCTGCTTCTCTACGGGCCTCTCTCTCGGCTGCCCTCTTAGCCCTCTCCTCCACACGCTTGTTTTCAATCCACTCCCGAAGTTCAGGTCCCGACAATCCTAGCTCTAAACCTATCACCATTACTTGTCGAAATCAATCTTCCAAATGTCAAATCACTCTTAACCACAGCATTCAATCGATTTGCGCAGATATTAATGATACGATCCTGGCAGGCTCGCCACTTTTTGTAATGAATGGACTGGATCACGCGACAGAAAGGGAATGCTCTAAGGTACAAACGAGGAGAAGACATTATATTTATAGACGTCACAGGACAGCTGTTTGAATCAACGTTGAAAGGTTACACACGAAACGTTACAGCAGAATTCAACTAAAGGGAAACAACCCAAGTAACCCGCTCCCCTGCCCACAACTACAAGGGCCGCGAACGTCCCCGCTAAAATGTCCGAGAACAGAGCACTCTCACGGCCGATCGTATGAGGATGCGGGTGCCGACGTCACCCTCGTAGCGGTGCTTGCGTAGTCGGGGTTGACTTCACAGGTTTCTACGCCGGAGAGGAGCCAGCCTAAGGGCTTGATTCCGCTTCGCGCCCGGTCACGCGGTGTTCGGCATGCCGGAGCCCTGTAGATAATAACGCAGGCCTAGTCCGTGCTGTCGACGACGCCCAGGGGCTCGGCGACGACGCAGGTTGCCCCAGTGCTGTGTCCCGTTCCATCTGCCCTGTCTCCTGGCTCCGTCTCGCTCGCTCTCTCTCTGCCCCTGCCTCGTGACCCACCTCCTCTTAATCCACCTCAGCCGCACCCGCTTTGTCTTGGAAGCTTCTTTTTGTCGTAGAACGTGTGGCCATTTCCCTTCACGGGTATAGTTCATGACAGTGTCATCAGTGTAGGCATGAAACCTACAACTGCGCGAGCACGCCCCGCTTCCCCCCCTTTCCTCCCCTTGCCACTAACGCCTGAGAAACCGGCCCGCAGTTTTGTTCACGTCCTTAGACGGGAAAGGCACCGCCAAAATTGTCGCTCCGAAAGCCCTTCAAGCTGAACAAGTAATATCCCATACAATATTGCCTTATGGGCGTCTATTGAAAATTTGTATGGTGAGCTATGGCCGCCTATGGGTCTCTATGGTCACCCATAAAAAGGCATAAATTAGGCTATAGCCAGCTATTGAAGTTTTCAGAGATCTTGCACTAAAGACTGCAAAATCATGCAATTATCTTTAGACGATTATAGAACATCCTAGTGTGTTTAGTCTATAGAGTCACAGCTATTCAGGTTACTGTAGCCAGCTAAAGAAACATGTATGGCTTTAGTTCTATAGAACAGCCGCGGCAAAGCTCTTTTGGCTGGCTATAGACCATTGTTTAGCTGAAATCAACAGACTTGAAAACATTCAGCTGTCTTTTGCCAGCTATTGGAAAAAAATATGTCCTCAAGATAAAGAGAGACAGCCACAAAAGCTCTTTTGGCTGGCTATGGGCTGTTGTTTAGCTCTAACTCTACAGACTCAAAACCATTTAGCTGTCTTTTGCCAGCTATTGAAAAGAGTTCGTCCTAAAGCTATAGAGAGAAAGCCATAAAAGCTCATTCGGCTGGCTATAGGCCGTTGTTTCGCTCTAAGTCTACAGACTTCAAACCATTAAGCGGTCTTTTGCCAGCTATTGAAAAGAGGTCGTCGTAAAGCTATAGAGAGAAAGCCATAAAAGCTCATTTGGATGGCTATGGGCCGTTGTTTAGCTCTAAGTCTACACAAACTTGAAACCATACGGCTGTCTTCTGCCAGCTATTGGAGATAATTTGCTTTAAAGCTAAAGAGAGGCAGCAATAAAAGCGTCTGCGGCTGGGTACAGTACAATATATAACTGTAAACCTTTAAACGTGTGATAATTAAGCAACATTTTGCCGGCATTAAGAAAGCGTTTGGCGCAGAACTTACAAGCCTGCATCCATAAAGGCTTCTTTAGCTAACTACATAGTAACATAACGCTCCAAGTCTCCAGCCCCTCATCGAAAAGTGTTAGCCTATAAAGGTATAATTCGAGCAACCATTAAATCTGATTCTGCTGGTTTCAATATGACTTATAACGCGAAATTCATATACTCATGATTTAACTAGCTACATCTACAACACAGATTGGATAACGATGATGAGGTTGATCGGCCGGTTATATGAACGTATTTGTTGAATAAGGTTAGGTACTTATTATACCAACAATACAGGAAACATACAATTAAAGGAAGCTACTGATTAACGCTCAAATTCAGGTTGCAACTTTGGATACTGCGCGTCGGCAAAGCTTGCAAATGAACGTTGACCGAAAGACGTATAATTTCGGAGAATTCTTCCTCTGCGGCCCTTCGCTGCCGCGGTCAAGTGAAAAGCGGGCTTATCTGAAAATGGCCCCTCAGAGCGTCGAAGCAGATTGGAAATAACTTTCGCGGCCCACGGTACGCTCTCTCAGAAATATGGTGGAAGCTGCGAACAACCCCATTCTTGCTCCTGGGGAGCCCACTTTCAGATTAGTCATTGACAAAGGGGGACAGCGACCCACGCCGGATCGAAGGAGGCGTGGTGAGGAAATTCTGGGAAGCGATGAAAGGGTAGAGGGGACACCCCTGCTTCCTGTTTTATTTTCTGTTGTTTTTTTGGCATACTGGTTCTGGCGATGGGTACCGAAGGCCACGGCCGTGCGGCCCGCGCTGTGTTAGTATTCCTGCGCGCAGCAATGCTAGTGACAGACAATGTTCCCTGAGTACTGAGAACAGATACAACTTGTTTTCGGATGAAGAAAACAAAACGTTAAGCGATCTTGTATTTACCAAAAAAAATTACCAGCGAACAAGTGAGAAAAAGATCGAAAGATGGGCACGTATCTCCGTTCACTATTTGCTATCGCGATGGACTTGCTTATACCTGGATGTACTCAGTCAGCCACATTTCGTCTCTTTGCTCATGTGCGCGGGCATGACACGTGTTGCCTGGTGCTGGGAATTAACGACTCGACGGCAATGTGCTCGTGTAGATGGCGTGACGCCAAGCAAATGTGTCGCTTTTCGGTGTCGTAAATTTCGGTGTTTACGGTGACAGTGTTAATTCAACATTAACTTCAAGACATGCGAAAATGGATACCTGCGATACTGTGACAGGAATTTCATCGTACGGAAAACTCAAGGGTGAGTGATCTTACGAACTGAGACTCTATAGTGCGAGCAATGCAGGACTTTTTTTGGTGTTAACAAATACTTTTCTAAACTACACTGCACCACATGGGCATTGCAACGTACACAGAAGTGCAGATTTGGCCGCGGAGATGTGACAAAAGTAATTATTTTTTTGCGAACTGAGAAAACTTACAAGAAACTAATTGAGTGAACTTGGAAAAACGCTTTTTCATCATTGCATTGTGTGCGACCATCTTCATTGTTTTATTGAGAGTGCATTTCCATTTTAGCCCCCGTACTTGCAGCTGTGTGCGTTGAGTACTGAGTGTAATGAACGACTTCTGAGGGCTCTCTTTTCTGTGGACTACCCAGCACCTGTAGGTATTTGTGTCCGGCGGGCGTTCGCGGGGAATGTGCCGCGTAGTGTGGCTGTCGAGTGAGTCCCTTAAGCGTGATTCCGAGTGTTGGAATGCGTCTGCTGTGTTTTTCGATCGGCATATGTGAACAACTCTTTCTGGCGGTGAAGTGGCGTAGATAGTAGCCCTTTATGTAATGAATGGGATGAATAAACCCCTTGGTTTTGCTTTTCTTGAATGCCTGTGTTTAAGCCTTTCGTTAATGAAAACCTGCGAAGTGTTTGCAATCGCAACCTCGCACTCCCCCTATATCGCTGTAGTGTTTACGGAGCATATATTACAGAATGCAGCTAGGCACACAACCTAAGTGCCACAGGAGAAGTTCTAGAGATCTGCAAGGCTCTATGCCGGCATGGCGGCGTGCTAATAATTTCTCAGTGCCTGCTGCTGTCGCTGTGTTTCAAGTAGTGGTGATTCTCTTCTGCTGCAGCTCATGCAAAAATATTGTATGGTCGGCTATTGAAAAACCTTCTTATAGTTGTCTTTAGCTATTTTGCCCAATTATCTTTAGACATTTGTATGGCTGTCGTTAGCCATTCCTATCGACATTCCCATGGGTGTCTTTAGTTTCTTCTATAGCCATAGCGGCATCGAAAAAAGAGCTAAAGACAGCCCTAGGAGAAGCAATAGATAGCTATAGGAGAAGCTAAAGACACCCATAGGGATTTAGATACGAATAGCTAAAGACAACCATAGAACCGGCTATTGAACAAGCTAAAGACACCCATAGGAATGTCGATACGAATATCTCAAGACAACCACAGAACTGTCTATAGAAGACGCTAAATACACCCCTAGGAATGTCGATATGAATAGCTAAAGACAACCATATAACCGGCTATAGAAGAAGCTAAAGACACCCATATGAATGTCGATAAGATTAGCTAAAGACAGCCGTAGAACCGGTTATAGAAGAAGCTAAAGACAACCATAGGAATGGCGATACGAATCGCTAAAGACAGCCATAGAAAAGTCTAAAGATTATTGGGCCAAATAGCTAAAGACGACCATAAAAAGGATTTTCTATAGCCGACCATACAATACTTTTGTATGGGATTGGCTCATGTCGGTGTTGCTGTCCATCCGGGATACGTCCAGCTACACGGCGAACTGGAACTTGGGGAGTAAATGGCGGCGGTAGCGGCTTTCTGTTTTCGCACCGATTCGTGTTTCGGTTTCTGCAGATGCTCCTTCAAATCCCACGGTTCTTCCTCCGAGCGAACGACACGCGTCTGTCCATACGAAGTTAAAACCTGGAAGGGCTCGAGCTTCATTTTAGTGGACAAGCACGTGGCAGTGCGTTTCCGTCCCGTGTCACTGTCTGTGTAACAAACCAACCCAAACCCAAATCTCTGTACCATTGAGGACCTCTGACAGGTCGCATTAAGCCGCAAGACGTCGACGTTTGGACTTCCCGGCAACACAACGCCCATGTCATTGGTAGCAGCACGAAGACTAGCACACCCCCCTCCTTGAACCCCCAACCAGTGCACGCATAAACCGGCCACCATTGATGGGCGCGTGTTTAGGCATGAAATACACCATCGAAAGTGTCCCGCGGAAAGCCTTTCATGCTAAAGGAACATTGGCTCACGTCGGCGTTCAAAGCTGGCCAGTTGCTTTGGTAACGCCTGATAAGGGAGCTACCGCTGTTATCAGAGAAATGCGCAGCTGGTGAAAGAGACATTGGTGGTGGTGAGGGGAGTAACAGTTGTGAAAGCGCTACAACATAACGACTGCACATCGTGGCCGCAAATTCCCGGTTACAAATCCTCAGCTACATAAATTATATCGCAAGGGGATGCATCAAAAACCCCGCTGAAAAAAAGAGAACAAAGAAACGGTATTTTAGAAGTGTGCGCCAAGACTACACCAATCAACAAACGCCGCGCCGAAACACTGCAGCACCATGGCCAAATATGGTAGCAGACGGAACAATATAGAAGGGCGCGAATAGCGTACGGGAACAAATATGGTAGCGCAAGAAGACAAGCAGCATGGTGATTAGATATAGACATGAAAACGTAGACAGCCAATCAGAGTGTGCCTCGTTGGAGCTCAGGGTGGTTATAAGGAAAGAGAACAAGGAGAGGACGAGGCAAAAACCCGTCGAAGGTTCTCCCGGCGTCCATCTTTCTAAGCTGGTCAAGACACGAACCACCATCATCCCGTTACAAGTTCTTGGCCGCAAGTCCCAGACAGCTGCGTCAGTTGTTGGTGCATCTCTTAAACTTCTTCTCTCAAACATTTCACCTCTTTTACGGTGACCTTGAACATTTCCGCTTCGGTGGCGCTGTCCATGGTTTCAAAACTTGCGAAAAGTGGCTCCGTTATATTAGAAAAAGCGTGGGTGGCGTCGACTTGTACTCGAACAATGCGCTCCAGGTGCAGGGCATTCAACTGTCCTGTGTAGTAGGAGAGAACAGTATGGAGTGGAGAAGCTACGGCACAGTTTTCGGAAATGGAACTTTATCGGGGACATGTGTAGCTCTTACTGAGATTTGTAGTTGTCTTTCCTGAACCATCGTGTGGTCGCAGCATCTGACGTATTGTGGGCGAGGCTTGACATCGTCGGTGCAGCAGCAGAGTAGCACTGGAATGATCTGTCGGACTAAGGTACCGTAGATGCATACAAACAATGTGTTGGTAGAACTAATTGATGCTGGCCAAAAGTAAAAAAACAGATAAAAACAATTGGCATGTTGGGGCCCATATGCTTTCTTGTTCAAATGTAGGAACAAGCGACCTGCAGGACCTCGAAACGTGGTATGTTTTTACGTAGTGTTCTTATTGTTGGCGAGTGGTACTTCCTTCCGAGAATGTTTTTTTTCCAAAACAAATGCGTTTTTGTGGAACTTTGGACTAAAAAAGGGCCCTGCACTAAGCCACCACGCTGTGCATCCGCAGTGGCTCTCCCCGGAAGGCCTAAATATACCCCATAAACGGTCTCGGGCTCCTACAGCTGAACATTGAACCGGAACACCTAGAAAAGTGCTTTTATGAAAATCTATTATTTCCTGTGTTAGTGTCAATGAAATGCTGACGTTTTTCTCCAAATCGACAACCTCCTACGGCATCGATTTTGTGGAAAATGTACATAAATGCCTCACTGTACCAAATTCCCCAATTATTTCACTGCTGCTTGCATAAAAAACTGAGAATTACCTCCTGCAGGAAATAACATATGTGGTATATGTGTTGCTACAGAAACCTACAGGAACTATTGTTTCGTTCATTCAAAAAATTGCCTTATTAGAATCATACTAACACACCTTTTAACGTAGACATCGCTCAAATGAGCCATATAACTAGGAAAAAAAGGAATGAACATGCGACCCATTATCTCAATTCCCACAGCAGAATCTATGAAGTTTTACCAGCTAGCTCTGCGAATTGCGGAGGCCAGCAAAAGCAAATTAGGCAGACCTTATAAGCTTGCCGAACGAGGTATTTACGCTTAAATTTATGGCGCATTCGTTTTATATCAGTAAGAATGGTGAGAAAAACATTGGAATTTACGAAAGCACATGTAAAATAAAAGTACCAATGCGTACTGTTGTTGGTACTGCGTGCACTATGCTAGTTTGGACGCACAGCACTGCGTGGCTTTGGGGGTTGTCTCATAAGACACTGGCCGATTGAGGCAAGCGACAGTGTCTTACGGGACCATGTTTTTCGAGCAAACACTATGTTCACTAAAGATTATTTTCCCCATCAACCAAAACAGGCAAGGTTTACGTGCGCTCACAAACATACCTAAAACCTCAAACGGCTTGCCGTGGTGTCTCCGCTCCCGTGGCCTCTGCGATCTGCTGCCGGCGGCGCTCCGTTGCCCTGGCCGTCCCAATCGCCCGGAGAGAGCGGAAGTCGAAAAAGGGGCGTGGCTGCGCCTTTTGCCACCGCACGGCGCGCGTAGCCCAACGTCGCTTTTAAAGACAGCAGAGGTGACAAAGTGGGGACAGGAAATGGAAGCCAAAAAAAAAGCTGGAGACGTAATGGACAGAGAGAGTAAAAATTGGGGAGAAAGGTTTTTATGGCAATACGAGAGGCCGTGGATTGCTCTTCGAAGAACGTGCTGGGTGCCTGAGAACCAGGGCACACATTGGGTATCTACAGGCACCAGGATGAAACATGTGCATGCTGCTGTTATCGGGAAACTATAGACCATATTGTCAGGGGCTGCACAGAGATACGACCACCGCGGAGTGAGGGGGAAACAACGTTGGCGGAGGCTTTGGGATTTGGGGCGATGGGAAACCTCAACTTCAGGGCCATAGAGGTGACGAAGAGGCGACTGGAATGGTGGTGGAGCAAAAGTAAGGAAGGGATGGGTACGCAGGCGGAGTAATCATACGGATGAGAATTTAGAACAGCAGGGGTAGAAAAAGATGGGGCTTGGAGCGTTGAGAGTTTAAATCAGAGTTGAGGGGGAGATGGCGGAGGAAGGAAATCTATTAGGTTAGCTAGGGGTAGGGCAAGTAAGTGGAATAAAATAGGCAAGTCGGTTGCTGACAATCAACGCCCGGTTTCAAAGAGAGAGCTACTAACCATCACCATCATCGCTTTCCCTGTCATGGGCGGGCTTAGAGGACAAAACCTCAGCCTTCGCAGCCTGTGTGCGAAGTTTAATAAAAAGAATCATCGCATGCTAATGCAGGAGAAAGGATGTGGTTACTGGTGCCATTAGGGTAGTTACTGTTGCCTTTGAAATTTTGACATAAACTATGCCAAGAACGACGACTGCCCGGTTGGCATACCGCCTGATATCCGGAATCGAACCACGGTGGCTCCTGTCCCCAGAAATATGCATCCGGAATACAACGTCGCGCGCCGAGTGACTCGTGCGGCCGCGTTGCACCGGCTACATTCCACTAGCTCCATCACTCGGTACACGGACACTGCCCGCTACTCCACCCAGCGAGCTTACGCTGTTGCCGTTGTCGACCACCGCTTTCAACAGCTTTCGGCAGCCACTATCCGCACCCCCACTGCCACAACGGCCGAAGAAGTAGCCATTGCGCTAACAGCCACTACAGCCAAAGACTACGCCACCGTACTTAGTGAGTCGCAAGAGGCATGCCGCCGGTATCTTCGCAGCCGCATTACTCCCATTGCTCCCCGCATCCTTCAGGCTAATTACGAACTACTCGACATCCAACTCATCTGGGCACCCGGCCACGCTGACCTCCCCGGAAACGATGCGGCCCACGCCGCTGCCTGCGAGTATGCACGCCAGGCCGTCTCCGACCTGCAGTCTTCTTGCCCAGATACCCCTCTCACGCCGCCAGATCTCCTCACCCACTATCACCTCAGCCGCCGCAGATCTCCCCACCCACTACCGCCTCAGCCGCCGCAGATATCCTCCCCCTCACCCTCGCCTTAGTCGTCTCGAAGCTACTACCCTCCGAAGGCTACAAACTAACTCTTACTCCCACCGTACACTCCTCCACAAAATGTACTCTACCCAATACTACGCGACCTGTGCACCCATCCCCTGGCACCCTATACCACCTGGTATGGGAATGCCAGCCATCCCCGTCTTTATCTCCAATCCCAAACCCTACTTACGAGCAGTGGGTGGACCAGCTGACCAGCTCGGACCTTGCGGCGTAACAAGAAGTCGTCGCTAGAGCCCGGGCAGCCAGCCAGGACCAGGGCATTCCGGAATAAGGATGCCCCCCACAGGGCAGGTGCCCCTGCCATCTAGCACCAGATTTGCTCGTTTTTATTAAACGTTTATTTCTCTCTCTCTCTATGCCATGGGTTAGATTAAGGTAATTTGTTGCACATCAGTATTCTTTTTTCTTAACGCATGGTTCCAAAACACAAGATGTTTGGCAGTTTTATTGCTGAAAATCCTGTAAATAATTGCTGGAATGCACGGAACGAATGTTCCGTGCGTTTTAAGCAAGAACCAGATTACAGGAATTCAACCGATAGAAATCCAACCGCCAGTAAACACGAAAACACCATTTACGTCGTTTCCTTTTTTTCTCAGTTAAACGAGCGGCCTTTGACAAAGAAAGTTGATGACATGGCAACAATACTTGAAACGTTTGCACAACTTTTACCGCGATACTATTTACAGATTTAGTATACTTCTGCATAAAAACGATCTTGTCCAAATGGATATCAGTATTTCTTTTGGAATAGGCGGGTAAACGTAGTGGTACCGTTTATTGACATGCATTCTTGCAGAAAGAAACACACAAAGAGACTGCCAGTCTAGCACAAATGGGACGTGGTCTGAGTAATGTAATAAAAATCTCTACACGAGTTGCGATCGGTAGTTTTCTACTTGAGGTGTTTATTACGAACATCCAAAATAACTTACTTCCGCGCGATGTTGTGCACACAGATATTAGAGATCCTGTTGAGGTAAACTGCTCACCGAAAAAAAAATAAAGTTATTGAAAAAAGTCATGCCAACAAATTATGTTCAGAATATTACCCCAACAAGTCTAGAAATTCAGAAACACTTTTCGGAAAAAATACTCATGTAGAGCCGATAGCGGTGGCAAACGCCCTGGGGGAAAACCGTGACATCTTCATTAACAGCAAATAATTTGGTAGCGGTATTGCAGTAGGTACTTGAGCCCCTGAGCATATTAAAACAAAACGCAAAAAATGATTGATTCGTGCCCCGGACGCGAACTCAGATTATTTGACTGTCGTACACGCCCTACTATAAGCTATGAAAAAGAGACTATCGGCCGGTATTGCGCAGTTTTCACACACAGATAAGCGCGTGCCTGTACACACACACACACACACACACACACACACACACACACACATGGATACGCACACAAACACATACACACTCACACACACACATACACTCGCACACGCACACACACCCGCACACACACACGCACACACGCACACACACGCACACCCGTGCGCGCACACACACACACATGCACATACACACACGAACACACGCACACACACACGGACACACACACACACGCACACACACACATACACTAGCTTACACGCACACACGCACGCACGCGGGTGCGCGCACACACACACACACACACACACACACACACACACACACGCATACACACTATAAATACCTAGAGCTTTTGAAACAACCTAAAAGGCAAAAAAGCACATTTTCGCGTTGTGATATCGCTCGGAAATGCTGTAACATAGAAAGGCGAGTTCAGCACGCTGGCCTACACTCTATCCGAAATGTTACCGAACACTGGGCTATGAAAGTCGGCTTTGAAACATGCGACCACTGAAGCTGCGTGCAACGGCAATACTGTCTGTTAAACAACATACGTTAAACGACTATGTACTTGTATGATTGAGTGAAAACACATCGACCACATATTGAGAGTTTTTTTCTTGCATGAAAACGCGACAACGAAGGCTGGTGTCGCTCTCAAGGGCAGGGAGCGTCGTCCAGACGGCCGTCTCTTCATGATGACGAGTCGAGGCCCTCCCTTTGTGTCGGGACGTCGGTTGTCCCCAACCAACTTTCCCATGGTATTCTACTTATTTGCCCTACGCTTCACTAAGCTAATATGTTAGCCACCCTCCCTCAGTTTCATTCCATCGCTACCCCCCCTCCTGCCCTTGCGCACCGGTTTCTCTGCCCCCTTCTCTTATAAATTCTAATTCGGTATATTACTCTTCCTACGTCCCACTCTCTTCCCCACTTCAGGGCAAGCCTTAGGCTAAGGCCGCCACGTCGCGGCGTGAATACAAGTTAACAAATTACACTTCTGTGTCTGGCTCCGCGCCGAATGGGATGGCCGGAAGAACAGCGCACCACTGGCAGCACATCGCGGTGGCCACGCCGCTCCACACCAAGTTTAGCTGAAAAAACTGTTCTTGTGATGTCATTGCAAACGTCGTTCAAACACACTTTGTGGCGCGAGAATCAAATTTTTCGATTGAATTGATTAATTGTGCGTGACTAAAGCATCGTTTGCGTCCCGATAAGCGCTGGGGGCACTATAGAACACGAAATCTGTGGAATAAAAAAATTGTATTTTGTCTTCGCGGCCTCTTTAAGCTTTCCAAAAACCAGGGATTAAATTAGGATTGCTCAAGTAACTTCATAGAACGGGAACTGGTACGTGAGTAGGATTTTTGGGAGACAATTGCAGGCATGTTTGCTACATCTATTACGAGGAAGCTGCTCCTAAGCCATTGCAGCAGCATTAAAATGCCACCCCTACACGGGGAGACTCACGATTCCCTTTCTTGATGAAGCCCAATTGCTTTTATGTTTTGTCAGGGAAATGACATTAGCAGTTGTCTTCGCGGCCTCTTTAAGCTTTCCAAAAACAAGGGATTAAATTAGGATTGCTCAAGTAACTTCATAGAACGGGAACTGGTACGTGAGTACGATTTTTGGGAGACAATTGCAGGCCTGTTTGCTACATCTATTACGAGGAAGCTGCTCCTAAGCCATTGCAGCAGCATTACAATGCCACTCCTACACGGGGAGACTCACGATTCCCTTTCTTGATGAAGCCCAATTGCTTTTATGTTTTGTCAGGGAAATGACATTAGCAGTATCAGTAGCTGAGATCGAAACCAACACTGTAGTGTTTGATGTATGCCCTTTAGGGCAACGTCCTTGTTTAAATCACGTTTTACAGCGAATGTGCCGTGCGATAGGTTTGCCCGAGAACTCCAATCCCGGGCATTTTCATACTCAACACAAGATGCCTTGCGAGGCACGCGCGGTGAACCCACCCACTTGGCACCCCGGAAAACAGCGACAGCTAAGTCTTGTCGGATGGACATGTCCTCCCCGCCACCACACGTTATTTACCTACGTCGCATATATATATATACCGGAAAATACAAACTGAAACCTCTTACATCCACTTCAGCCTCGCACACATATGACCATCCATATACCACTACAACTGCCCCCATGCCGACAGTCCTCTCCCAATTTATCACCTTGTCTACTCCTGCCCTGCAACCCTGACCCAGTCCGCTTCTCTTCCCTTGAGCAGTGGGAGCCTGCACAAACCAGCTCTGCACTGGACTGCCAAAAAGCCCTGGGGAAATGAGCCCTTGAATTAGCGAAGGCTCGGGGCCTCACCGACGTAGGAAGCTGACCGCTACCCCTGACCCCCCTCCTTTTGCTCAGTAAATGTTTATTCCTCCTTAACTACCGGACTCGTTCGAAGCAATTCAAGAACTTCGCAAGTCACTCTCCCTCAACCCGCTCGGCAACTCTATAATCTTACACAAAAAACTCCTCAAAAGCGACAACGTGCACATCAGAATTGACTGGATTCCAGTCAATTCCAGACCCCGGTGAAGACTTTCAGGCCCCCGTAACACGAATCTCCTCTTTGAATACGGACCTTGGTTAGTAATCCTCTTCCTTCCATCCCTCTCCCCACTGTACGGCGAACGCCCTCCTTGCTCCAATAAAGAGAACCAATCAATCAACTACCGAATCGCGTATTTGAAAAATCGCACGCGCAGTCTCCTGAGCCACGCGCTCCCCAGAGAGCAAGTCTGGAACGCTCTGTAGCTCTCCCCTTTAACTAGATATCCTGAAAAAACTCTTTCTGAAATTGACCGCAAAGACGACTTTACGCTTACACCACGTTTTTTTTTAAATTGTAGTATGCAGGTTCAGTGAAGCTGTGATAGTTTTAAAACTTCTATTCCCTTTGGCACAGGGCGACCTACGCAGATGGTGCTGTTACGGGAAACGGTAGAAAGTAAAGTTTTATCGAAACTGTCTTGAGGGTGATCACATAAAAATATTTTTCCAATTCTTTTAAGGGTTCAATGCATTATGTGATTATTCAATCAATATATTGCCACCGCATGTGACCTACTACGGCTACTTCACAAAAGAGATTCGCTGATCTGCTGTCGTGGCAGTACTTGAAGGGCTTTAAACTTTGTGCCGAGAACTCCTTTTTCCTCCAACCGCATCCGAAGTGATGTTTTCCGGCAATTTCAACGCTATTGTAGTTGTGAATAGCGCCCCTCCTCAAATTCCTACACATCGTGCATTAGGCTAGATTTTCCTAACCTAACATTAGGCTAGATTTTGGCCAGCCATCTACTTGTATTGAAATGGTACATTTATTAACAAACAGTCGTGGTATCAACAATACAAGGGAACAACCAGAAACCATTAAACAAGTGCAGCGCCTGCTGCTACAAACGTAACTGAGCCCGAAGGGTGGCAGTTACGTTTTCAGAAACAACAACCAGTTTCAAGTTGATTCGAAAATAAAAGATTTCCATACAAACGATTAGGAGTTGCATACAAACAAAATCTTACATGCGAGGGAAACAAGGGTAGAAAAGTCTTCACTTCAAGAATGGAGCCATGTTCGGTACAAGAGCGACGTTAATGTCACAAAGAGTACTGTAGCGCAATAACAACCAATTCTAACAAAATAATGTACTGACTCATGAGGTCGATGCAACGGCGGCGTGGGAGGCGCCGGGCATCTTTGGCTCACCGTTCATTGCGTCCATCCCAAAAGCAAGAAAAAAAATTGTCGAGACATTTTGTGTGTTAACAGGATTGGGAGGCAGCATAATCCTGCAGACAAAAACGAGTTAGCATGACAAACGCATTTAATCAGTTACGATTTTTCCGAAAAAGAGAAGTTGACAGACGTAGACCGGGCAATATTCTTTAGAATATCACCAACTAGCTCGGAGCAGACGTCTTTTGAAACACCATGTTCGTTGAATTAGACGCCGAGAATCCTGACGAATTGAATAATATTTAAATCATGATTTGGGGCGGGTGTTGAATTTCCGAGAGTGAGTAGAGCACTTTTTTGACTTTTAACTCGGCTCCTGAAAGGCGGGCAGAAGACTCGAGGTCACCTAAAACAGCCGTAAGGCTATCTGACTCCCGGATAGAAATTGTAACGGTCATCTGCGTACGGAGGCAGCCTTGTCCGCGCAGTGGGAGACTGCTAATTGCCGGGTTGTCGACGAATTTTCTGATGAAGGCGTCTAGATTTGAGACAAAAACAAGCGGCTTAAACAGGAACACTTGTTCGACGCCTCTGTGAATTCCAATTTTACCCTGTACCACACCATTAAGAACCAGGTCATTTTGCTAAATGATCACACAGCTCTGAGAGAAGCTAAAAAAAATCCCGAAGTAAAGCCGTATGCCTGAAATACGACAAGCAGGGATTAAGGATTGACCCTACCAAATACCTGTTTTTCGTCTAAAAACACACAGGCCGGCAATATGAGTAATGAATATAGGTTAGTACGTCTCGTGTCAGGCTATTTGCCGAAAAAATAGTCGTGTATGAACCGATCCAATTTGTTGGAGCGACAGGAGGTCCGGCCAATGAGCTTTAATGCTGGACACCAGAAGGAAGTTACAATGTAATAGGCCGCATTCAAAATGGTGTTTCATCTGTAAGAACTCTTTTCAAGGATAACATTATAAGGATTCTTTTAAACAAGTTTGTAAGCCGCTGATCTGCAACGATTGGTTGTACAAGTTAAACTAAGGAGGAGCCTAATTGTGCCAGCACTACTCGTAAAATTTTGTTGGTAAACCACCCGGAGAAGGCGCTGATCCAGTTTCCACTTGTCTTAAAATGTCGTACAGCCCGCAACAGATTACGTCATTCAGTGCTTGGGAGTGTATGCTTTCCGGAACCTGAGGTGGGGAATTTGAAGCAAAACACTGTTGTGCTACTATGTGTCTTTCATATACATCTAGTGAATCCGTTGCAAACACCCCAGAAAAAAGGAAAAAAACCCTGACTTTTAAATGAGGGGTCTGTGGAGATGCCTTTATCCGGGCAGCGCACACAATCTATAATGTTCAGAGTTGTACACTTCGCCAACAATGTTGGAGTTTTTTAATCTAAAGTTTGAAGGACAATGAATATTGTATACAGCGGATGAGTGCATTACTACATTAAGTTGACGTTTGTACCTCTCCCTAAGGATTCCAAGATATTCACTGAATAAAGGCGTTAGTTCTCTATTATACTTAACTATCTATATACGCTTGACGTCTTCTTAAGAATTTCTGTTTGGCTAGCTGTTTCCGCTCGTTGTCTTCATATGAATTTTAAACTGTCTCACTGCTGTATACTAACCTCGACGGGTGGTGAGAAATAAACCAGTTTTATTCGTTATAATGCAACATCGTCTCGCGGCATTCTACTATCAAGCTTCCAGTGTGAGGCGGCATCAGGTCTGCTGTGAAATGGAAACAGGGACAGGACCACTGGGTGATTGGCGAAATGTAACCGGCCATATCAGGGAATTGATTTGCTTCATGTTTGACCAAGTGGTGATTTGGTCTAGAGTTATATAAAACCTTTCTAGTCTGGACATTGAGGACCCGCGCTTACACGGGGGGTAGAAACTAATTCCGCACTGAGCAGCCATGTATACTCCACGTGAAAGTCTTGCAGTAGAAAACCCAGTCCACGTTCTTTCTACATCGGTTATATGTGACCTGGAATGCGTACATTAGGCATACTCCGCAAAGAAATGTGGCACGTGCTGCAATAGCTAGAGTTATAGGTAACGAAAGAAGTTGCTTGTAGCTGTGACGCTTGCAGATGCATAGATATTGATGATTTTGAAGCGGGCACCAGAAAGAGGAAAGTTGAAGACCAGCAATCTCGTTTCAGTATCTTTCGAAATAAAAATGGTGCAACGAACGATGTGTTTGAAGGTTAGGGCTCCCATACCACTAAAGTGGTGAGGCGCCAAAGAAAAATAGGACGGGATGTAAAGGTTCTGGTGAAGCGTTCTGACATCTTCATTTGAAAAAAAAAAACCTTCACTTCTAAGAGAAAGACCAGATATAAAAAAAAGTTTTGTGGCAAAGTGAATCACCTCTCTTCACTTGTCACTGTCTTTAAAACCTTCAACATTTAGGGTGAACATTCGTAGCATAATGAGAAAAAAATAAAACCCTGGCACGTATTGCACGAGCCATAAAATTTAAAAAAAGTCGGGAGCTTCAACAAACGCTCTTAAACACCACGCGTGTCTGGAACGCGGAGGTTGGGTGAACGCCAAGACCACGCGCAGCCAACCCAAAAAGCAATAAAACAAGAAACGTAACTCCAGTGAAAATGCACGCGCCTCTGGAACGCAGCAACTACGGGGTAGACAGAAGCCCTGTGCAGCGTTGAACACTGTCACGTGTCCTCGGGAGAATGAAATAAGCACGAAGGAGCGCGCACCAGCCGCGGGTGCTTGTAGAAAACCAAATATAAAACTAAAAACAAAATAAAAGCATCAATGCGCTTTTGCGTCGGCATTCGATGGAAGTTCTGCCGTCAGCCTCACCTGTGAGAGTACCCACCAGCGTGTGAGAACAACGGGGATGGTTATCAGGCAAGTAAACAAGATAATGAAGATCGTGGAGCTCATTGGTGCTGCTATAATGTCGCAAATCATGGCTAGCGCTGGGGGCAGGCAGACACCACCTCTTACTAGTGTTTGCTACGTAGTCCGAGTCGTTTGATGACGATAACATGCGTTTTTTTCCACATGTGACGTGTCCATCAAGTTCGCAAACTCGTTAATCGGGTTTACCAGCTTGGGATCTCTAACTTGCGTGGGACAAGCAGGTTCGTTCCAGTTCGGTAGACTGTTAGGGAGCGAGGCGGGGTCATGAGGGCCGGCTAGGGATCATCGCGTCTCGACGATAGAGTTTGGATGCCTCTCGGTGGACGGGCTTGGCATCTTCATCGATGGAGGAGGGACGAAGTCCGCGGTTTCGGGCACGTTGCGGCTTGACCACTGGAACACAGGCAGAATATACTGGCTGGGATGACAGCAGCTGCCTACGAGGATTTACTTAGCCACTTTCTTCCGTACCCGATGTCTCTATAGCTGGAGTGAGAAAAGGAGGCTTCGTTGGATGAAGATTATGAGTCACCCAGCGCGCTTCAAAGAGCTGACTAGTAAGCCCGATGGATAATGACGAGTCCTTCGTAGGCGTAAGCGTGGCTGTCATATCTTCCATAGGCGGCTCGTTTAGGATTAACGGGGCTTGGGATTCGCATCACTGGAAGATGAAGTACAGTAGGCGATGTCGTCTGGTGAACTATGCCGCCGGGCAAAAGTGCCTGCGGAATACCGCTGATGTTTTGACAGAGTTCGGGTAATTCACTTTCTGCGTCTGCATGACAACGAGGTTGGAAGTGGTGAGGCGTGGCGTGGCCTCTGTGTCAGCGGCAGCACACAGCCGAGCATGTGTGGTACTCGTGTCTAAAGGTCTCGCAGCGATATCACATAGCGTCTTACAGTCGGAGTGGTTATAGCCCTCTTGCTCGCACCGAGAGCGCACTCTCTCGACGCTCCTGCACACGCACTGTACCTTTATTCTTCGGACTGTCAGGACATTTTCGACGGGAGACTATTTCGATGCGGATGAGGCGCACGCCATTATCAATGCGCACCCCACCGTTAGAACTCGGGTAGTTAACTGTAATCACCCCGCCATAAAAAGAAAAGGCTGCACCCAGTTCTTGGTCGTTCACCTTCCATTGGAAACGGTACACGGTGGCGTAGATTAGCTTTGGAGCGATGCATGTAACGGGTCTTGAAGTGGCACACACAACAATAGTACCACGTTAGTTGAGGGTTTTAGATGGAGTAGCGGACGCAACCGCGGCACAAAACCTCATGCTTTATTTATGCTGGAGGCCCTTGTGTCCGTGGGGACCCAGGAAGCCTTAAATTGCATCAGTGATGTCGTCAAGAGAACAATCCTTGGTGGCATCAATCTTGAAACGTTCAGCTGAGGGGACTGGAGGCTGGTACTTCTCCAGCAGCGGTCTGCGTTGAAGCCATCGTGGACAGGTAGACGTAGGTGACCAGCACTCAGATGACAGGGAGCGCCTAAGGACGTATGGGATGGGGCTTCGCAACGCAAACCGTAGGGTCGCCCTACAAGATAACCAAGTAAACTGACTCAATCAACAGGACGCCGAATTAAGGACGGAAAGTTGGGCTAGTTGGTTAGGCGATAATGGGTGCATTTTACTAACGCAAAAGACGGACCACACGAGTAAGAAAACACAGGACCACACTAGCTTCCGCCCTGTATTTTTCTTACTCGTGTGGTCCGTCGTTTGCGCTAGTAAAATGCACCCATTACCGCAGGACACAACAGCACTTGGCGAGGAATCTAACCATTTCCACCGAAGTGTATGACAAGAATCGCTTATCGGTGCGTAATAATTCAAACATTTAAATTTGTACTCGTCGAATTAAATCTAATATAAAAAAACCTAAAATTATGGAAACAATTTTTTTTTGACTTTCGATTTTGGTCAACTTTTAAACTGTTTTTAACAAACAAATTTTGCATTTTGTCTTTAAAAAAAGTACTAAAGCAATTAACATTAAATGTTTTTGTTAAATCAAATTACACAAAAGTTTTTTAAGAGTTGTTAAAAAAAGTAACAATTTTCAAAAAAAGATTATGTTTATCCGCCATTTTATGAATCAGCGGCTCGTCACATGAATAGCCAGCATCGCATGTCGATAAATTCCAGTATCCATACAATGGCAGAAACCCAAATTGCGCACTTCCACACTGACGACTGCGTCCATGAATAGCTCCCAAATCGAGACTTGTGCAATGCGCAAAGTCAGCACAAAGAGCAGATGGTGCACAAAATTTTCGTAAATTCGCCATCAGCCGTTTTGAAAGCGCTCACCTTGTCATTTGAAGCCGCGTGAACGGAGAATCGTTTGATTAGCGTGCGGCTTTGTGGCAAACAGTTCCCATGGGCTGATTGCGACATAAGGAAGATAATATGGGAGCTGGGCAACTACTGCGAAATAAACTAAGAATGCTGGGCTAGGAGCAGCTCACGAACCATGTGGGAAAAGCACAAAAAGGCTTGGGGTAACATAGGAAACTATAATCAGCCACAACTCCCCAAATCCTAAATGCGTGTTCATGTGGGCCGAGTAGTCTTCGAGCATGTGGATTGAATTGGAAGGTTCAGTTGAATGCAGAAGCCCTGGCTGACTATTTGGTGGTTGAAACATTGGCTTTGTTGGCACGACAAAGGCCGACTGCTTCAACAATAAACAGTTCACTAAAGGCTGTCAATGATGCCTCATTTTTAAGGAGCTACTACTACAAAAAATGAAGAAAACTCAGCAAATAGTTGGTGGTTGGGAATCGAGCTAGCGGCTCCTAGACCCCGAGTCCAGCAGCAAAGCCGTGGACTAGGAGAGGTCAGTTACTTTAGCTGTCTAAACGTGAACTTGCGTAAAGTGTATTTCCACGCGCTTCTTGAAGTTACAGAAGTTTTACAGAAATATCTTGGTATGTCTGATAGGGACTTTACTGTAATTTTAATGGAATTTGTGTACTCCATCAAGTTTTTATATCATGGAGCATAACATGCGAAGAAAACGAACACAAGAATAGCCGTAGCGGGAAGGGATTAATCCATGCGACCTTGAGCACTATACCTATGTCTATGTACACGTGTGTTTTATAGATCACATGCTTCGAAATGCTGCTGCCGGGGTCGGGTAATGGACACTTTTGGCCGCTCGGGCCTGGGCTGGGCCCTGGCCTTAAACTCAGACCCGTGCTGAGCTCTAACCTCTAGCAAGATGTGACCGAGAAGTTGGTCGAAGAGAGCGTTGAGCTCACGTACGCCTGCAGGTAAGATGTCGGCGTCGCCGTCGTGTCGTCGTCTTGCCGGCAAAGCCAACGCGCCTTAATGAGAAGCATGGTAATAGAGTAAAGAAAATAAATATAGACGCACATGCTAACCTTTTGCGTGCTGCAAGAAGCGGTAATTAACCTAACATGCCGCCGCACTCCATCCCCGCTCAGCAAACCCACGTCTCCTTGGTAAGGTGCGTGAAAAAGCCGTCAAATTGCAAGATTTCAGCTTCGTGACGCACATGGGAGAATCGTTGATGTCATGCATAGGAATGGCGTAGTCGAAACATACGCAGGGAATGTTGGGAACCCGGCAGTAAACTTTGCAACGAAAGTGGGAGCTTTCCCATTACCGTAAAAAGTTATGGTTCTTGGCGCAGAGGACATTGGTCACCTAAACTAACGATTGCGCTAGGTTATTTAGTGTGCTAAGAACGCCTTTAAGGACCCTTTTCATACGAAAATGTCAGTGCATTTTACGTTAGAGACACTCGTGTGACGGAACCCGGGTATTTGAGCGATGAAAGCGTACGACATAGGACAACGATGCGGAGGACGGTAGAAAGAATGCCATGTGCCAGGTGGAGTTCCAAGAACAGACGCAGAAGACTGATGGAAATGCAGGTTTTAGTGCTTTAGTTAGTTCGCCTGTCAGAAGTTGCCCTTCAATTGTTTACGTCTCGCTTCATAAAAAAGACTTGCGCAATTTTTAAAACCTCCGTGGATACTTGTTGCAAGTTGTGAATGGGAAAGCATATATGTGCAGGTGAACGTTGCCTTGCAGAGCCCCCTCGCCAACTGGAGATGACTGTTGAGGCACCGAGTGAAAGAGGATGCATGGAAACGGCTGCGACCTTCTCCCTTGCTATGAAGAATTTTTTGGAAACAAAAACCAAGTCAATCTCCCTCGTTTCTGGGTGTTCTCTACAACACGGTAAATGCCTGCTATGAACTCGGCACAGATTGCGGAGGGTGAGAAGCCACGCACGCAAAATGTTTGCAGGAGAACTGTCAATTTCTCGCTTTCCACATATTATGCTCGCTAGCAAAATCGACAAAGAACGGACATTTTTCATTCGCAAGACATAATGTTCGGTGTTTCATTCTTTAAGGACTCCAGGAATGACGTTTTGGCCAGTGCGTTTCCTGCCGAGACTTAAAGGGTCTCTGGATCCGCATTTTATCAGTGTCTTTTCACATCTAAGCACGCACACATTAGCGGTAATCCCTTAATGCATGCACGAAAGGGGGGCCTGAATACACAGCAAGCCTTCTCAAGCTCACGTTTTGATGTGATATTTGAATGCAGTCCTCCGGAATTGAGCGGTTGGGTTGACGTGTTACAAAGGCAGTGAGATGCCTACGAAGAAGCAGGTAAAGAGATATAGCAATGTTTTTCCAGTAGCGTAAGACTCCAGTGCATCCGTTGCATTAAGCTAATTACGTACAAAGTATGCTCAACCACGATTAACAAATCAACATATTTTGTTTCCCGCCCTCCTTGAACTTGCCATGGTCTGCTGGCCATTATTTTTCACAGTGTAGAAGAAAACTGATTTTTTTGACAAACTACATTTCGTGACCGAGAAAGATCGCAAGAAACAGCCAAACGTTTTAAATTTATTTCTACAGAGACGCCACAAAAGCCAGAAGTGAAAACAGTTTTCAGTGTATTATAACTGCACGTTAGCATTGAAGTGACGCAATCAAACGGAACTAAAAGCTCCACTGCGGCTGCCCAGTGATGTTTCTTGGCAGTGGCTTTGATTGCCAACTACGGGAACAAGGTTCTTTGATGTCATAGGCACTAAGCTAGAAAATGTCTGGGCATCTCCACTGCTTCAACTAGGCGTATTTTCCAAATCAGCCAGATCCAGAAACCGAAAGTGAGTCGGATAAAGCTGCAGTAACAAGAAAAACTCGCCGCCTTCACAAAAAAATTCCCCGCATTTCCCCGAGGGGAAGAATGTGAAAGTGCGAATGCACGAGTTGAATTTGCGCGGTTCGGTAATGTTCGCGAAAGAGAGATCACACACACACACACTACTACAAAGAAAGAAAGATGCATTTATTCACAGGCACCTATTTGTGTTGTCGTTGTACTTGATTGCTAGAGCGCATCTCAGCTTTGAAATTTCGTGTCAGTACTCCTTTAAGCGGGTGCATTAGCCCTTCTCACGCGCGATTCCTGGTCAATCCCCCACGTGGGTATGTGCCATGTCAGCGACCAGGCAGCGCGCGCCCATCTCCCCCCGTTGCCAAGGAAGACGAGGAGCGCGCGCACCCGCAGCTGTTGCTATGCGGACGACGGCGGACGATTCAGGCTCGCTTAAGAAGTGCATTCGCACTTAAAAAAGCGGTGGCGAGAAAATAGCTGAGATAACGCCCTGAAAACATGAGTGCAGATCACAGTTCGTACCGAAAATGAGCCAGATCCTGCTGTTTCACGGATCAAAATGAACCAAATGCATTTGCCCAATAGGAGATCGCTTTTGTCTTGATTATTCAGACAGTTTCGTGGGTGCTTTCAGAACTTTGGGGGAGATTTTTCGGATCTGGCTTATTATGAATTCAGAATGCAATCAGTTGATTGTTGATCGTAGGGTTTAACGCGCCGACGCAACGCAGGCGATGAGGCGCGCCGTAGTGGAGGACTCCGGATTAATTTTGACCACCTGGGGATCTTTAACGTGCGCCGAAATCTCGTAAACACGGGCGTTTTTGCTTTTCGCCTCCATCAGAAAAGCGGCCGCCGCGGCCGGGAATCGAACCCGCGACCTCGTGCTCAGCAGCGCAACGCCAGAATGCAATCAGGAGATCAGCGAAAGATTTGTCCCCAGATGGCAACGATGAAGTGAACGGAAGAAGTTAACGAAATCAAACAGATGTGAAACAATGGTTTCAGTTTGTTTCTCCCATTCCCACGAAATAACTCTGGTTATATTTATTTTTACTCTCATGATTGCCATTTCAGTACTTAACTAAGTGCCCTCCGCTTACAAGCCCTAGCGAATCCCCCCCACTCCCGCTATGAGGGTACAAACAACTTCATCAATGTGACGAACAAGGTATGAGCAGGCTTCTTGGGAGGCGTTTTGGAAATTCATGGCAAAGCAATTAGGAGCTTGCGTACTTCGCTAGTGCCTTGAGGCATGCCGAATATAATTATACTAGGGAAGAATTCCAACACAGCAGCTGATGGCCCCAAAAGGGATCACCTACTCTCCTTTGGATACTTTTGCTATTCTTGAGGCGTTGTTGCATAATTTAATGCCTTTTCACTAAACCTCCATTGCACAATGCTTGAACGTCAATTTAAATAATATTTTAAAACTTATGCAGCATCAACTGCAGTGTTTCAACTCAATATGAGCCAAATTCAAACTTATCACCCCAATACTGCTTAAATTCACGAAGTAATTTTCAATTAATTGTGGCCATAAACTTCCCCTAGCTGACATGCATCCCCGCACGGGGCACATTGAGTTATCTTTTGACGGTATTGGCGACACCGCGGACCCCGAGCCCCCCAACATAATCTGGGAGTTACCGCGGTGATGTGTTTTAAAGGTAAAGGGTAAGAAACCTCAAACCTTTGCCGTCGGAGCCTAGGTCAAGCTCCGGCAGATGGGCTTCCTGTCTGTTTACCAGGCAGGGAGCTCCGGGACCTCTTCAGCTATCAGGGTAATGTTGACGAAGAAAGTACCCCCGCTCCCTGCTATTTCCTGATCCATAGGGATAATTCAAACCACCCCACCAAAAAAAAAAAAAAAAAAAAAACGTGATCGGCTCCCGAAAAGGGGCCGCACCGAAGTCTGCTTTCCTCCCTTGAAGAGTTGACATTTCCAAAACCTGACAATTTTTCCTGCTTTCCAATAATGTTATATCTGGACCAGTCAAAGCCCGTCACTGCACAGTCTGTTTTTCTTATATCGAAGTTCCTTCCAAAAAATTTAAAAAGGTTTTTGCCACTGGATGTTTGTGGCTTTCTGATGCAAACACCTACGTGAAGACAGACGGAACCAAAAAAATCTGGTGGATCCACTCGCCTGTCAGACTTCGGACTAACTAGTTTTTCACACAGCCTGGTAGGATGTTCATTCACAATATTAAGCTCAGCATCAAGTGCTCGAATTTCTTTTGCTAAAACAATGACAACGTTGTAGAGTCTCGACGGTATATCTGCGCTTGGGTGCATGTTGCTGGCCATAGATTCACGACAAACAACTCTAGAAGGGCGCAGAAAGTAGATGATCGAAGGTCTGCCCTGTGCGTCTACATCACTGAAAAATGAAGAGAGGACTCTAAGACAATAATTGGGTCAAGATGCCGATGCTTGAAAGACCATACCCACCAGAGCGGCGCGGGAGATACAGGTCAGGTCTCGTTTAATGCACAGTGTTCCGATTTCAAAAGAAAGTAAGGAATGTCACGGGGCACTCTGCGTAGCTGGATTTTTGGTAATAGAGCGTTTTTTGGTACTGGGAGAACAAAACGGGGGGGGGGGGGGTCGTCGAAGAGTTTCCTGAGATATTAACAGCTTTGGTGCAAAAAAATGAGGAGCCACAGGCCGTGCGGCACCTTCCCCCGCGGCGTGTGTGCGGATTTGATAGCAGGCGTGTTCCGTGTTGTAGAGGGCACCCAGAAAGGAGGGAGCTGGGGTCGGAGTTTCGATTTATTTATTTATTCATTCAGTGTTTTTCTTTATTCCTTCATTTATTTTTATTATTCCTTAATAAATAATCAATAATTAATAATGATTTATTTATTTCATTTATCAATTTATTCATTTATTTATTTCTATTTTTTATTCTTTCTTTATTTTTTGTTGTAAGGTTGAACGCACCGCCGCAACGCAGGCGAGGAGGCACGCCGTAGTCGAGGGCTCCGAATTAATTTTCACCATTTAAGCAACTTTAACGTACCCAGAAATATCGTACACACGGGTGTTTCTGCTGAGGATGGAGTTTCTTTCCTCAAGAAATCTTGAGCACAAGCGACAGGGTCGCCGCTGTTTCCATGGTTCCTCTCACTTCGACTGCAGCAGTAACCTGCATTCCTGGACGGTGCTTTCTGCACTGCATCGTTCAATTGCGAATAAATATGTTATTGAGGCACTCGCAACTTGTTATACTTGTCCACAGAGTTTCTCAAAAAATGCAATAGCCCATGTTATAACGAAACAGCTATCTTATGTACAGCCTTTGAGAATTGAAGTAACTGAAGTATGTTCTGCAAGCCGCGTTTCCATCATATTTCTTCTCCTGTTCCTGCAGGTTGATTACAGGAATGGAATCCAGCCTAATGTGGTGCGGATTGTTTTCCTCTACGGTAAGTATTCGTAGTCCAAATGCCCTAGTATTGTCCCATGATTTGCCCACAAACGTACAACGCACTGGATTGCTGCTTTTAATATTAATTTTGAATTAGGATTGTCATACCTGTAGTTGAAGTGAAAAAAAAAATGTGTCTTCAAGTACCTACCGCGTTTGCTTACGTTGGAAGGCCTAATTCCCGGCCGGACAACTTGCGAACCGTTTTGTTCATTTTGTTGCCTGCCTGACAAATTTCTCTTCTCTGTGGAAAAATGGGAAAATGAGCCAATCCTCTTAAAGGCATTCGCAAATTGTTTCATGCCACTCTGCTGTTCGCCTGCATCTCAGGAGTGATCTTTACGACCATTCACCTGAGCAGTCGGCTTTCGCTACATTGGAATCGCTCTCAACAGCCTTGCTAGTTGGTTCCACGCCCACCGCAATCTTGGGATTCTCCAACGCGGATCCTGGCTGAAGTCTGTGACCCATTCGCAAAAGGCCCTCCTTTCCGCTATGTCCAACTCTGTATGCAACCGCAGCTGTAGCTACCATACTCATCCTACTGTTTCTAAACAGCCCTCCATCCGTTATCTCATCTTTAACGCACTACACTTCTATCACCTTTGAACCTCCCAACAAAACAAACCTCACCAAATTGCGGCTTTTCAATGGCGGAAAAGCTACTTGGCCAAAGTGCGCCATGACAATAAGCTGGTGTGTTTTCCAAGATGCGATTTACTGAAGCGGTAATTGGGCCAAGGATTTCTAAACTAATAAGAAAATAATTACGGTGGCACCTTTGTCCTGTGATGTTAGAAAGCGCGACAACTCGTCTGGCCTTTATGGAAAATTCTTTCGTGGAATTGTCTCTTTCTGTGGAAACTTCATTTCCCATACGGGAGTGCTCACATAAAATTTTAATAGTTCGCAAAATACATTTTATAGCCATTAACGGAGGACTTTCTGTTTTCATACTAGTGGAACAGCTGAAGCTTTATCCACTTCTATCCTTCAACTACGTTAGGGAAGCTCCATTGACACTTCAATATTACATAGTTTGGCAAGTTTTTTATTACGAGAGATTGCCCTATGCACAAGAGGAGGTTTTAAGGATACAACATTGCACCCGTTTCACGGAAAAATAAAAAAGAAACGGTTGCTGTGGTCTCATATCCAGCTTTTAAGATGTGTGGGTATCCCAGGATTGAGCCCTGTGCCTCGAACGTGTTGCATTTGGGCGTTTCTAGGACCATAGTAATTCCAGAACGGGTCTTCAACGTAAGCTTCCGACAGGAGTCACACAAAGGGGGCACGTGTCCGCCAAATGGGTGTCACATCTTGCAAGCCAAGGGTGGGTAACTATTAAGGATAAAGCCACCCCAACTCAAAGCCTTCGGCAGGACCTCCTCCCAGCGAGCGAGCCCACTGGGAAGGTCAGTTCCACGCGGTAGAAGTAAGTTCCTTCGTGTTCTGGCGCAGACCACACGGATGGTGACCTGACGGGACGGGCACTATTGACAACTGATGTATTTAGAAAAACCTTGGTCATTTATAAAACAGCATAAACAAAAGGTTGTTGAATATCATGGGGTTGTTCGGGGTGACCTAGCCAGTACTCCGGCGTAGGCCACCACGCTAGCTCCCGGCGTGTCAACCCCGCGGGCTCCTGGGCCTACAGCAACCCAGCGAGGTTCGCCAATATGAGAACACAGTAAACAGTAGTGCTGAAGCACAGCCGTTTATTTGGGGACTACCAAAGCATGCGAGCACAAGGCTCGACGGCATTCACGAATCCCGCCGTCCGGGTCGTGACCGCGAACAGGAGGCAGACACTCACTGCGCGCGACAAAGTTCCCACCTGAGATATATGTATCCGCCGACGTCGCCGCGCTGTTCCAACGATCTTGCTCCGACCGGGACTCCGGCGAGACTCTTTCTTAGTCGAGCCATGTCAGGCGCCGTGCGTCATCCACGCGCCCGCAGGTGTTATCTCTCCGCTCTCACCCCCTCTCCCATAGCAACAGCTGCGAGCGCGCGCGCTCCTCCTCTCCCCTAGCAAGCGGAGCAGGTGGTGCGGGCGGATCAGCGGCGAGTGAGTGGAGAGAAGGAGCGCGCTCGGTCGTGTGAGGGCGCTCGCATCGCGGGAGCTCGCCGGAGCTCCCGCGTGTGTGGGAGAGTGTATGCGAGGGTGGGCGCGGTGCTTCGGTGCTTCTCCTCTCGACGCTCGCCCCACTCTCCCACGCCCGCATGCTTCTCAAAGACCCTTTGACTGTGCACTTTACCGACCACAAGGCAGTGCTCGTGGCCGTCAAGTACAACGATAACACAAACAGGTGTTAAATAAATGGTTACGCTACAAATCATTGTCTCCTCATTAATTATAAATTCCGCGCACTCTCACGCAAAAGAAATGCATTCGCATTTCCTCACGATTCGCTTCGGGGAGGTGGAGTGAATTGTTTTATTTTCTCCCGCAAGCTGATTTTTTCAAGCGCTCACTGATACCTAAGCTGGTATCGACCGATGTAACTTTTACCCCAAGATGAACAAGCACCCTATGCAACACCCATCGCTCATCAAACAAGGGTCTCTGGAAACTTCTCTTCATAATTATGTCTTCTAAGGTGATATTGCTGTAACGAACTCCGGGCAATCTCCACTAGCATCAAACATGCGGAGGAGCGAAGCATGCAGCGTATCAGTGTATTCTGAGATTGTAAGCCTCCCTCTTGCAACACGGCGCTAGCTGACTGGACGCCGGAGATGCGCCGGTAAGACGAGCAATCACACACTTGCTCATGCGGTGGCACCTTATCTTGCACTGAACCAGATTTAAGCAAGTTTCATGCCTAATGTGCCAGTTTGGGGTAGTGGAAGTGGTAAATGCGAGGGAAGTAGAGTGTTCGAACTAGCCGGCTCGGTTGTCAGCGAGGCCATGGCACCAGGTGAGTATGCCTCCTATAGCTTGTGCCGACAACCTCCCCTGAACAAGCCTAGCGTGAAGAGCCGGTGGGTATTTGAGGGTAACACAAATTCTAGCCAATCTAGAAAAAGCTTCTGCTTGTGCTTGACAATTTCTAAAGCGGACAAAAAGCGTTCCACAAATCTCTAAATTATGTTAGTTTATTCTTAACCGCTTTTATCCACTATACTTATTTGATGCGCGTGGCGTTCTAGCGCGAGGCGTTAAAAACTAGTGCGCCGGTGTTTTAGTACCTTGACCACATGAGATGCTGATGGCAGCAGCCCCTAATGGGCTTCGCCCCTAAAATGTAGCAAACAAAAAAGCCAATGCGCAAACCGGACGGTGCCCTTTCAGGCAAAATTTACAGCAAAGCTGTATACCTCTACTCCAAAACGGTTTCTTCGCCGTGGAAAAAAACGCCGAGGCTCCGAAGCCTAAGACGCGAGTGCACACGCCAGGATAATCAGGCATACAGCAAAGAGCTCAGAATTAGTTGAAGGGAACCACAAAACAAGCATCTAAACAGCTTTATGGCACACAAACGTACGCATTATGGCGCACATCGAAGGCGCCTGTGAATGATGGCATCCCCCCATGTGTTACTGGTAAAGATTATGTTTGAAGATTATCTTTGGAGGTTAGGCAACACTGGTGCCCCTAAATAGAGCAGTTCTTGCTCAACACGCCGAGCTCCTGCATCAGGCTAGGCAGGACACAACATTTGCGGCATCTTTGAACACACTTCGGCTGCTGAAATGCTATTGCGCGCTTCCACTTATATTTGCATTCGGAACGACGTCAGTCGTGCGCAGCCACACTGCAGGGATGACAAGCTGATCCGCTCAGAGTTGACCGACGAAAACACAGAAACAACATATAAATGGCGGCGTCCAATGATCCGTCTCAGTGTAAACAACGTAGTGCGAACTGACCGACGATCATGTCTTCGGCACCAAACAATAAAAGAAAAGAGTACGGATAACCTGTACTCTTATCTAATGACACTAGACTGGGGATAGCTACAAGCCCGCTATAAAACCTTTTAATACCCTCTTCAATCACCACTGCTAGAAGTTTACAACAGCTTTGGTGGACATCCGCTTTCGCAGGGTGGGATGGTGACCAATATTTTTATATTGACGCAACTTGGTGTGATCATGGCATAACTGCAGGACGTGTTCTATTTTTAAAACACTATGTGGTAGCCATTCGTCGCACAGCTTCTTTATTAGCAGAGGCACAGCCAAGTTGTTTAAGGGGGCACGTGGGTATTCTGGGCTGGAAAATTGGTCAAAAAATAATTTTTTTACGTATTCCTTTCTTCTTGGTTAGAGCAATTCTTTCTCTAAATATTTGATACTTAAACAGTACAAGGTACTTAAGAAGCTGTAGATGCCCGATTTTAACAAAAAAATCGCAGTTTTCTTGTAGTTTGCCACTTATTCTCACAAATGGTATCGCGGTGATACGAAATTTTCGAGGGGTACATTCCAGCATGTAATAAAACTGAAATAATAATTTATTTTGCAGCGTGAACCTGAATGTTTAATCCTTGCAATAAGGATTTCGTTTTTCATATTTGAATACACTTTTAATCATTGTTATTTATAATCGGTCAGCAAAAGTACTTTAAACCTCAATTTAGAATTGATGTGCACATTCCCATAAAAACTGCTTCCAACATTGCATTTTCTGCCCCTTCAAGCAGCCATTGCTGCCTTGCTAATAATAATTGTTTAATGTTTATTTTTTCTATTGTTATGAAGAACAATCAAGAAACATTTTTAATTATCTCGGAAACTATCCCCTTACATGAAAAGTACTTGGATATTTGAACTTAGAAAAAAAAAACTAAACAAGATCATGAAGTTTTGGCAAAACTGGCTAGAAAGCCAAACGTTAAGACCAATGCCCCACTTATAGGACTAAACAACGAATAACCCTTGCACCTGAGCGGTTTTTAGTGCGAGAGCACGTGATGCCCCACTTGGTAAAATTGTTCTTGTTGTTGAGAGGAGCCTTGCAGACCAGTCTGTGCACGTGTCCCGAAGAAAGGAGCGTACCTTTTAAAGGGGATTGGCAAGGACAGGGTACTACGTGTGAGAGCCTTCAGGCTGACGTCAAGAAAAGCCTCTCCTCCAGCCAGCCCTCCTCTCCCCCACAAAGCAAAGGAAGCAGCTCATGCAGCTTATGATCAGTCGCATTCACAGGCTAAAGACAGCCAGCGAGTCTATTCGGGCTCGCTGAGTGAGTAGTGTAGCTGCACAGGGTGTACTGTGGACGACAGTCGGAGAGCAAACAAGAGCGTGTATTCAGTTAAACCCCGACCTAATACAGTGACTGGGAACAGGGAATTATTTTGTTAAATCGAGACCTCACTAAAATCGGGAATGCCGTTTTACAAGCAGGTCATTTTATGAATTCGATCTCTAAATTGAGTGTATCTCAGTAGCTAGCATGGCGTCTCAATTGCGGCGGCCACGGGCCTCGCATGCCGAGAATTCATCAATGCGCTGTATGAGAGCGGTGAAAGTAATAACCGAGCCGGCTTCCCCTGAAGTCGCCACGACACAGCCTAGGCGTGAAACAGCGCTTTTTGTTGTACCACTTCCCAGAGAAGCGAATGTTCTTGCCTCTCATTTCCATCAACTGCGTTAACAGGGCTACCTCCAACTATTTCTGCAGAGTGGTCTTCAGGTTCTTTTTCTTCAAAGCAACTCAATGCGAAGTGGAATGATGGATGAAGATTCTGGAAATCGCGCTGGTCGGGATGCCGTGGTCTGCGGCCATGGGTCTGCTGAGTATATCTCGTAGAGCTCCGTATAAAAAAAAAACTTGGTGTGTCGTTTTACTGTCGGGGCGCAGTAATCTTCGTGGTGTCCTAACGAAACGCATTCGAAATTTCTTCGTTTTAAATGTTTCTGTCTGTGGCAATACTTCGTTACATCGGGAAGGGCGCTGAATATATTTCATATGTTCGAGCTCATAAAAGCGCTGAGTCGTATAGGTGCCTGCTGGGGAATCGGAATTTGTTCGTTAGATCCGGAAATCCGTCAGGTCGAGTTTTGGCTTTATATCCTAGTTCCACGCCCTTTTGGCTTTATTGTATCGTGTTTGACCAGTGTATTGCCTCTACACGCTAAAATTAGTTTCACGTGGACGGCCGACTATTTCAACTGAAAACAATGCTCAGTGTGGCGCTCGTCAGGCTAACTAAACGAAAACCAGTATGATAACGAAAGGGCACTTCCACCAGTCGAGCCCTACTACTCGCATCTCCCTTTGTGAAATGACTTTCAAATTCGTTTTTTTGTATTGAAGAATATGTAGTTAACACAATATAATGAAAACCTTGCATGTGATAGTTATCGCTGCATCCGTCTCGGAAGAAAAGCCTTTCATTCACTGCCCACGCGATACAGCTTTTTGCTAGTGCTGTGCGAATATCAAATTGGGTACTGCAAATCGAATACAAATGTGCAAAGTGACTGTGAAACGAGTCAGATATATTCAGATATGAATATTGTATGTCTGGTTCTGATATAGCCTGTTAAGCACAGCTAAAACATATAACTTGGCTACTCAGGACTTGACACCGGGGTGCGTGTGTACTGATAATAAAATGGTACAAAGGCGCAAAGATGAAGAAAAGATGGCTGAGCACTTGAAAACAATTGGCACATATTTTCCTGAGAAATGCAGTTTCTCCAACACGCGCTAAATGGGGAATGTATATTTGACGACCTGCAATCCCCCCATTCATTGAAAAGAGGTACTCGATATAGGAACGGCTAGTATGATCAGTACCGCGCTGGAAGAGTTCCCAAAAAGTAATGACTAGACATCTCACTCGTGCCACTCTGTTGATATGAAAGTTATTTTGTGGTTTAAAATTTGCACATGTAACGTTCCGCTCCGGCTTAATAACACTAGAGTCACCATGAACTTGTGTTCGGCAAGGCCTGCTCGTGTTAGCGTTTTTTCACGGCTTCGCCATGGTTCAAGAAAGCGTCCAGAACCGGCGTGCATTGCAGTGGAGCCTGAACGCTTGCAAAACGTGAGGCCCAGTGAACATTTATAGGTGTATTATACATTTTAACCTTTTGTAAAGGTAAGGAGTGTACGTTAATTGAATATCAAAGACTGTTCGCAGTGTATTCAAGGTATTTTATTTTTGCACAGCTCTACATTTTGCATGTTGTTGGTCTTATGTTTCTATTCCACTAACTGGTGGAATCACCAACACTTCTAAATTGTGTATTTCCGATACTTGAAATATAAGATAGGTTAGGTTTATGATAGAAATTGCTTTTTTTGTATGTTACCTGCCTATACTGCGACCTAGAAATGTGCCGAATAGTTATTTGACCTCATCCATGCTACTGCAAAACGCCGCACGAAATTTTTGTGGTCTCCTGGAGGACGTATCGCGCACCATCAATAAATGTGAAAATAGAACGCGAAAGGCCATAGCTTCCGACTGTATTATTACAGTATATCTCACTTGCAGCGAACCAGGTTTTACAGAAATCCCGTCTGTAAAAAAGAAATTTTCGTCTCCGGTTACGATTTCTACACACGTGTTTTACGTTTTAATATTTTGACAAACGGATATAACAAACTTATTTACGTTTTCCGATGTGTTCGTTATAAGCGAGATGGGCTGCATGCCATGCCAGCCCGAAGACGCAGGCTAGTAGCACGTTTCCACCTTGCAGTACCTGTAAACGCGGCACGAAACTGTGCTGTGATAAATAGGGTGCGCAGGGGTTAAAACAGTTTTGTTCCCTTGCCCGTAATCATTATCAGGCAGTCTTGACAGCGCTAGAATGATAAGCTCTCCATATTTAAAAACATCGGAACCGATGCCTATTACTTCGCGCATGCTATTACTTTATGTGCGATCAGTAATTTAGAAGGCCAATATGAACCCCAATTTCTTTTTAGCACTTATAGATGCCCTTTAGCGTACTATATGACCAGTGCTAGATCTGCACACTGAGTTCTGCGACATCACTTTTCATTAGACCGTGGGAAACAGAGCTCCCTCGAAGCGCATACTGGGGGTATTGATAAGTATAATTGATTATCGTGCAATCATGTGCGATTACAACTAATTTGTAAATATATTCACTCGGTGATCACAGTGGATTTGGTAAGGAAGATATCGCGTAAGCACATTAGAGTTCTGCAAGCACGCCCCTTATGATCCAATGTTTTCTTTTGCTGAAGACGCTCGTCTCATTAGTCAAGGTTACCGTTGAAGACGCATTGAAGACGCGTTCACACAGACGGCATGCGCTATTTATGTTACATGAAAACGACGGCGGGTTGAAATTAAAAAAAACTTTCAACCTCAGATACAGAATTTTTACCGAAAAAGTGTTATCCGTGTAAAGGGGGGGGGGGGGGAGAATGCATTGGAAAATTCTTTTGATGGTATTTGTGAGCGAGCCGGAGTCCAAAAGAGCAGGATATATACTCTGGAGAAATGAACAAGTCAAGGAGTTGTAGAATGCGATACACTGTTCTAGATACATCCGCAGTGGCTGACCTGCAAAGTGAAGTGGTTTGAAATGTAACAATATCAAGTGGGGAGGATTAGAAAAAGACCAAGTTTTAGGAAAACGAGTCGACATGACTATAAACAAGAGAGGAAAAATAGGTGGTGATGAGCTACACTGCTGCAAACGATGGTTTTAGCCATTTATCGGCCGATGGTAACGGCAGCACGTTTGCGGGAAGCTTTTGGCGGAAGGAAGCCTTTTTTGGATATCTGCGGCACAAAAGTCGCAGACTCAAATAAAGGAGCAACACAAGCCTCATGTCGCAAGTTTTTTCCAGAATTCAAACTCAGCGACTTCTCCACAATACACAGCTCTGAAAAAATAAACTCACTGCATAGTGAACTGAGCGGCCTCCTCTAAAACCACATAGGCAAATTCTGGGAAAATTAAAGGCGAAGTTTTTGGCCACCCGCGTACTTCATGTGAAGAAACGTAAAACGTTTGAAACATAGGTGAATTAAGGTGAAGAAATAAAGAACGTTATCTTAAATTTATGTATAGGTAGAATTTAAACCTCGAACCTCTGGAACCGAGCTTAGCATGCAATTTTAACACTACCACCGCTACGTGACTCCAGCTGGTTAAATGTGGCCTAGTAAATTCGGTGGGGGCTTCAAGTTAGAAACGCGTGTTCACACGTACTAAGGCGTACATGAGTAATTTCAGCATACCAATTGCAGAAGCAGCCTATGGAGAGTTACAAAGTACGTTAAAAAATATGTGCGCTATGTTGGCGATGCAACGCTGGCATATGCCGTGTCGCAGTTATGAGAAGAAGAAATGGACGCGACAGGAGGATGGCGACAATAGTGATAGGCGAAGTTGCGTAATTCGTCTTTATCGCTTTCACAAGATCTAAACTCATAAGGAGGACTTACGCATCTGAGGGATATTAGGCGAAAGCACGGAGAACCTGTCCAGTCTTGTTTAAAACAGCGCCTGGGTCACCGCTGGTGCCACCGAAAAGTTCTATTACTGAGCCCCTGTCGTCCGCAGGGAAAGAATGCTTAATGACACTTATCCAAGAGTGGCCAAATGGATATCTCAACAATTCGAGCCATGTTAGTAGGTATTGGGTGGCGCTCCTCGAAAATTTCGTGTCTTCATCGGAGCCATCTTGACTGGTCTAGTATCGGAGTTGGATCATATGCTAAACGGCTGTGTTAGCAGCTATAACAGTTTTCTCAGAATTTCGGTGGTAGGTTTCGTACACGAGTGTAGAACGAGTAAAACTGTCCCGCCCCCCACTTCCCCCCAAAAAAACTTATGAAAGAAAAGGCTCCACAAAGACTTCAGGTTCATGGCAAAGTCTACCATGGAATTATTAATGTGGCTTCAAATGAGATACCCCTTTTATTGGTGCTAAATTTAGAGTGGTGGCACAAAAGTAACGTTCTCTGAATGTTCCTTTTATTGTATGGTATAACTATTCCTGGGAGAACCATGTCGCTTCAACATAAGCCGACATTGAAGAGGTCCACGTCCGTCAACCTACAACGGAAACCAAAAGAAAGAGTGAGGAGCGACGTATTTTTCCTTTCTCCATACAGTTATTCCGTTAGTTATATAACTTACACACAACTATTTCATGTAAGCAGCACACAACACGCCACTTTTCTGTTTTGCAATGGCATGCAAAGCGGTTGTCAGAACTTTATCATAGGTGCTAGATGACGAGTAGTCATGTTTAGTATATTAAATACGTGGACTTTTCTGTGTGTGCACTTTTCTGGCGACTTTTCTGTGTGTTTACTATTAAAGGGTAAACAAAAGCTGTGCATTTCATGTATGCGTCAGAATCCATCTTACGGCATGGAAATGATGAACCGTGTGGTCATGAAACTTTTTATTGTCTATTCTGATGTAATTTAAATTTCAAGAACTTGCAGGACCGTCCGCTCATCCACACGTGCCGCTCGAGTCCTGTTTTATTCTACCAACGAGGCATTAAAATTGCAATGACCCAACGTTGCATGTTCCAGTAATTTCTTTGGCGCCATTTTTGCCCTCAGGGTTCTTTGTTTGCAATCTGTTGTTACTTTTAACTAGAGGTATTCGAGTTAAATAAGTTTTCTCGGTAATTGTCTCATAATTCTCAAAGTATTTTGCGATTTCTATGTAGTTTAGGCACTTAAACTGGTGGCTTTGCTCCCAGGCTGGGTTGAAGCCTACTTAGAAGAAGAAACCCGCTTTTCCTTCGTCTCGCGGGCATTAGTGTACTGTACTCCCCTATATGGAAGAATAAATACAAACATTTTTCGACCGAAGATTCAAAATTGCAGGCGAAATACAGCCCTTATCCTAAAGCAAACCCAGACCCGCCATTTTGCATTTTGATAAAGAGGCTGCTTGTAAAATTGTGTCGCATGTGTTCCCGCGAAGGCTCTTGTGCGGTGTGTTGGCTTCGTTGTCGGTGCCTAGCCCCACATGGTTACTTCACTTTCAACTGAGGCGGAGTGTCCGCTGTATCTTTCTTGAATCAGAGTGGATGGCCGACATAACTAGCACAGCGCCTTGTTTACATGGCGCAGACGTTGCTTTGAACTTCTATGAATATGAGTTCGAGCACTTGTTCTGATGCAGGATTGTAGCAGGTTCTGTTCTCAATTTATTTGTATCCCGCGAGTTCACACTTCAAAAAATGTCTGGTGCAGCATCACTTGCTGGGCTCAGCCGATGTTGTAGTAGTTAATAATTGGGTTGATGTCCCCTGCGTTGAGACTGGCCGTTGTTTTTAGTAATATTGCCTTCGACGTCGCACACCTTAGGCGTAGAAGAAATGCAGTAGAAGAAAGGTTTGCTTCAAACTTGTCTCAGTGGCTTCAGACCGCACCGTGTAATAAGCTGATCACTGCTGACTTTCTATTTTACTTTTGATAAAGATTTTTTTTAAGTTTTTAGATAAAGTATGTCTAAAGTCTAGTGTACATCGCAAAATTCTAATGAATACGTGTAAGAAAACATGACTTTTAGAAACCAGAAATACACATTTGGGCAAATTCTTCATGTGTTCGGAAATAAGCGTGCAAAACCATCACCAAAACATGTCTCACACAATTATATAACGATCGGCAACATTCGCTATACGCTAGTAAAAAGATGTTTTGAATTCTGTGCCAGCGCTACAAAACAAATGTGTTCGAAGCGAATTTTACTCACGTTCACTGGTGCCGTGTATCGCTTCGCGATAACACACTGGAGGAAAGTCAACTTGCACAAGCGCCTCAATAAGTGTACGCTCCCCGAAGTCGGAATCGAACCTGGGTCCCTCGCGTTATGAATCCGACGTCTATCCCATTGCGCCATTCCGACACGGTCAAAACAGTTGACATTTTGTTTGCATCGGTGAAAGTTTCTCTTGTTAACCATCATTCTCGTAAGAAATGGGCTTTGATTGCTAAAGGCGATAGTCTTTCTTGGGCTATTTCAATGCAACAATTTTGGTCTGTCTGTCTGTCTGTCTGTCTGTCTGTCTGTCTGTCTGCCTGCCTGCCTGCCTGCCTGCCTGCCTGCCTGTCTGTCTGTCTGTCTGTCTGTCTGTCTGTCTGTCTGTCTGTCTGTGACTCGATTCAGCCACCTGGCCAAGTGAAGCAGGAGTTACGCAATATTCTTGTATACCCACATCAAATGTAAACGTCTCAGTCCTGTGGCAATATTCATACTTGTAAACATAGTTGAACTAAAACAAAAAATTACGCATATATGAGCCAGAAAATCAATCTGTAAGTGATATTTGCGGTGTTTCTTTACTAAAAAAATTATGAATGCTTGATTTTATAGAATACTACATCCACTGCAGAAACAAATTTACTCCGTTGCCTACGGTTGCCCCCGCCCCTAGCTCATGCTGGCATTTTCAGAAATGAAACGTCAACAGTAACAAAAGTTTCCAATATATACGTACCACGTTCCGCTTGGAACGCACATGGAGGAGGGCAACGTGGTTCTATAAACGCGGAAGTAGGGTGTCTCGATTCACGCATTTCTGCGCCGTACGGCACCGCTGGAGGCACCCGGCCTGGAGCAGTGGGACGCGGTTAATTTAAATTAACTTGAGAAAACCAATAGCGTGTATACCTTGCGAGGAGCGAGGAGTGAGAGAAACAGCATGAGAGATGAGCGGAAAAGAGAGGAAGGCATTTACTTGGCAGGGGTGCCAGTCGACTATTGTCTTTTGTAGACATTTGCAACGACATGAAGCAGATACGCTGCCAACATTTTTTATCCTGAAGTACAACAATACTTTACGGCAGGTTCAGTTTTAACGTTCAGGAGTTCCCCATTTTCTCGAGAGCACACAGCCCCGGCGGTTTTACTCCCACGGCAGCAAACCGCCGGGGCCTTGTACTCTGTCCCAAGAGAACACTTTATTTTGATTGGGAAGAAAAAAGGGACCCGGCTGTTGCATCGTTATCGTCAGCAGCAGCAGTACACCACTCCGAACACTGCAGGACGGAAGCCTATCCCGTCGACCTCCAACCGCTCCTGTATTGCGGCGCTCAAATCCACTCTTTGCTCCCAATTTTTTTATTCCGTCCCGCCATCGAGTGATTGGCCTTCCGCTTTTTCTAGAACCCTCTCGGTGTCCACTTTGCTACCTTAGTAGTCCACCGATTGCAATTACGCCTAATTAAGTGGCCAGCCCTAGTACATTTCTTTTTCTTAATATGAACTATATTTATATTCTAGTTTGTTCTCTGATCCAAAAAGATCATTGCTGCCTCTAAACATTCCTGCGATCAGTATTCGTTCCATTGCCCACTGAGCGGACCTAGGTTTGCTTTGAAGTTATTTAGTAAGGTGCCTAGTTTCCGCTCCACACGTCATCACCTCCCATTTATTTCGTAACTTGCCGCTGAAAGTGCTCCTTGTGTGGCAGGCCCGGATGTTCCGTCCGCAGACTGTCACATCTCTTCCAAAGGGGACCGATTAGCACACGCAAGAAACCGCGCTGCCAAGCGCAAACCAACGCCCGCGCTAAGAAAAAAAACGAAATGCTGCGGGCCTGGAGTGCGATGATAGCTCAGTCGGATATACGCCACTTTCACAAAGCGTGGGCCCAGCTTCCAGTTGCACAACGGGAAGTGTTTTCTTTTTTCCAATTGGATGCACATAATATTGTTCTCCGCTGTAGCAAAACCCGTACCCCTTGGGCTGAACCACTGGTTAGTTTGCCGTTTCACAGTGAAAAGTTCCCGGGTTTGATTCCCGGGAGCTCCGTAACCCGGTTTTCATGAGGCTTTGTTTTTAGATGCGACGCTGAGAGCATCTATTCTCGGCGGCCCTGTCCTTCCTGCGTGCGTCCGTTGTTGTTGTCCGTGTGCGTCCGTTGTTGTTGTCCGCAGCCACTATCCCCCCCTGCTCTCTGATAGCGAACACTCTCTCGCGAGGGACATTGGATTTGATTCGATTGGATTGGCTTGGCTTGGCTTGGCTTGGCTTGACCTTGGATTTGGATTGGATTAAAGTGGATTGTGTTGGATTGTGTTGCATCATAGCCGCGGCACTCTGTCTCTCCGCGGTCTCCTCTCCTTCGGGCGCGCTGCGCATATAACCGGTGTGCCGCTCTCCGGCGGCCGTTCGGTCGACGGTTGCTCTCCGCTTGCGCTTGAACCCCCCTCAGCGTCGCATCACACCAGGGTTCCCGCGAGGGGAGGTGGACGTCATTTTTTTTCTTGGCACGACGTACGGATTCCTGTCTACCTGAACCGACCTGCAGTTATAAAGGAGCTTCGGGGGAGGCTAAGAGTCGGCTGCGTCCAGTCAACTCCGGGTGGTTTCATGGTGCATTCCGCCAGGCTCGTCTCTTGTTGCGCGGGCCAGCCACTCTATAGTGTGGTGTTCCCTAATTGGCTTGGTTTTTGCGCCGTCCCCCATGACGTCGATTTGATCCTGCTGTATTTTACAGCGTGAACAGTTTGGGGAGGGGGGGAGAGGGGGTGTATGGCTTTTCTAGCGATAAGGTAGAGCTGGCGTAAGCACCATGTTTGCCTCTTCTTTTTGGTACCTGTTGTTGTCGGGTCAATCTGAGGTGAGGTGACAGCAAAAGCCTCTTATCGGAAAGGTAGGCCTTTACCCTTACGGAACTACTCGCGCTTTCTGTCATTTGCTGCAAGATAAACGCTGGGAGCTTGTTTCACTTAAAGACAATAATCTATCTTAGCTCATTTTCGTTCGTACGTTCCTCGCATGTTCCAGTGACCTAGGCTAAATAAGAGGTGTTTATCGTGAACCAGAGAAGATTAAGTCAGCCATCAGGAAAGGCGTCTAGCAAGGATACGGAAGGGATAGCGGAACAGGGGCGGTACACTTGTGTGTAGAGAAATAAGGCGAAAGCAAGAGACAAGCAGGATAACTGCAGGAAGAATAAGGAGAAGAGCGGTATGATTGGGGAAAGAGAAGAACATAACCAAGGCAAAAAAAGGTGGCAAAGCCTATACCAGGATTTCTCACGGAAAAAAAATGAGATGGTGTAGAGGAGGAGAGATGAAACGTGTAAATGTAAGAAATTAGCAGAGAGAAGGGAAAGAGGGTGCAAAAGTGAGAGAATGGTGGTAGGAACATTATAGCAGTGACATAAGAAAGGGCGGAAAGGCAGGGAGGATAATGGAGATCAGTAATTCGGTACCTGAGGGGAGTAGGGAGGCGAAGAGAAAAGAGAAAAAGTGCCGCGGAGTGAATGTTGGAGAATAGCGGAAAGTAATCAGGTGAGGGGGAGCAGGCGAGCAAAAAAAGGAGGAATCATCAGATATTTGAGGCGAAAACATAGTACTGCGACGGGGCTGCTCCAACAGAGTGTGCACAGCGCAACACTAAGATGTGTTGTCACTAATGACAGGAAGTGTAGGAGCGCGCTGATAGGAGGGGACAACAGGGGTGGGAGGTTGCGAAGGGAAGGATTTGGAAATTGCTCTTTACTAAAAAATGCAGACACTCTTTTATTACACGGCTCACCTTTCCATCTGTGCCCAACAAGCAGTGGCCGATTACCATTGTTTGGAAACTCCATGGGATCCCATTGACTTCCGAGCTATCGGCCACCCATTGGTACATCAGCTGAAAGATAGATTTGGCACCAAGTAAACGGTGACGGGAAGTACCGTTATACAGAAAGCACATCGGAGGCCAAGATTTAAGCAAGCGATAAAAACGGTGAAAGGAAAAGCGCATGGACTGTAACAGGAGTGCATGAAGAAGCTGGTTTGTGGGGTGAACAGGCAACAACGTAGAAAAAAGCAGTTGCAATTGCACAGCAGCGTGTCACAAAAGAAGGCCTATTCAAACTTGCGTGCACCTTATTTGACATAACGCTAGAGATTTTATTACACGTTTTTGAAGCATTCGGGATTTGTTAGCTCGAACGTAGCACTGTCCGGAGGACTACTGACGTGTCTCTACGTGCTTTTTGTCTACGTGACTTCGGTGATAGGTGTTTCGCTGTGACGGCTGTGTCTGTTTGCTGGCGTTGCAACCGCCGTAACACTCCTGTTGGTGCCTCTGGACGACTGTTTTGGTGTCGGTGGCGTTGGTTGATGTATATCTGCCTAGTGGAGTTACGCCATGAGTCACCAATTCATTTTATGTTCCATACCGCGCTACCCGAAAAGTGCCTCCTTCCTGCGAAATCTTCAGCGGTTGTTTATAACGGCTGGCGCTCTCGACTGCTGCGTAGCGTTGTTGGTTCTTACAAAGAATTACACGGTCGCATTCTGGGCTTCTATTTCACCATCACCAACCAATCTGTGCCCACTGCACGGCAATGGCCTCTCTTCTTATTCTTCTATTGTCCCGGTCCTGTGCTAGCTGCCACCAATTTATGCCCGCACACTTCTTGATCTCATCTGCCCATCTAACTTTCTGCCGCCCCCTGTCACGCTTGCGTTCTCTAGGGATCCCCTCTGTTACCCTTAATGACCAACCGTTATCTTGCCTGTTCATTACATGCCCTGGCCACGTCCATTTCTACTTATTCTACGAATTTCTACAAATATGTCCTTAACACGCGTTTGTTCCCTGACCTACTCCTCTCTCTTCTTGTCCCTTAATGTTGCACCTATCATCTTCCGCTCCATTGCTCGGTGAGTCATGCTCAATTTAAGTCGAACCCTCTTAGTGAGCCTCCAAGTTTCTGCCCCGTAGGTGAGTATTGGTAAGATGCAGGTGTCATACACTTTCTTCTTCAGGGAAAATGGTAGGCTGCCATTCATTATCTGAGAATGACTGCCGAATGCACTCTCCCCATTCTTATCGTTCTATTTATCTCTGCCTCATGTTTGGGATCCAGGGTCACTACTTGGCCTAAGTATTGGCATCATAACTAAAAGGGGACAGAGGATGGACCCTCGGGACATGCTTTTTGAACATTGACGTGTGTATGTCCGAATGGGAAAAAGGCGGTCTGGCGCCTGTTTTAAAGAAAGCTTTTTTGAAAAAATTAGTGCTCGTTCGACACTCCCATAAGTTATATTTCTTTGCAAAAGCGTTAGTGTGAATTGTGTCAAAAGCGTCGACAAATCAGACACCTGGAACGCCAGCACCCGGTTATCCTATCCAGGAAAATCGTGACACGTTCAATTGTGACCGGGTATCTTCAATAATTTCTTGAAATAGTGCAGCCGCTAATAATTGAGGTGGTGCAGTGAATCCATTGTGCACGAGAAACTAGTATTGCACACAACGAAACCATTTCCGACAAAATGAGGCATTGTTCATTTCTTGTTCACGCGACTTGTTTATCCCTGCGCATTGTCGCTCCTTCAATGTCTGATGCAGAATGAACGCTTGTTTTAGCAAACAATCGAAACAGAACGAACTTTTAATATATTATGAGTGTTTTTAAGGTGGTGATGGCGTTTGAGTGTTAGAGTCGCAGCCCTCGACCTATGATTTGGTAGCCGGCTATGACTGCCCCTTCCTGTCCCAGCGCTGTGCTTTTATTCCCCAACAAGACTGTTTCATAGATGACTTCAAGCGCAGAACCACTTCTTCATACGGGCTGTATAATATACACGATATAAATTCCTCTCGAGCATTCCTGCCATGTTAAAGCGTGCTTTGGCACAAAACCGCAGGGATAGGATCCTCGTTTCACCGCTCACCTTTATTCTGGGTTATTTTCCATTCTTCGAACTCCCGCTTCACTTCTGACAGCAGTTCATGGTTGGTAAATAAATCCAGGGCGGTGAGTGCGAGCATCTTGGCTACACGTAGAGTTGGTGCCTGCGCTTCCGGTGCATTTGCACTCTCTGCGAATCCCAGGGTATGGTTCTTGCTTTTAGTTTCAATGGCAAATACGGGGTGCATGGTGGGAAGTTCGTGCGACACGTTTCCTGCGTCTGTCGATGCACCGCATGGCTCCAGGAATGACATGTCATCATCGGTGAATTTCACGCCTGCATCGATGGGATCGTGTTATTGCATGCACACGCATTGATTGCCCCCAGCTCCAGTGATAGCGATTTGTAAAAGACGAAAAACAAAGATTTAGAATGAGTGCTGATAGGGGTATTGCGAGTGCAATTTTGGTCGCTTTCGTCCATACATTGAAACTGCCGTCTTGGACAAACTTTCGTGTTCTCGGGTCCACCTAATCTAAAGTACGTGTGAGATAATATTTCCAAGTTAACGTCTGAAGTGGGGCTAGTTGGTTACTGTTTCTGTTCGCGAGCATCGCATCTGTGAATTAGTCTGCAAAATACATTTCTTAATCAAATATCCGCTTTGCTATGCTTTAACAGTCTATGAAAAAACAAGGACATGTGTTTTTGTTGTTTCATTCGGTGAAGTTTCCACAGACGACTCTGGGTGCCTTATATCCTTTCCACATGCATGTGGTTCCCCCAGCTTAATACCTAAAAGGAACTTCAAACTTCGACTTTATATTGGGTTCGGCGGCTCATTCAATAACTATTCGGAATAACCGATTCGGCTCTACAGCGAATACAATTTTGCGATTTAATCGGCTTAAGTCCTAGAAGCAAAATAAAGCAAGGGTTCTGTTTTATAATTCCCTGCCGATCAGTCATACTTGATTCCTTATTATAAAAAGGTCATGAATCGGGCTTTGAGCGCACTAAATGCACAAGCGGAGTTGTTAGGTTGGGTGGTCAGGGTCATCTGTGTAAGTATAACTCTATTACGGGCAGCGAAAAGCTTACGGTTTGGTTGCAGAGTTTGTCGTTCATTTTCTAGCCTATCCTCTGTGTTTTTGAACACCGCCGTTTTAACGCATGCACGTCGTCGATTCTCCCATGTGCGCCGCGGAGCAGAGATTCTTCTAGTGGACGTTTTTTTCTCGCATTACCGGCGAAGAGCGGCGTCGTCATGGCGGCGCCTTTGGTTAACTGGCGCTTCCTGGATCACGCTTACACGGTATCTTTCTTGTTCGTATATATTTCCTTTTCTACTCAACTCCCATGATTCCCGTTAAGACGTACTCACACTAGGCCGACGTACTCCTGTATGTTTTCCTGATGTGACTGCGGCTTAACAAGAAGCTGGGAATAGTGTAGAAAAGACCAGTGCGTTTAGACCACTGCTTAGACCAAAAGTTTAGACCAATGTTTAGACAAAAAGGTTAGACCATTGCACCACAACAAAGTGATTGGAAACATAGAAATAACCTGTATATTAATTGCATGCCCAGCATTCGCGTTACATAAATATTTTATTTATGGTTTAAAGAAAATATGGCGGGTAAAGTGAACATTCCCTGGACGACGCTTGCGCTGTAAGGTTTCCGGCCGCCCCTACCATCACGGATCACCGCTGCTGCGCCGGAGTGCGAGTGCGATTTCGCAGTGATAGAATCGTGGTCGCCGTACTTTTGTTTCATGCTCTACGACTTTGGCCGATATTGGCTCCTTATTACCTAGATTACATTCCGAAACTCTTCGTCTGCGTTTAACGGCGCCGTCCGGTCGGCCGATCGGTCGCCCGACAGGTCGCCGGCAATCTACCGAGAAGCGAAAATTGGGCACCTACAGCAATCCTGCTGGAATTATTGCGGCTCTCCTTTGGTAGTTCTAATGGGGTAATAAATTTTGTAAGGTACATAAAGTCGTTACAACTCAACACTAGCGCTAATGCGATCCGTATTTCGGCTTACGACAACGCTCTGTTCAAGCGCTTGGGCGACCTTGTTTCCCCGGAACCGCAAACTGCATGTACCAGCACACTAGTAGAAAAGATACAGTCAGTTAAGCGCAGAAGAAGCGTTACGAAAGGTAATCCAGGTAATAAGGATGCAATATCAGCCAATGTTTTTGACGTAAAGCATAAAACAAAAATGAAAGGGGAATGTGTATCGAGGAAGAAGGCCCTAGACTAATGCTTTCGCTGGCGCGCTGCGCGAGATGTGTCTAACGCCGCCTCCAACTTCTTATTTCAGAGCCTCCGTCAACCTGATAACACTCAGAATAATTATTAGTAAAAGTAATAAAGGAGGTCCAGGAAATGAACGATTCATACCGGCACTTCCTGCTTAATCCTTTTGGCATTACTCACGCGTTCGTTCAATTATGCAGGGATTTATACACACCCCCTAACACCCCCCCAGAAGGACTTCGACACCCCCCCAAAAAGATTCCACAACCACAAGCACCCTGCCTACGGATTTATACAACACCCCCCCAAACATCCTACCGACACCCCCCCAAAATCGAAATTCTGCATAAACCCCTGCAATTATGCTCCACACTTGGTACACTTTTTGGTTTTAAATATTCCCGCCATCACTAACCAACCCCTGTCGTCGGCCCTGTTGAACGGTTGAACCCGATGCAAGTGTGCCCTTCTCGGGTTCATTAAGCAGCACACCGCGAAACGCTATAGTGCATCGGGTTCAACCGGGCCAACGACCTGGGTTAGTGATGGCGGGAATCGTTTTTACGAAATGCCGCTGATAACGAAGTCAGTTTCCTGTCCCCGGGGTAGGAAGCCATGGAGCTTCGTTATCAGCGGCATTTCGTTATAACGAAGGTTTCCTCTCTCTCTCTCTCTCTCTCTCTCTCTCTCTCTCTCTCTATATATATCTATATATATATATATATATATATATATATTATTATTTATAGGTTTCCTTACTAATATTATTTTTCTGTACTGAAGGACACCATGGCTGCCTCACGCACGCACACACACAGACACACATACACGCACGCACGCACGCACACACACACACACACACGCACGCACGCACGCACGCATGCACACACACACGCACACGCACGCACGCACGCAAAGCACGCACGCATCACACACACGCACACACGCACCACACACACACACACACACACACACACCACACACCACACACACACACACACACACACACACACACATATATATTCCGAGAAGAAAGACACGCAAAAAAGAAAACGCCATGGAGAATGGCACACGTCGGAAAACGTTGCCGCTGTGAAATTGCAAGAACATACACAACTACGGGCGCTTGCAGCCGTGTAAAAAAAACAAGAATCATCGCTTTTGGGGAAAGTAGGTAGTTACAGAGGAAAGTGGCTTTATTGCTTGCAATAAAGATAGTTATGTTCGTTTCTGCATATGGGGATGGCACGAGGAAGGGGGGAGAGAGCAGCGTGGTCCCGCGTACTACGCACTCGTAACAAATTGAAACATCCCCCTCGCGAGGGGCACGATCAAATGCAGAGCATTTCCGGGGGCGCATGACGTTAAGTAGTTTGCGTTACGTTAATGTTGTTGCACTTGTGGCAACTGCTGACGAGAGAGCGCTCGTCAGCAGTAATTTGAATGAGTCAACGTTCATAGCCTCGCATTCTGTGTCGGCTTTGTGGCGCAGTGGTTAGGGTACCTTGTGCATTGCGTTCCGCCCGCAGGGTCGAGGGATCGAAACCTGGCGCCGGATAGTATTTCTTTTTTATATATAGTAGAAAGGGTATGCGGTGCGGACTACGGACACCAACGCGGGTCACATCGTGAGTTACTGAAATGCTCTGCATTTAAAAGTAGGGCAACCACTATTCCCTCAGTGCGAAATCGCAGTCGCTCTCGGGCGCAGATTTGCGATAACTTTTCTGCCGGAAGCAGCAGGAATCAGCGATAGCGGTGGCTTCAGGAAACCTTACAGCCGAAGCATCATCTAAGGAATGTGCACTTTGCCAAGAAGGTTTTCTTTAAACCAGATAGAAATCATTTAAGTGCCACGAAGGCTGAGCCTGCAGCAAATATGGCGGTTTTTTCCCTGTTTCCAATCACTGCGTTATATCGTAGTTGACTGAACAGTCGCATGCACTCAGTCAAAGTTGCGGGTTGAATGTCCTGTCCCTGAAGTCCCAAGCATGCACTGGCGGCAGCGGCGGGCGGCTAGCGAACGCGACTGGCGGCGAACATCGGCCGGGCGAGTCACGTGTGGCACAGATCCGGGCAAATGAAGGTCAAATCCTAGGCGACGGCGAAACCGCTCGGCGAGATTAGTAATGCTTCCCCTTTGATGGCCCTGTGCTGTATCGTGCAGACTCCTTGACTGGTTATTGTTGCGGGTATAAATGTTTAGAACCTATCAGAATAATTGAACGATATACTACTACTCGGCATTGGTATACCAAGCTCGGTATACCAAGCTCGGCATTGGCGAGCTTGGTCATAAAGATTGGTGCACGCCAAACCAAAACTTGAAATGCGAGAATATAAATTGTCGCTTGTTTTCGAAATAGTATTTGTAAATGAGAAATTATAGATGTATCATCACAGCAATGATCACACGTCTTTCCAAGCGCATAAAAGAGACGAGAGCAATCGTTGACTGCTGGAGAAGTAAATGTCGGGTTACACGCACTGGTAGAATGCCTGGCCTAGCACAGGGGCTATTGGGCAAAGTTTCTAACTATTATAGGACAGGGGATTTTATATTTTGAATTTACAAGGTGCTCGCTACGGAGGAGGAGAGAAAACGCTTGTTTGAACCAATAATATGGAAAGGAAAGAAAAGTGTACGGCATTTTCTCAGTCCAAAAGCATTTATTATAAAATGCAAGTAAGGGCAAACATAATACCGAAGTAATTTTCAGCACAGGCTTAAGAAATCCCATTAACCTACATTGCGTTCAGTGGAAAATTTGATAGCCAAGATGGGAACCGGGGACTGCTGGTGTCTTGACCACTTGTCCCTTGTGCCTATTTTTGCGATTGCGGGTTTCGTTGTTGGAAATGAATTACTTGTAACTTACCTCACTTGCCTCGTAACTTGTAACTTGTAACTTGTAACTTACCTCGCACTTTTATTTCTTCCGATTAAGCACGAGCGCGCGCACACAACCGCGCACTTCTTTCTTCTCTTCTTCCAAGTGACCGTGCACGCGCTTTCCCCCGCAATCGAGAATCAACATCCTCCCGCGGCCGCGGTTGACTCCAAAAGGAAGAGCCGCTGAATGGCGCGTTGGATTCGCTATCCATTAGGAACGAGAATCTCGTGATAGTGCTGGACGCCCTCTCTTCGTGGAAATAACTGGACCACACGGCCGCTCTTGCAGCTCAGTGGGGCCACGTTGTCATCTTGAACCCCGACGATGTCCTCTACGTTTCGGAGGGAGCGTTGACGTGCCTTGATGCGCTGATCGAAGCAGCAGCAGATATTCTTTGTTCCACCTGCTCCATACTCGACGTACGGTTCCCTCTCTGTACTTAGCACGTCGACGCACATCGGGTGCAGCGGGCGTTGGCATGGTGCACTCTGTCTCCAGTTTGACGACTGTGTGTTCAGGGAGGAGTAAACTGCGTCCCCGGAGAAAGGAACTTGCAGCACTTCCTCCACATGACCTTCCTTGAAATGCTCGCCGATGGCAGCGCCGTACTCTTCCAGAATATTCGGGTGATGTTCACCGCGTTGTAGCTGCCGTCGAAGTCTGCTCCCCCACTACAACCCGGTTAGTGCTGGACACAAGGCCTGGCGGTTCGATCGTGAGCGGCACTACAGGCCTAACTTCTTCTTTGTGCAGTCCACACGGAAACTTCACTAACGCATCGTGGTGTTCGTCGTTAGTCTTATCAGGCGGGTCAGTTATCCCTATGGCATCCAATCTCCACATTTCTGAGGGCTCCCCCGGGTTTCCCGGTCCCCGGAAATGTTCGCCCGATCCTTCAACGCAGGCCAAAAACAAGGCCCTATTTCTGCTTCTCCTTACCAGGGTGCTATCGCTGCTTAAGTACGGTCCCTGAAGAACCCAGCCGAACACTGTATCAACGGCGCAAAGGTTGTCATTAAAGCGCTCGATGCGCCCGCTCACGAGCCTCCAGTAATTGTCCGAACCCACTAACACACTTATAGTCGGCGTCTGTGCTTTCCCTTCTTCGGGTTCATCGGCAACGAGCAAATTGCGGTCGCGAAGCAGATTTACAAGTTCAGTTTTCAAGGAAGGACCGTCTACCGTGCAGACCTCTGGCACTTCGAGAGCGTCGAGGGTAACTGGACTCCATTTATAGCGGCCCTTTGTAAGGTGATCGCCACCTTCCGGCACTGGTACGACCGCGGACGGTTCGAGCTGCCAAAAGTAAACACGGCCAAAATCCTCCACTCCAGAACCAGGCAGGGCCAACTGACGACACAGGTCACTGCGCACGAAGGTTCGTTGGCTCCCAGTATCGAGGAGTAGCCGGACCAACACCGGCCGACCGCAGTCACCAGATGCCCACACTGTGGCAGTTTGGAGCAGCACCGACGAGGAGCACGTGCTGCTGGCAGGAGCTGTCGTCAGGTTACGATCTCGTTGTGGACGTTGCTCACGATCGGTGTCACCGTCACGGCGAGCAGCAGTCGTGCAAGTGGTCCCCCCATCGCTCCCAAATGTCACAAAGGACGGTTATGTGAGGTCCCGAACAAGTATCACACTTGAGTGTCGTGCTAGTACGGCAGTTTGCGCGCCACGTGCCCTTGCCTCCGCATCTAAAACAGCAGCGGTTTCTTGAAAGGCGCCGTCGCTTTTCCGCCACTGTTAAGACGGCCCGGCAGTCCCTTTCCTTGTGGCCCTGACTACCGCACAGGTAGCACACCAGTTTTTCCTCCGGGCGACAAATTTGTTGAAGCCGATGCAGAGCCTGCTGACAAGGCCAGGCGGACGTCAAGTGAGGAGAGGAGGTGTCCGGCTGCTGCGGGATTGAAGGCATCCTCGAGTCAGAGTTCGATCGAAAAGCTCTGCTGTCCTCCCTGCTCTCCACCTGAATTTTCAAGAACGCCATGATGGCCTTGACTTGCTCTTCTCGAGACGTTGGCTGAACATTGCCGTTGGCGGTCTCCTTCATACGCTGACGGTAGAGAATCGCCAGGTCTTCAGGTAACGAGCGCATGAGGACTCGGTTCAGGATCACCGCGTACTCGGAAGCTGGAACGCCAAGGCTCTCGAGACAGCCAGTCCTGAATTGTACCTGCTCGTACAGGTCTCGGAGGCGTGCCACTTGCGTCGACGATTGAATCGGTGTGATGGCGAGTAGGCTGTCTACGTGGTCGTCCACGAGTAGTTCTGTGCGTCCAAACCGGTCGGTGAGGATCTTCACCGCCTGCCGGTAATTTGCGTCGTTTAGGCGAATCCATTCAACTGCGCGTTTTGCGTCTCCGGTGAGGTAAGATCTTAAATACTTAAAATTCTCTATGTCAGGTAGGTCCGGGTGGTTATGAATGGTCGCCTCAAAATGGTCGCAAAATCCCTGCCATTCGCGTGGTTCGCCAGAAAAGTGGGGAACTTGCAGCGTCGGAAGGACAACCCGCGTTGTGAATGGACGAGAGCCGACGTACGGCGGCGGGTTAGGATGGGCTGCAGGGCGGACGCCTTCGACCTCCACGCTCTGCGGTTGAACTGGTGGTGGTTCCCCTGCAGTTCCTCCGCCGGAAGCTCTCATGGGCAACCGCAGCTCATTCAAGGCTGAGCGCAGCCGACTGATCGCACGACATATGTTTTCTTGATATTCTATCACGTCGGCAATATCCTGGTCGAACTCATCGCCTTCGAGTGCTTCCCCGATCTTGTCATCCAGTTCTTTCAGTAAGCGCTCTTTACTTGCCAGCTGGTCTATGGCCTCTTGCAGGTCACGCAGAGACGGCGAGGGGCTTTCGTAGATCTCGGTGGCTGCCTTCAGCAGCCTCGTGACAGCTCCACGGAGAGCGCCTCGCTGACGGCGGAGCTTGTCCATCGGTCAGGACACGATGCCGGTCTTCTCCCGGGTTTCACGGCACCAGAAATACAAACTCGAGAAGACCCGACGCCGCGCTACCGTTCGGAACACCTCGCACTTTTATTTCTTCCGATTAAGCACGAGCGCGCGCACACAACCGCGCACTTCTTTCTTCTCTTCTTCCAAGTGACCGTTCACGCGCTTTCCCCCGCAATCGAGAATCAACAGGGGCTATAGGCCAAAGTTTCTAACTATTATAGGACAGGGGATTTTATATTTTGAATTTACAAGGTGCTCGCTACGGAGGAGGAGAGAAAACGCTTGTTTGAACCAATAATATGGAAAGGAAAGAAAAGTGTACGGCATTTTCTCAGTCCAAAAGCATTTATTATAAAATGCAAGTAAGGGCAAACATAATACCGAAGTAATTTTCAGCACAGGCTTAAGAAATCCCATTAACCTACATTGCGTTCAGTGGAAAATTAGATAGCCAAGATGGGAACCGGGGACTGCTGGTGTCTTGACCACTTGTCCCTTGTGCCTATTTTTGCGATTGCGGGTTTTGTTGTTGGAAATGAATTACTTGTAACTTACCGACTTGTTCTTTCCGTCTATAAATGCCGACGCTCACTAAAACGGCGGTAAAGTACATCTCTGTGACTTTCTCGGCCATCTATACGGCTTCATTTCCTTTCGGTCTTTATTGAACGAATACGTCATTGCTAATCTCGGAGAAAACGCCATGTATTGGCTGCTCACGGTGACATAACATGTCTTTTACCCTTGTTTTTTTGCCGAACATGGCAGGAAAATAAGATATACTAGCAGAATTCATGTTGTGCTTACAAAGCGTACATAATTTTTTTATGACGTGAAATATTATGCTAGCACCCAAACTGTATTTGTTTCAATATCACTGTTGACACTTCATCTTTCAGAAGAAACGTGTTTGTTAAGGCTTGCAGAAGTAGTGACAGCAGCAGTGCTTGTGCTGTTGATGAAGCTGTATGCCATGTCCTGCGACCTTCACCAATAATACGAAGTACCAACTCACGTATCAATGAGCCACAGTTCAGGCACAATCCTTTTGTTATGTACAATGAAATAATGGAAGTATAGGCAAGTTTTCTTATTCCCTACTCAGTGCCACGGAATCCTTTTGGTGTACTAAAAAAGTTTAAGCCGATTCGTTAGTGGGAAACTGCAAAGAACGCCAGGATTGAGCTCGCCATCGTCCACTCACCTAAGGCACGCCCGTGCTTCCTGAAAGTTTTTGTAAGGGCGACGTTGTGAACGAGCTCTTTGTACTGCAGCCCCTTCTCTGTACGCATCGTGCAGCCGCTGGCCTGGGCCGCTGCAGCAAAGCAGGCCTCGACTCTGGGGACCAAGTCGTCCAGGTCCTTGGCAGTCTCCCCTCGAATGTGATACACGAGTTTGCTGGTCTCGGGAATAATGTTGGGGTAGGTTCCCGCCGCCACGATGATGCCTGCAATGGCGAAAAGTGCGAAATGGCAGTGCAGTGTAAGTTGCCCTATAAAACTCCTACACTTCAGAAATTAAAGAAATCTTTATGTTATTGAGGCCAATAAAACGCTGAGGCTGAGTACACAAATAGAAACGAACAAGAAAAAAAAACAAGAAAGGGAAAACAATCCTATTAGGCATCTAACTTACAATATATTTTGTAGTACTTACAATATAAAAACAAGCAAGACCGAAGCAACGTAGTAAAGCGGAAGCAATTGTACAAGCCGCTAAATTGTGATGTATTTTGTAGTACTTTGAATAACATCGCGTTATGCAAATATACTTGACTCTTCTAACCGCCCTGATATGACGCGGGCTACTCTTCTCTACATCTCACCAATGTTTCACAACCACTGTTACAGCGGCAGCGGCCGATCACCAATAATTGAAAATTCCACGGCCTCCGAGTCATCTGGTTCACATTTGTTGGGTTTATTGGGCACCATGTGAACATCGAAGCAAGTAGCGTCACGCAGAAACCACATCAGAGGCCAAGCTTCAGTGAAGCTTTCTGAAAAAGTTCATGGCCAAGCGTGTCGGTAGCCTTTCAAGGCGATCGGGGGTGAACAGGCTACAACGCAGTAGAATAGTTACAAAATGGGCTACAACACTGTATGACGAAATAAGGCCCATCTGAACTAGGCTGCGGTGCGCATAAAATACCTGGGAAATTAAATTACACGTTCGTTAGGCATGGGTCCTTTGTGCGTCCTAACGCAACATTGTCCTGCGGCCTATTTGCGCTGTGTCCTTCTGGCCTTTGTTTTTCTCCGTGGTTTGGACGACAAACATGTCGCTGTTTCGGCTGTGTCGGTTTTGTCGCATTTAAACTGCTGTTGTACTCCTGGTGGTGTGTGTAACGTGTGCATTGGCGTTGGTTACCTGTCTTTCAACTGTATCTGCGTGGTCTAATAACGACGTTCGCCAACTGCGGGCGGCCACTGAAAGCGCAAGTGAGGCCTTGCCCTAGTTTCTGCGTAAACTTGCGCTGTCGTTTTTAACAGTTGGAGCGCCTGAATGCAACGCGATGTCGCTGGTTCTTGCAAAGAATTAAGTGGTACAATACTATCTTAGCAAACCTTTTGCCTACTTTCTTTTTCCAAACAAGCTGCCGTGTTCGTACGGCAAGCTTAGTTGACGCCCTGCATGGGTTCAAGAAAGAACCGTGGGCATTTTAGGATTTATTCATTTAGGCTGGCGTCATAAAAGGCTGGCTGTAACTAAAGCCCTCGTTTTGTTCTTTTCGTGACATCCAGATTTCATCATGCTTTCTTTTTGTGATGTTCTTCTTGTGATGTCTGGTATTCGCCTATTGTATTCGGGCTGCAATCGGTCTCCTCGGCGCCGCCAGACGGACTGATATTGTCTGGCGACGTGACTATGGTAACTGAATGGGTCCATTAAACTGGTAGTGTGGGGGTAAGCTCCAAGACGATAAACTACCGCTGGGCCCGTCGCGTCGGTTTCGCTCTTTTCTAGCGCGTGCAGGAGCCCAGAAGTGAGCGACAGCAATGGCTATGCAGGGGTGTCGGGAATATCTTGTCACTTTCGCTGCCGGTCTACATTACCAGTTTAATGTACAAATTGAGTTACATTTGTCGCGTCGGTCGGCAGTATCGATTTATGTGGATACTTGGTAATTCAGGAATTCTCTCATGACAATCATAGGGCTCCTAATATAACTCCAAGCTTGCAAAGATGTATTTAAAAAAACAACCATGGAGATTGGTACGTTTGTAACCCAAAGTGTAGTGCGCCGTATTGTTCTTTCTGGTCGCGCTCTGTTAGAAAACAAGCTTGGTCTAATAATTGTGGAATGCACAATATTTCTGTCGTTGGCATGTATATTTTGGGTGACTATATTAGGCCCTTCACAGAATCGCTGGCATGTTGCCTTGCATTTTTACTGATAACCCTGACAAATTGGTTATATTGAGTTCTGCTACAGCCATAGTATGAGGCGGATGTTCAATTATATGCCTGTCTGTTTCTTGTTTCAGAAAGAACAAAGTACTGGTGTGGCAAAACATGATACTAAAACATAAACTGCAATATGTGTACTACGGTTCATTTGAGTGTGAGTATGTTGACAAGCTAGCAGTTTAGGTTGAATATTTTCACAGGTGTTTATTAAAGAGGGTGCTAGGTACGGTATTTAGTAATCAGCTTACACCTAACACTGTAGTGAGGCATTTTGTACGTATTACAGGCGCTGCCACATAAGGATGTTTCCCACGGCGAAGTGGCGGGTGCAGAAAAGCATTATCTCTTCCATGCAAGGAATTCCTAAATATTACTGTTGAACTACACATCTTCGCCAAGGTAGATCAGTGAATTACTGAGGAAATGCTTTTGTTTGCATTTAACAGAATGTTTCGGTTTTGTAAGCTGGGATTGACGCTTTTTGATATTTAATCTTTTTCTACTATTGTGTTTGTGTTTAGCTTTCATTAGTATTTTTATTCTTTCTGTTTCGGTCATGTTAACGTTTAAATTGAACGAAACTCTTAACATTTTCAGACACGTTTCTTCTGGTAAATAAATGTCTGCGGGTGCACAATAAAAATGTAAGCAAAGATAGAGGGTGGCTTATGGCACTCCTTTAAGGAAGTCACAGAATTGCGTCCCAGAGCTTATGTTATACGTTTGTTCGGTGCAGTACCGTTATGCAATTGGTCAAAAATATCTTGAAACTCCAGGGAATTGTCACCCGAATTCATCTGTCACTGTGTTTGAATCTTTTCTCTTCATTTTCACTACTATGCATGGCCTATGTTCACTTATAAAAAATTTTGTTATTTAACGAATCGAAAATTTGTGGGATGTCTTTACTTATTGAGTTGAGGTAAAAATGTTTTCCAAGTTACTATATACATATGCCCACGCTTAGAAATTTCCAAAACGCTTTCAGGTCAAGTCATTGAAAATTTCGTTGAGGAACTTGTTTATTGCTTACAATATCATTACGATCGGCGACTAGTCTATGAGTTGTCTTGCGTTCCGATCTGCGTTTATATATGCCATAAGGACTGGCCAGAAAGCCACACATGAACATTTTATGGTGTACACGCATAGGCATTATCATGGGAAAATGGTTGGCGAAGCATTGTCAAATATTGGCCTTCCCGAGTTGAATTTCGGGGTTCTGCTGTGGTATTGGTCGCAAGCGCTGCATTAATTGCAGAACCACCAGAAGGTTTTCTTCTTCACGCATCCCGGCGGGCACTTTAGGTAATGGGTATGGCACTCGCTGTGCGATTTGAACTGGCAATAAACACTGTACTTGCCCTATGCATAACTAAACATGCCAGTGTTCACACAGGGGGTAGGACCAAAAAATCGCAGTATAGTATAGGAACGTATTCCTGTCTAGTGAAACGTGGTGAAGACTGCGAATGTGTGTTAGCTCTAAGTGGTGAGTCAAGCCAATGAAGCGAGGCGGCAATGAAAGTCGGTGAGCGTCCTAAGCGCTACGCCTAGATGCGAATATCATAGCAAAAATGCATGGGGGCCAAGAGAAAAGCCAAAATTGATTTCGAAGCTTTACTTCGCGTACCGTACGCGAGATATCCGTCAATTTCCGTGGTTGCAGTTTATATCTGTGTTTATGGGCAGGTGTATTGTTTTATCTTCCAAAGAATATCAGAATTTATTGACCGTAACCATTTATTGTTTTTTTCGGCTGCTTGACACGTGAGAAATGTCAGATATTGGATTAAATGTAGAACAAGAAAGTGGCAAGATATGCTACCGAAAGAAGGTGAGGCATTTGTTGCCTCAGTTCCAGTTGAGGGTACATATAGAAAGATATTGATGCGCTTTATGGGAAATGAAATTCACTTTTTTTATCTATTGGCGTATGTACCCATTTTTCTGAAGCTGTAACCATCGAGTCTCTAAACGCTTGGCAGTGAGTAACATTCTCTGCCTTAGTATATCTGTCTCGCACTTTGTGCCTATGTTCTAAAAGGTTTACGACCTTAGAGGCTCTGGTAGTGGAAGATTTATTAAACACTCAAAAAAGCTCCCCGCCCGCGGCGACAAGTGATGACTTTATTACCAACTTGACAGTTCTTTGTTCATTGAATGCCGTCATTTGAGCATAGTTTTCCTTCCAACTGACTGCACCGCGTACTGGTGGTCTGGAATTTTTGTCTGACTTCAACTCAAAGTAGCGGTGTAGGAAATGCGCCGAGGAATTTTCTTGCACAGGCAAAGGTCAGCTATCATTTGCCTTTTCAATAATACTGGCGGAAAACGATATACTGGACCTATCAGTACTATTCTCAGAAGGAGGCTGCATTTGCTGGGGGTTTCTGGCAAATTTCTCTTCACGCAACCGGGATAGATCTTGAAGACCTTGATGGTGAGAATGCCAAAAGACGTCAGAAAGCTGGCCGATAAACCTGAAGATATGTTTCGCATATGAAACCTGCATCATGGAACTCAAGACTTGGTGGTATACTGTGCCGACTTAATAGGGCTGGCTTGTAGAGTTGGTTTTTAAAAAAGTTACAACTAACCATGAAGCCGGCATGTAGGCTTCATCTGTTGTCGAAGCAGCGACACATTCACGTAAGCAGCCACAGCCGCATCCAAAGCGTTCACGCCATCCCAGGGGCAAGCAGCTGCATGCGTTCCCTTTCCTTTGAAATGTACGGTAACCTGCGACGCGTAAACAAAAAGAAAGGCAGATCATAGCAAGGCTGCCTGAAACAACGTCATCAGTCAAAATCAAGGAACTGGCGTCACCATAGTTCCTTAAATTCACATAATTGTGGTAGGTGTCACTTTTGAAGAAAGAACCATTAATTTCACGCATCTTAACACCTTCACTCATTGCACAGAAACAAGGTATATAAAAAAACCACAGAAAAGCTAAGCTCCTTTAGTCATTTTGGGTCTACCTTGCTTGAATTTTGCTGCAACAATAAGAAGTTTTTCCGGTGGGAAATATTTTCAATTGAGAAAGATTGTGTCATGAGGTTTCTTCTATTGAATACTCCGACAGTTTTGTAGACTGGGCTGTCATAAAGCATTTATCAACAAACATAGTACAATGCGCAAAATATCTGAACTACGCGTTTTCTTCAATCATGCAGGGTATGAGGCATCACTCTATTCCTTTATTGCGTGTAAGAATAAAAATAACGAACTATGTATTAGCCTTCAATTTTTACACCGCTGGCAAGGCCACATAGGATTCAAAGAAGTTAATCTTCATCCTCGTGAGCGATGGATCAAGTCAGTATTTAAAACCGTCGACGAGGACGGGTTTGTGGGGGTTATTGATAAAACTGTATAAAACATAGGCTGCAAATTTTGTCTATTCCTTTCTCTTCCAAGGCGTGTTGGTTATAAAGGTATAAAGCTTCAGTGTGTACCCTAAAAAAGATTTAATTCAGTAGAATAGGTGTCCTGGGGAGGATAATCTGCATGGGAAAGGATAAGGTGTAAAAATGCTCAGGTGTTAAAAATTTAAAAACAGCTGATGATTACTCACGGCCGTTGTTATTGTCAGACCATTGACTTATTTGCTTGTGCAAAACTGGTTTCGATTCCATTTATAGTAAACACGTCAAACGGCTACAACACGCACTGGCCTGGTAAATTCACTGAGTGCTTGACAGGCAGGGCTTGGAATCAGAAAGCACATATTTGGTAACCACCTGGCCATTCCGCGGAAGGCTCCAACGGCTAACAAGTAGTTTTTTCTTTGACTCCCCAACTCAAACGTTATGCTCTGATTGAGGCCATTGTTTGGTGTAGTGTCTTCGAAGTTACCAGTGTTTTCTTCAGTGAGCAAACTGCCATCTTCGTTTTTAATGGCATCCCTCGAACCACCGAACCACTCGCGTCCGTAACTCCGGGCAAGTAAAAGTTATAAATCACCGACACATGAAATCCAAAAATCACTGCATCGTAGGTGAATGCACAGTCGGTGGTCTCTTCCTCATGTGGTCTGACTGGTGGTGTCATTCCAAAAAAGTGGAATAGTATATATGCAGAAGCAACTTTTTGGAATTTATTGGCTTCATTATTTTGACATGAGCGCTACTTCATAAATCTGTAGTGCTCCCCTTCACTGCCCTACTGCGTTTTTATTCAAATTACGGCTCCGCAGTGCCCCAGCCATACATGCACCAAGGGCGATACCCGCAGTAGGAGTGGTTTGAACACCTAGAGAAAATGCTTGAAACCACAGCGAATCACACATTTGGGTAGATATAGAGTATGTTTTTTTTTCTGGAGATTGAGTATACGCCCCCAATTTCTGGAGATGAGTATACGCCACCAAAAGGTGTGGGGCCGTAGTTATCATTAAACTCCTCGGGTGATTTCCCCTCACTTTACGAAAAGAAATTTGAAAACCGATGCTAGAAGGTTAACCCAATCACTGAAGCTTGCCTTATTCATGTACGCCATTTGGTGTAAAGTAGAAATGCTTTTTCGCAATAAAAACATAATATTGCAATACGATTTCAGCTCGAATATTGGATGCATTATATAGTAACGTACGTCTGCGGTAACCCTACGTAATGTGATTCGCTTCTGACTAACCACTTATCAATTCACGAAGAGTTACAATTTACAATTTACAAGTTTATGAAATAAGCCTTTCGTTCATAGAGTATTCTTCCCTTCCATCTAGCCAATGCTTCCCGCTAGGATATCATGTGCAGTATATAGTTTATAAAATGTTGCCTATGCCTAAGGTGAATTAAAATACTCTTAGTTTTGTTACCGCCTTTTAGGTAACGATCTCCGCCTTTGATACTCCGCCTTAGCAGGGAAGCATGGCTGTATGTTTGTAACTAACAAACCTGCTGCGCGGCGCAGACGGCAATTCGAAGGCTGTCCTGGTCCACTGGGTGCGCCATGATTGCCACATCCACGTCACTGAACGCTCCCTTTCTTAGCAGCATCTCTTTGCCGCCGTGGTTTTCTTCTGCTGGGGTGCCCATCACAACTACCTGTGGAGAGGAACATCAATAGCTTGGTACGTTTTTTATTTAAAAAACAGCAATTTCATTGTGCACAAACTGGTCCAGGGAAGATCGAAGGGGTTCAGTTTAGACTTAAAAGTCGGTTCATTCTGCCGAATATACTCACGGGTCATTGTGTAGGGCTCGTATTGTTTTAGGTCACCTCGCTATCTTTAACTTTCGTAGAACATTCTCATATATAGGCGTTTTTGTTTAACACCTCGTCCCGAAATAACGCCATAGCCGCTCAGACGAAGCCTGAGCTCCGGTGAAAGGAACGAAACCTCAGCTACAAGCCATCCCGCCGCGCTGGCTCAGTGGGTAAGGCGTTGTGCTGCTGAGCAGGAGGACGCGGGTTCGGTTCAGGCCGCGCCGGCGGCTTTTCTGATGGAGGCGAAATGTAAAAACGCCCTTGTGTACGAGATTTGGGCGCACGTTAAAGATCTTCTGGTGCTCAAAATAAATCCGGAACACTCGACTATGGCGTGCTTAATCGCCTGCGTTTCGTCGGTGCGTTCAATCCCACAATTATTCAATCAACCACAGGCCACTAGGCCTATAAGGAATTCGATCAGTAATTTACCTATGACGTAAAATGTTAACAAGCGCAACGTATTTTATATTGCGGCTCAAATAGTGGCACGTGTTTGAACCTACGAGACGAGAAAAAGAGGAATGAAACTTCTGCATGATATTGAGTGTGGAACTCGTTACCTCTAGTACCTCAAGGGGGGTGCATAACTACCGGCATGTACGCGACACAAATGACGGTTTGCAGCATTGAGGGAGGTACGCCTACCACCAAGATTAGACAATAGTGAGGACAGCAGAAAGCCTAGAGCTGTTATGAACTCCCGTGTTTTCCGCACGCGCACAGCTGTCGGAAACTGGTATAGTCTGACGTTACGTGCAGTCAGGGTGTTTTAATTGAAGACCAGGCAGCAACTCCTTTGCGTATTGTACAGGGTGTCCCAGCTATCATGCACGAAAATTTTATAATAGCAATGACATTACCCGCAGAAACCCAAGTGCGTACTGCTTCCAGTGCTGTGGAGTAGTGGCCAGTAATATTTTGCTAGGGAGTTTTAATTATTTTATTGTAAATATTAATCTAACTCGATAAGTACTGCCCTTATCATGAGATTGTCCATGAGGCATTTGTATAGGTACTGACGAGACCAATACAACTACGCAATGTTTAGCGATAATGGCGTTCTCGTTTATTATAACTGATAAAGAAACCTCACGAAATATGAAGAATACCACGCAATGACACCTCCACCCACCGGCTTGAAAAGCCAGCGCCCTCAAATAGGCTGATTAAAAGCACCTGTTTTGCCTGTCATACGGCCGAACAGACAGCACATCGCATGGATAACGCATGCAAGAAAGGAGCAGCAATATCAAGTGTAGCGGGGCGCATGTGGCCGATACGTGGGGAACTCAGTGACGAGTTCTCTCTTTCTTTTGTTTATTTCATTCTGGTAACTAAACGGCAGCCTCTTCGAGGGCAGGGCTTTATGATAAAGGCATGAGAGACACCTACGCAGAATTTTTTGTGGCGCAGGGTTTTTATCAGCGCTATTAAAGGAGTACCAATGAGTTTGTCGCTGAAAATTCAGCAACTAGACACATCTCACGTGACCTACAAGTGGCCCATAGACACTTTAATGATTAGAACAGCACTTATCAAGGTAAATAAACACTTGCAATTGTTGAATTAAACCTCAATAACAAAAGAATTACCGACCACTGCTCCACTGTACAGGAGACAATATGACCTAGGTTTTTTGGGAGTAAAGCCATGACTTTTTTTAAAACGTTTGTAGGTGATAGCTGGGATACCCTGTATATAAGATGCGAAAGTTGCACTTAATCTCCATTCACAAGTGATGACTGCACTTATTGGCACACTTCCGAAGTTAATTTTTGAGGCAGGGGAATTCGCGACACTTCTGCTTCTTCCGCACTTGTGTGACCTTTTTTGCTTTTATTGCTCTTTATGGGGACGTAAAGATACATCCTGCAACGTTCTACTCCACTCTTTAATACAAAATAGGGAATTTGTGCTCGGCTGACTGCACCGTCGCATTGACAGCCCTTCAGTTTTTAATAGTAGGCTGTCTTGCAAAATCTTGACTCTTGAAAAAGTGCGTTTTCAAAAATTGAAACGCTATTGCAGCAACCCTTATTCCACAATATTGCGATACTGTTATAATTGCGCATTGCTCTCCATGGTTATGGTTACCCTAAGAGAATTCTGTAAACAAAATAACTGCAAGGATAAGCGCTATGGCCTAAACGGGAACGAGCCCACTCGCCACAAGCCCACTCGTCATTGAAAAACTCGTCGTAGGCCAACTCGTCACACCAGCCTTTCCGTACAGTGCCATCTCGAGATAGGAACTCTCGTGCCAGGTGCCTTCTCGTCACATGGATTTCGTCACACCGCGGCCGTGTGAACAAAAGCCTAGAAGCCCTAACTGGAAATTGGCGTTTAAAGCGGGCTGAGGCTGGTTTCTACAATGGTAAATTCGTTACGGCTGTGTGAGCAGCAGATGTGCATAAAGAGTTTTTTTTTCTTTTGCTGGGGAGAGTAGGAGGGGTCAGCGCGATTGGCACTTCTTCAAGTGCTGATCTTCAGCGGTGTTGAGGTGGTGTACGTCCGTATTTTTGCGCGTATAAACAGCCCTTGCAAACAACCCGCACCCTTACTTTCAGTCTGCGAATAAAAAAAAATAAAAATTGGTGAAGCTTTCACCAACTCGCGCAAGGCTTGAACCATAGCTAAGCTGGAGGATTTCTTTCTATGTAAACACTGAAGGACCAGGCATTGCATTAGGTTTGAAATTGTTTATTTGTTGATTTGATTGATTGTTGGGTTTTAACTCGCCGACGGTACACAAGTGACGAGGCGCGCCATCGTGGAGGGCTCCGAAACCATTTTGACCACCTGGGGATGTTTAGTATGCGTGCGTCGAAATCTCGAAAACATGGAAGTTTTCGGTGTACGCCTCCATCAGAAAAGCGTCCGCCGCGGCCGAGAACCGAACGCGCTTCCTTGGGCTCAACAGCCCAGCGTCATATTCAGCTGCGCCATCGCGGAGGGCAATTTATTTTTTAAATAATTATAATCTTTATTTCACTGCACTGAATACATATTCGGGCAAGCCCAAGCTAAAAATATTGTGGGGCCTTTTGCTAACCTGTTCCGTTGTCGCTTTTCACGGTGGTGGTAGTAGTCATCGTCGGACGGCACCCCGCACGGCTCGCTCGCAAATACCAAGATATCAACGATCGCATCGCAATAACCCTGGCTGATCACGACGGCTGAGCCACCGTCAATACCCTTCGGAATATTACCCACAACATCCGCTTCCTGTACTCGCAACCCAGAACGTCGCAATCCAGAACGTCACAATCCAGAACGTCGCATCCCAGAACGTCGCAATCCGGGACGTCGCAACCCAGCGTTGAAGACGCCTACACACCGAGACAACAGTCATCATCATCATCATCATCACCAGCCTATCTACGCCCACTGCAGGGCAAAGGCCTCTCCCATTTTTCTCCAATTACCGCGATCCTGTGCCAACTATGACCACTATATTCCGGCAAACTTCTTGATCTCATCTGCCCATCTAATTTTCTGCCGCCTCCTGCAACGCTTGCCTTCTCTAGGGATCCACTCTGTTACTCTTAATGACCAGCGGTTATCTTGCCTTCGCATTACATGTTCTGCCCACGTCCATTTCTTCTTCTTAATTTCTACTAATATATCTTTAACACCAGTTTGCTCCATGACCCAGTCCGCTATCTTTTTGTCCCTTAATGATACACCTATCATTTTCCGCTCCATTGCCCGCTGAGCCGTTCTCAATTTAGGTTGAACCCTCTTAGTGAGCCTCCAAGTTCCTGCCCCGTAGGTGAGTACCGGTAAGATGCAGCTGTCATACACTTTCTTCTTCAGCGACAATGGTAGGCTGCTATTCATTATCTGAGAATATTTACCATATGCACGCCACCCCATTCTGATCCTTATAATGATCTCTGCCTCATGGTTGGGATCTGGGGTCACAACTTGGCCTAAGTAGATATATTCGCTTACCACTTCCACTGCCTCGCCACCTATCGCAAACTGCTGTGCTGTCCCGAGGTTATTGATCATTACTTTAGTTTTCTGCATATTAATTTTCAGGCCCACGGTTCTACTCTGTTCGCCCAGTGCGGAAAGCATGCTTTGCAATTCGTCCCCCGAGTTACTTAGCAAGGCAACATCATCAGCAAATCTGAGGTTACTGAGGTATTCTCCATTAACCCTTACTCCCACCTGGTCCCAATCCAACGTTCTGAACACCTCTTGTAAAGATGCTGTGAATAACATTGGAGAGATTGTGTCTCCTTGTCTGACACCCTTCCTTATAGGTATTTTACTGCTCTCCCTATGGAGGATGATGGTAGCTGTAGACCCATTGTAGATATCCTCTAGTATTCTTACATAATGCTCATATACCCCCTAATTCCGTAATGCCTGAATGACTGCTGGGGTTTCGACCGAGTAGGAATGCTTTCTCATATTCTATGAAGGCCATATATAGGGGTTCAGTATACTCAGCGCACTTCTCTATCACCTGATTGATCGTGTGAATATGGTCTATTGTTGAATAACCTTTACGGAACCCTGCTTGTTCTTTAGGTTGACTGAAATCTAAGGTTGCAGAAATTCGGTTACCGATTACCATGGTAAGTACCTTGTAGACCACTGACAGTAAGCTGATCGGCCTGTAATTTTTGAAGTGCTTCATGTCGCCTTTCTTATGGATTAGGATGATGTTCGCGTTCTTCCAAGATTCCGGTACCATTGCGGTCATTAGGCATTGCGTATACAGGTTTGCCAGTTTTTCAAGTACAATTTCTCCGCCATCCTTCAAGAACGCTGCTGTTATCTGATCCTCACCAGGTGCTTTGCCCCCTTTCATTTCTTTCAAAGCCTTCCTTACTTCTTCGGTCCTTACTGGTAGGATGTCTATCTCCTCTGAACTACTGTTTCGTTCGGCATTATCCTGGATGTCCCGGCTACTGTACAGATCTCTATAGAACTCTTCGGCCACTGTGACTATTTTATCCCTATTTTTGATTACATTGCCTTGCTAATCCTTAAGTGCGTACATCTGATTTTTCCCCACGCCAAGACGTCTCTTCACTGCTTTCAGGCTACCTCCGTTCTTTACAGCGTATCCCGATACTCTCCATATTATACTTCCGTATGTCAGCTGTCTTACGCTTATTGATTACCTTGGAGAGCTCCGCTAGTTCTATTCTATCAGCTGCGTCAGAGATTGTCATGGTTTGCCGTTTCCTGATTAGATCTTTCGTCTCCTGTGAAAGTTTACCAGCATCCTGTCTAGCCATAGTGCCCCCGACGTCTACTGCACACTCCGTGATAATGCGTGTAAGGTTGTCGCTGGCTTCCTGTGTCGTAAGCTCGGCTTCCTCATCAAGAGCGGAATATCGGTTCTGCAGCGCGATCCTGAATTCTTCTACTTTACGTCTTACTGTTAGCTCATTTATCGGCTTCTTTCGTACTAGCTTGTTGCGGTCCCTCCTCAAATCTAGCCTAATTCGAGATCTTACCATACGGTGGTCACTACACCTTACCCTTCCGAGCACTTCCACATCCTGCACAACGCCAGGGTTATCGCATAATATGAAGTCTCATTTTTGTGCTCCCCATTCGGGCTCCTCTAAGTCTACTTCCGACTCTCCCATTTACATAAGAAGGTATCCATTATGCGTAGGTTATTCCGTTCTGCAAACTCAACTAGTAGGTCCCCCCTGCTATTTCTACAGTACAGACCACAGTGCAATAGTACAAATAGTACAACAGTATAAAGAGAGTGCAATAAACATTTTTTTTGAAGTACAACCTGTTCACTGCATCATTTATAGCGATTTGTATACTTTTTTGCATGCCATGTAATACAAATTTGCAGGCTATTATCATTTTAATATACTTCGGTATGGCGGCATATTTACCTAACTTCCTGCGTTAAAAACTTTAAAAGAACACTCGCTCACCTACATCATTTTGAAATGGGCGACATATATATAGCAGGTTTAAACATCGCTTTAGAAAACTAGCTCGTAATGCAAGTTTTCCGTGTGTAGAATATTCCGGTGATACGCGAATTCCTCGTAGGAAATGGCCTGTGACGAGTTGGCATTCCTGACCAATTTACCTGTGACCAGTTGGCCTATGACGAGTGGACTTGTGACGATTGGGCCTAGCCCACTCGTCACAACTAGCCCACTTGTCACAACGAGCCCCCTCGTCACGAGCCCACTCGCCACCGGAAAACTCGTCATAAGCCAACTCGTCACACCAGCCTTTTGGTAACATGCTATCTCGAGACAGGAACTCTCGTGCAAGGCGCCTTTTTGTCGCAGGTATTTCGTTACAAGGCGTATACGGGTGAACAAAAGCCTAGAAGCCCTGACAGGAAATTGGCAGTGAAAGCATGCCTGAGTCTGGTTTATACAAAAGTAAATTCATTGTGGCTGTTTAGCAGGGCGTGTGGAGGTCCGTGTGACCAGCAGGTGTGCATAAATAGCTGCTTGTTTTTTTGGGGGGGAAGTGGGGGGGGGGGCGGAGTACAGAGGTCAGCGCGACCTGCACTTCTTCAAGTGCTGATCGTCAGGGGTGTTGAGGTGGTGTACTTCCGTATTTCAACGCGTATAACCTGCTATTGCATAAAACCCGCACCCCCACTTTCAGTCTGATAATAAAAAAAAAAAAATTGGCAAAGCTTACACTAACTTGATTTGATTGACTGTGGGTGTTTAACGCGCCGAAGCTCGACAGGCAATGAGGCGCGCCGTAGTGGAGGGCTCCGAATTCATTCAGACCACCCGGGGGTCATTATTGTGCGTGCGCCTAAATTTCGAAGACACGTGCGTTTTCGCTCTTCGCCTCCATCAGAAAAGCAGCCGCCGCAATCGAACCTGCCTCCTTGGGCTCAACAGTACAACGTCCTATCCATTGAATTGTTATTTTTTTATCGTGCTATTTAATACGAATTTGAATGCAATTATCATTTTAGTATAATTAACTGGGTATGACGGCATATTCACCCTAACTTCCCACGTCAAAAACCTTGAAAGCACACTCGCTCGCCTACATCATTTTTTAATTAAACGGGCGCCGTATAGCAGGCAGAAACATCGCTTTAACATTCCAAAACAAGCTCATAATGCGAGTTTTCCGTGTGACGAATATTCCGGTGATACGAGAATTCCGCGTACGAAATGCCCTGTGCCGAGTTGACATTCCTGACAAGTGTACCTGTTACGACTAGGCTTATGAAGAGTGGACTTGTGACGAGTGGGCGTAGACCCGCGCCGGCCAGATGCATACCACCCGCTGCCGTGTCATACGCGTGCACCTGCCTTCTGTTTTCTTTCTTTTCATGACTTGTTTGTCCGTGTCGTTTTTCCGCTCTTTTTATACCAATGTACACTCATTTCCTGTCAAAACTGCCTGTCCTACAGCATTTTCTGCGTGACCGTTGCCGCCCAACAACAGAAGCCAAGTGTCTCATGTTTCAATGACCTTACCCTGATTCTCAGAACGGGTGTGTATGGGCAGATGTTCGCCCTTTGTGTGCATGGGCATATCTTCTTTGGACCTTCGTTCCGTGTGACTGATGTTCTTGCAGATGTCAAAAACGTGCATGGGCATATCTTGTTTTGACCCCTCTTTAACCCCTGTTGCCACGGGGGAGGGGGGAATTACCTTGTTAATTTTTTCTGTTTTGGTTCTTCTTCCTTTCTTTCCCATGATCGTACCGCGTGACTGTGTGTTCTTATTATCCCTTTTATAATTTTTTATTTAATTTTATGTTTTTCCCGCTCTCTCGTACATCTTTCATTCTTTTCGCTGCCCACCAACCATGATCCGAATTGTACAAACTCTCCCTTCTCTTGCCCTGCCCGCGCCCTTGCTACATTTTCAGTATGTATATAACTCTGACACCAACTTATTCTGTACTCTGAAGAAAGGAAGTCCTCTTCCTGAAACGTCAGTGAACTTTTATTTTTATGTGTAATGTCTTTCCCGTGTGTTTGTGTCTCTACTTACCGTATTTTTTCGCGCTCTGTGTGAGTTTTTTGTTTCCAGATTATATATATATATATGGCAAGTAGAGACAGAGACAAACGAGAAAGACATTAAAAATAACAATAAAATTTAAAATTTTACTGACGTTTCAGGAAGATGATTTCCTTTCTTCATACTCCGTACTCCTTTCTTTCTCCGTACTCCGAAGAAAGGAAGTCTTCTTCCTGAGACGTCGGAAAAATTTCAGATTTTTAATGTCTTTGTAGCAGCTTTACTCAGCAAATGCGTCAGATTTTCGGCACGTCCTCTGCTAGCGCAGCTGGAGCCAACAAGAAACTGGACGCCCGCATACAGCACCCGGATGAAACCTACGCTTTGTACGTAGAAGACGTCGTCGGACAGTGCCGTCGAGTCGGCAAATACATGCCAGAAGCGGATAAAGTACGACACATCATAAAAGGAATCTCCCCTTTCGCTTTCAATGCCCTGGCGAATCAAAATCCCACCACTTTTGCAGAAGTGCGGGCGATATGCCAGCGCCTTGACAATCTGCAAGCTATTCGCCTCCAGCATGATTCCTGGCCTACCAGCCCCTCTGGGAATGTGGAGCTGCGTGCTTTAAAGGGACACTGAAGTGATATGTAAACATTGCGAGATTACTAGCGCAAATTGTAGTCCGGAGTCCCCAGGCCATGTTTCGACCACTCTAGGCGCGTTTACGCGATTTTATTTAGTAGAAAAACTAATTCGAAAATGCTGTCCTCCTCTCTTTACACTCGCCCATTTTCTGTGGCGTTTTCGTGTGACGTCTGGAGGGGATGAGCTGGCAATTGGCTGAGCGCTACTGCACGGCTCCCCGGCCTTCAGACAGAGTCAGTCGGCCCAGCGTTTCGTCCCCCGGCCGCCGGCGGGTCGTCGCAATCAAGGAGGTTAAAAAAAATTGCTTGGTCGCAGTTCGTTCGCTTAGTTGAAATGAAGCCAGGACACGTTTGTGAATGGAAGAATGTGCCTTTCTTTACTTGGTTTGTTTGTACACTGTATCTAGCTCCAAGTCAAGGCCGCTTCACACAAGCGCTGCACAAGCGCACATGCGACGCTTCGCTTACTGGTACGCCAGTAGGAAAATATAAGGCCTCTTGAAGGCAGGAGAAGAGTCAGCGAAGTCAGTATAGGTACTAAGGAAATAAAATCAACTGATAATTTTACCGTACAGCGTAAAACTAGGGCGCGGGAAGCACTTTTTTGCGCTGGGCGAACAAGCACAGCGGTCAGGAGCACGACTACGCATCTGCGAACGCTTTTCCGTCTACGAAATGCAATTGCTAGACGTGAGCTACTGTGGAAACTCGGGCGACGCTTACTGCACGAGCGCAGTACAACGAATAGTCACCTAAGCTGCTTGAAATGCCAAAAACTAAATAAAAGTGTAAACCGGTTGTACAATATATACCCTATATTAGCAAGACTTTTGCATCCCACTTCGTGGCTCAGTGGTCTGGGGTGCTAGGTGTGTCACCGCGAGTGTTTTGCAAGTCGCGAGTTCGAATCCCCGCGGGTACGTGCTTTTTTTTGTAACTTAACTTTTTTGTTTTCCGCCGATGTTTTCTATATTGAGTTCACCTTTTTTTGGGCTGCAACGTTTATGGCTACAAGAACTAGTTCACAAAACGCGCGCAGGCTGGCACTGGCGCGCTAGCGAATTCTCGTTGGCGTGCTGTTGCCATAAGCACCTACTGCTTGCACGCAGTGGGCACAGGCCAGAATGAACAGACCCTTGGCCTGGTGCGAACACGCTTTTTACGATACAGGCATGAGGGAGGCAAGCTCCAAATATGGGGGAAAAGCGCATGACATTTGGCGTCTGCGGGTACGCGGAGGGCGTTCATGCACTGCGTAGGTCTCGGCTAGTGAATGCTACGACTACAAGCCATCCTGGGAGGCTTATCTTGTGCATTTTACAGCCGACAACATGGCAGAAGTGCGGTACGATGATTACTGAGATATTGAGAATGCCCATCCTACAACGCCATTGGTTATGTTTTACAGAACCGAAACCGAAACCGAAACTTGTTTTTTGCTAACCTTGGGCATTGTCCAATCACGGCGCCCCCCCCTCACAACGTCACAGCCTTAGTTGGTGCGGCCGCCGCAAATCGCGCATGGTAGTTTTTCTTCTTTCGAGCTTTGTAAAATAATTACCGATTTGTCAACCGGATAAACGATGAAAAGTGTGCTAATTTGAGCCAGTCTACGCAGTGCAAGCAAAAACGGGAGCTTGACAAATTCACTTCAGTGTCCCTTTATACGCGCTATTATACGCGAGGAGCTACAGCAACATGACGCTCCCTGCCCCCAGAATGCCCCTGTCTGCGCACATGGACTGAGGGACGTGATCGAGGAAGAGCTGGCGTGTATGACCAACATTCCCCACCCATGTCAGTCTGCTCCACTACACATTCATACGTACTCAGAAGCTGCGACCCGATCAAGCCTTCCCTTGGAACGCAACGTGCACCCGACTGCGGCCGCCCACTTGACCGCCCTCTCTGCGCCTTCAATACCGGCAGCTTACTCGTCAACGTGGCGACCAATGCGTGCTCCAGGCGACCGGCCTGTGTGCTTCTACTGCGGCATCAGAGGACACATTTCCCGTTTTTGCCGCAGACGCCAGCTAGATGAGCGCTGAGGCTATGCCCCCTTCGAACATGACAACCGTTTCAGCTACGCCCCCGTCAGCGTGGATACTCGCCCCTCCAGCCCGTTCGTCTCCCTCTCCTGACGCAATGGACTATCCGCGCGATTCTCGCCCCACTCGACGTCGTTCACCTTCGCCATTCCGTCGTGCCTTGTCACCATTTCGACCTGTTACCAATGCTCCCAACCGACAGCAGGAAAACTAGGTGCGGCCGTTTTTGGAGGGAAAACTGTATCACTTGGTCCGACCACAATTTCTCCTGAACTACCGGGTAATATGCTGCCTGTTTTTGTCGAAGGTATTGAAGTGGAACCATTAGTTGACACTGGGGCTAGTATTTCTGTGATTTGTGCTAATCTGTGTTCGCGTATCAGAAATGTCGACTCCTTATTCCGGTCCTTGTTTACGTGGTGCCAGTGACAATGACATCAAGCCCACTGCTTATTGTACCGTGCTTGTTTCGATAGGAGGAATTCTCAATTTCATCCAGTGTGCAGTTTCATCCGGCGTGTGCTCATGACCTCATTCTTGGATGGGACTTTCTTGCCTCTGCCTCTGCCGTTATCTCTTGTCGTAACCCGGCCATCCCTATTGCTGACACACAATATCTCAGTTGTCCAGACGTGTCATACCCCACCCTGAAGTTGAATGCCGGTCAAGTTTTGGAAGCAGGTTGTGAAGCCATTCTATCCATTTCTTCGGACGCATTCGCTGAAGGTGATGTTTTGGCGGTCCCGTGTACTCGATTTCTGCCGCAAGGAATTGCCATCGCACCATGCGTCCTTCGGTTTGTGAGTGGGTCTGCAGTCCTGGGTGCTTTCAACACCACAAAGAAGCCAATGCTGTTGTCTGAAGGAACTACAATAGCTTCGGTGGCTGATAGCAGTCCTGCTTCAGTGGTTTGCAGTGGCACGTCCCGTTCAATTAGCCCATTCGTGGCTGTGCTAGCGGATATGTCCGCTCATACTGCCACGCTGAGTCCCGACCATACACCTCATCAGGCCAAGTTACTACTCGATGTTTTGGCCAAGCAGCGGGATTCATTTGACGTCCATTCACCTAGGCTCACGCAGACTGCTGCAACAGAGCACCGAATCGGAAGGGACGGGTCAGTCGTGATTTGACGCAGACCGCACCGCGTCTCCTCATCTGAGCGGAAAATAATTCAAGATAATGTTGCCGATATGCTCAAACGGAACGTTATTCGCCCATCGACGAGCTCGTGGTCTCCTCCCGTTGTTTTGGTTGAGAAAAAGGATTGATCTGTACGGTTCTGCGTAGATTACCGGGCACTCAATAAAATCACTCGAAAGGACATCTATCCTATGCCCCGCATAGACAATGCCTTAGACTGTTTGCAAGGGGCCGAATACCTCTCAAGCCTCGACCTTCATCCGGGTACTACCCATACCCATGCACGAAGCCGACAAGGAGAAGACGGACTTTGCCACCCCAGACGGCCTGTATGAATTTAACGTCATGCCGTTTGGCCTCTGCCACGCTCCGGCCACCTTCGAAGGACTCATGGACACGGTGTTTCGTGGCCTCAAATGGCAGACATGTCTGTGTTATTTGGGCGAGTAGTAGTAGTAGTATGAAACTTTAATGAGCCTTATAAAGTAGGAGTGGTTCCCTAGTCCGGGAATCCAAGTGACGACCGGGCGACCGACGCCCTAGGTGCCAGTAGTTGCTGGACGTCCAGGTGGTCGCTGGTGATCAGGTTCTCCCACAGCTCATGGAGGGGGAGGGGGGAAGGAAAGGGTGGGAGGTCACGGTTATGCGTACACTCTAATAAAATGTGGACGAGTGTGCCAGGCTGAGAGCAAAAAGTGCATTGGGCGGGAAATTGAGTAGGGGAAAAATGTGGTGTAAGCGAATTGGATGGACGAAGGTATTCGTTTGGATGCGACGAATAGTCGTTTCTTCTGAATTGGACAGCTTGGAGTGAGGTTGAGGGAATCGTTGCCTGTCGAGTCGATGGTACTGTGTGATGTCCTGAAACGTAACCAGTGGTGTGGACTCCGCTTGTTCTTCTGGGGCCTGGGAGGAGAGTGCGCAGGCTTGATGATGGGCAAAATTATTGCCTGTCAATGTACAGTGGGCGGGTGTCCAGACGAGGGCGACGTTTCTTTGTGGCTGATGTTGCGAGAGGAGGCGGAAAGTTGGTGGGGCCACCCTCCCCGCCAAGAAGCTCCGACAGGCAGCTTGGGAGTCGGTTAAGATAACCGTGCTCTTGGTGTGAATAAGTGCGAGTGCGATGGCCAGTTCCTCAGCAATATGCGTGGATGTCGTGGTAATTGAAGCACATGTTATAAGGGACGATTTGGTGGTGACGGTTGCAACCTTGTGCTGCCCGCCTGGATACGAGCTAGCGTCTGTATACGCGACGTCCAGACGGTTCCCATAGATGTTCTCGTGGGTTTGACTCCGTGCTTGTCTTCTGCCCGGGTGGAGATCAGGGTGCATGTTCTTCGGTATTGGGCGAACCCGTACAGCAGATCTCCAAGCCTCGGGGAGGACAAGAAGAGCAGGAGGAGATGCTGGGTGCGCGAGTCGTAGGCGTTTGAGTAACCAAAGGCCCGCAGGTGTTTGAGTGAGCCGGATTTTCGACCACATTTTCGCAGCATCTGCAGCATCTTGACGAAGTACTGACCTGACCGGCCTGTCTAATGATGGTTGTGGAAGAGACTGTGCCGACTACATTTCTTGAGAATGACTGGACACGCAAAGAAAAGAAATAATCGCACTGCGACGAGCCCGACCAAATATAACCGACGACCATTGTTTCTCAAAGTAGACGACGGCTAATCGACATGCACCGATCTAAATTAGAACTCTTTAAACCCAAAACTAATATGTGCGTTGTTTATATCTTTATGTCTGCATTCTAACAGTAAAATGGACTTGATTTAAATATAAAATACCCTGCGAGTAGTTTGTAGCAAAAATAACCTTTGTTTGAGTCAGTATTTTTTTTCTCTTGAGCAAGGTTTCAATGAGGACCACTTTTCTTTTTTTTCTTTTTATATAATTCCTTCTTGGGAATGCAACGCACATAAACGCCTTTATAATCAAATGAATGTAATGTCAGCCGCTTATATTAGTAATCATGGGTGTGAACAGCTGCAATATTGTCATGTTCTGCAAAGATAGCGCACGCACGAGGCTCGGTCCAAATGCGGACTGGCCTACCCGGCCGGAAGCAGGTTTATTTCAATGGTTTTGAAAGCGCCGGCTCGTGGCGCTACAGCATGTTGCATGTGCCGGTAGGAACAACATAACATTCTTCCCTTCTTTAATAAAGGAAGCAAACAAAACGAAAAAATAAGGAACCGAACAAACATAATCAAACGCATGCTGTAAGTTTAGCTTCGTTACTGAGGCACATACCGCACAGCTGGTTTCCGGACGCGCGAGCTGCGGCGAAGTTGAGTCTGAGGAGAGACCACTGAGTTCGGGACGTCACCCATGGCACTGACACAACTACAGAGGTCACTGGAGATATCCAGGCCCTTTAGTTCACTAGGCGAACACTCTTAGTTGGAATGACACTGGCGGCCGCTGCTGGAATGTCGGCAGCGGCACCGCCTGCAGTATCCAAAACCATGGCGCGTTCCACGCTTGGGACATCCGAGCGGTTATCCTGGGTTGCCCCGGAGTGTTCCAACAGCTCAGGTTGCCACGGTACCGCCCGGACGTGATCGCGGTGTCTTGTACACTGGCGGCCGTCTGGCAGTCTGAGCACCGCTGAAAAACCTTTGTCTGCTTCCACCGTTGCCGGCACCCACGCGGGACCTGGGCGGAAATTGCGAGCAAACACAGTATCATCTGGTGCCGTGGCTGCTGCTCCTGCCGAGCCTTTGTTAACCCGGAGGCCTTCTGCGAGTTGCTGAGATATCACGGTTGTTCGTAAATCAGGCCGTAGCCAATCTAGCGCTGTTTTCAACCTCCGACCCATGAGAAGCTCAGCGGGGCTGCAACCGGTGACTTTATGGGGCATTGTCCGGTATGCAACCAAAATCCTGGCTAGCTGCACGTGCAAACCATCCCCCGCCTCCGGTTTCTTTAGCTTCTGATTGATAGGCTGTACCGCACGCTCCGCTGCTCCATTAGATGCCGGGTGGTACGGTGGTACAAGTATATGTCGGATGCTGTTTCTACGCAAGAAGACCTTGTATTCTTCACTCACGAACGCTGGTCAATTGTCGGATACGACCACATCAGGGAGTCCATGCACTGCGGACCTTTTTCGCAGGCAATCAACGGTGGCTGCAGCTGACGGGCTGGATACGAGAAACACCTCTATCCACTTCGAGAATGCGTCGACGGCTATGAATAAGTAGGTATTCCTCAGCGGTCCGGCATAATCTACATGAATCCGGGACCACGGCCTTTCCGGGAATGGCCATGGCTTAATCGCTGGCCGCCTCGGTAATCGCTGATTTTCTTGGCAGGTGCGGCACGCTTGTACCGCTGCTGTTACGTCATCGTCCATGGATGTCCACCAGACATGGCTAAGAGCCACCGCTTTTATTTTAGCAACTCCAGGATGCTGTTCGTGGAGCAGTCGTACCACGTCAGCCCGCATGGACGCAGGCACAACTACCCTGCTTCCCAGCAATATGCAGTCGCTCTGTACAATCATTTCATGCAGGCGAGTGGCGTACACCTTCCAAGGCGCTTCCTGGGGAATTCGTATACCCGTCCACAGTGATTCGCGAAGACGTGACAGGCATGGGTCTTTCCTCGTTTGCGGCTGCAATAGCTTGCGCAGACAGCACTCTGGGATAGCATCCTTGGAGCATAAAAATATCCGGCGGGCTCTCGACGGGCATCTCAGCTGTCGGAAGCGGAAGCCGGCTCAGGGTATCGGCGTGAGGAATGCGGCCACCCGGTCTGTACTTGAACACGTAATCATAGCCCGACAGGAAGAGTGCCCAGCGAAGTAGTCGAGGTGAACAAGACTCTGGAATCAGCTTATTAGCCGCGAGAAGCCCCCACATTGGCTTGTGGTCGGTTGCTATTTCGAATGGGCGCCCCCACAGGTACTGTTCGAACCGTGTTACGCCGAACACAACTGCGATGGCCTCCTTATCTAGCTGGCTGCAGTTCCGCTTAGGTGTGGCCAGACTTCTGGACGCAAAGGCAATTGGTCGCTCTTCCTCCGACGCTTCTCCCTGAGCTAGAATCGCGCCGAGACCATATGGCGACGCATCTGCGACCAGCACTGTAGTTTTCTTCGGGTCAAAATGCGTCAATGTGTCTGCAGATGCTAGGAGCTTCTTACTTTCGCCAAAAGCCTCCTCTTGACGGGACGTCTATGCCCATGGCGTACCTGGTACCAGCAAACCATTCAGAAGGTTGAGCACTGCCTACAAGCGAGGAATGAATTTTCGGTAAAAGTTGATCAGCCCCATATAGCTCTGCAAAGATTTCACGTCCTTCGGTCTTGGTGCCCCAAGAATGGCTTCGACGTTCCTGGGACGGGGATGCAGACCTTCGATGGTGATGACGTGGCCGAAGTACTCGACGCGGTCTCTCATGAATTCTCATTTCGCTAGCTTCAGGCGTGGGCCGGCATCCTGAAGGCGCTTTAGCACTTGGCATACGTTTCTCCAGTGATCCTCGTCGTCGCTTCCCGTCACCAAGATATCGTCAAAGTAGACAATGACGTGTGGCAGGTCGCCCAGCAAGTTGTCCATTTCTCACTGGTACAAAGCTGGCGCCGAAACGACGGCCAACTTCGCCGTCTTTACAGGGCGTATAATGTCTTCGCGCTGCAAACGCTGCAATTCTTCCACATACCTGTCACTAAGTGCAAACGGCACCAGCCGCGCCTTGTAGAACTTTGGCCTTGCTCCATCTTGCAGCGTAATCCTGGCCAGCACACCCTTCATCGTACCAAGGCTGTCAGAAAACACGTCGCTGAATTGTTCGAACAGGCCCGCAGCCGTGCTGACTGGTATAACTTCTAACGGATTCGAGATGGTAATGCCGAACGCTTTCATCCAGTCCCTGCCGAAAAGGGTCGGGCAAGCTCCGCTCACGACTAACAACGGCAACCCTGCCTCCTGCGTGCCGACCTTCACAGTCGCAGTTATCCTTCCCAAGACTGCGGAAACCTCTCCAGAACAGCTTTTGAGCTGCACGTCCGTGTGCTCCAGCGGTTTCTCTGGGAACTTGGATCGAAATTTCGCGTCGCTTATTATCGACACACATTCCGCCATCACTATCGGCACGTTATTGTCAAGAGCCTTGATTTTCACAGGTTCCGGCCTGGCAGCACGATGTGACCACAACGTGCACTCCTCACCTGATTCAGGCTCCGTTTCGGGGAGGTCGTTCATGTCGTGCACGGGGCGGGAGCAGTACCATTCCTTCCGTTCAGTGCAGTTTCTTTGCACACCCTTGCGAGGTGACCCTGCTGGCCGCACTTGAAACAGGTGGTGTTGCGGTGCCAACAGCGCGACGTTTGATGTTTCCCACCGCACCGGGAGCACCTTTGTTCAGTCACCTCCCGTGTTGACCGTTGCACGAAGTTTCCCGACTGTACAGTCGCGTGCGATTTGAAGGTAATCGCGCAAGCTTCGACCGTGCAAGACGATAACGCCCCCACGCGGCGTTTTTCGACGCACGCACCTGGGACCTAGTTTATGCACTCTCATCTCCTTCGGTCGCTGTTCCTTCAAGCAGTCATCACTCCCGTGGCTAGTAAACCACCCTTTCCGCTTTGTGGCGATTTTGTGTGGTTGTAATCACGTGTGCGCTTTCTCCTTGGTTATCGGGAGTGGTGATAGCCCCGATTGTTATAAATGCCTAGTATTTATCGACAATGTGTTTGTGCCCACCTTTTTGGTGACTGCTGTAAGATACAAGTGGGACGTCGTCGCTGCGTGTGCGTTAATAAAAGAGGAAGGCGTTACCGGTTTTGCCGCGGGAGTGATGGCTGCTTAAATAAACAGCGACCAAGGGAGAGAAGAACGCGTAAGCCAGGAACCAGGCGCAGCAAAACAAGCTGCGCGGGGGCGTTATCGTCGCGGTCGGTTTGACGCTCGCGCGATTACCTTCAAATCGCGCGCGACTGTACCAAATCCGCAGGAATGGACGGGCCGCATAGCATGTGCGAGTCTTTTCTTGCGGCTTCTATTGCTATCGCAAGTTTTTTTGCAGTGCCCAGATCAAATGCTGCGCTTTCAAAGAGGCGAGTCTGCATTCCGGGATCATTAATACTGCAGACAATCTGATCTCGTATCATCCGCTCAAGCCCTGCGCCAAAATTGCAATAATCTACTAGCTTGTTCAGTACAGCGACGTGGTCACTGACGCCCTCTCCTGCCAGCCTTTTCCCCGAAAAAAAGTTAAAACTTGCAAGTACAGTGGGGTCCACTGTTAAAGGGAAACGGCGAGCGCGTGGCCACTGCGCTCCGCGAACCGCCGGCTCCGAGAAATGGCGAGAATCGGAGACAGCCGGCACATGCGCACTGACCGCACGAGGCGAGAGAAGCCGCTGTGTCGTCTGCTACGGCGCTTCGCCCGGCCGCTGACATCCTTCGATTACGAAATCGCTCAGCTGTTTCAAGCTGATCGGCGCAGCGGAACGCCGTAGCAGACGACAGAGCGGCTTCTGCTGCCTCGTGCGGTCAGTGCGCATGTGCCGGCTGTCTCCGATTCTCGCCATTTCTCGGAGCCGGCGGTTCGCGGAGCGCAGTGGCCACGCGCTCGTCGTTTCCCTTTAACAGTGGACCCCACTGTACATCGGAAACTTTCGGCTTGAAGTGTGCGCCGAGGGCAGCGAAGATAACCGCAAGCTTTGCATCACCCGGCTTGGTAGGCGACAGCAGATTCCGAAGCAGCGAATACGTTACTGCGCCGCAGCTTGTCAGAAATACCGCCTTCCTCTTATCTTCGGCCACATCATTCGCAGCGAAGTACAGCAAAACGCGCGCGTGATATTCCGGCCACTCACTTGTGCTTGCGTCGAAAGCTTCCAGCCTTCCCACGGACGACATCACAGAAAGGGAGGATTTTAGAGAAGCAAAGGTCTAGCTTTGCCTGCACTGCCATAAAAAGCGTAGTGGCGGCGTCATGAACTACCGAGCACGCCCGCTTGGTGGCGCTGTAAACAAGCCTTTGTAAACATGGCGGATGCTTTTTGCACAGGCCGCTTGAGCTCCTTAATAACATGGCTGCCCTCGCACGGCGGCCGCCGGCTCGCTGCTCCTGCTGGTTCCTGGCTGGCACGCTGGCCGCGTGTTTATTTGCGCCGCGCTAGTGAAGTGATGTTACGCCGGGTGACCAGATGGCCGCGACTGGCACAGGCCACAGTGAGGAGCAAGTGAGAACAAATCGTTTATTGACATCCGCAAGTTTACAGAGGCAGGACATCATTTCATTTCGATCGCTGCAATTGTACGTCGCTTTCGTGACATTTTTTTTGCCATAACAACTAGTTCACTTGCGCTAAGATTTCGATCGAAGGGCACACAACCAGCACTCAGTCGACGATGAAAGGCGGCGGTATACAGCGAGCCTTACAGTGTATGCACTGAAGGATAAGCAAGGCAATGTCTTCACAAATAGGGATAAAATAGTCACAGTGGCCGAGGAGTTCTATAGGAATCTGTACAGTAGCCGGGACATACAGGATAATGCCGAACGAGACAGTAGTTCAGAGGGGACAGGCATCCCACCAGTAACGGGCCGAAGAAGTAAGGAAGGCTTTGAAAGAAATGAAAGGGGGCAAAGCACCTGGTGAGGATCAGATAACAGCAGCGTTCTTGAAGGATGGCGGAGAAATTGTACTTGAAAAACTGGCAAACCTGTATACGCAATGCCTAATGACCGCAATGGTACCGGAATCTTGGAAGAACGCGAACATCATCCTGATCCATAAGAAATGCGACATGAAGGACTTGAAAAATTACAGGCCGATCAGCTTACTGTTAGTCGTCTACAAGGTATTTACCAAGGAAATCGCTAACCGAATCTCTGCAACCTTAGATTTCAGTCAACCTAAAGAACAAGCAGGGTTCCGTAAAGGTTATTCAACAATGGACCATATTCACACGATCAATCAGGTGACAGAGAAGTGCGCTGAGTATAATGAACCCCTATATATAGCCTTCATAGATTATGAGAAAGCATTCGACTCGGTCGAAACCCTAGCAGTCATTCAGGCATTACGGAACCAGGGGGTAGATGAGCATTATGTAAGAATACTATAGGATATCTACAATGGGTCTACAGCTACCATCATCCTCCACAGGGAGAGCAGTAAAATACCTATAAGGAAGGGTGTCAGACAAGGAGACACAATCTCTCCAATGTTATTCACAGCATGCTTACAAGAAGTATTCAGAATGTTGGATTGGGAACAGGTGGGAGTAAGGGTTAATGTGGAATACCTCAGTAACCTCAGATTTGCTGATGACGTTGCCTTGCTAAGTAACTCGGGGGACGAATTGCAAAGCATGCTTTCCGCACTTGGCGAACAGAGTAGAACCGTGGGCCTGAAAATTAATATGCAGAAAACTAAAGTAATGATCAATAACCTCGGGACAGCCAAGCAGTTTGAGATAGGTGGCGAGGCAGTGGAAGTGGTAAGCGAATATATCTACTTAGGGCAAGTTGTGACCCCAGATCCCAAACATGAGGCACAGATAATTAGAAGGATCAGAATGGGGTGGGGTGCATATGGCAGACATTCTCAGATAATGAATAGCAGCCTACCATTGTCGCTGAAGAAGAAAGTGTATGACAGCTGCATCTTACCGGTACTCACGTACGGGGCAGGAACTTGGAGGCTCACTAAGAGGGTTCAACCTAAATTGAGAACGACTCCGCGGGCAATGGAGGGGAAAATGATAGGTGTAACATTAAGGGACAATAAGAGAGCGGAGTGGGTCAGGGAGCAAACTGGTGTTAAGGACATATTAGTAGAAATTAAGAAGAAGAAATGGACGTGGGCAGGGCATGTAATGCGAAGGCAAGATAACCGCTGGTCATTAAGGGTAACAGAGTGGATACCTAGAGAAGGCAAGCGTTGCAGGGGGCGGCAGAAAGTTAGATGGGCAGATGAGATCAAGAAGTTTGCGGGGATAAATTGGTCACAGTTAGCACAAGACCGAGGTAATTGGAGAATAATGGGAGAGGCCTTTGCCCTGCAGTGGGCGTAGATAGGCTGGTGATGATGATGATGATACAGCGAGCGTCATAAGTTCGCACGTGCGATGTGCCCACCTTCTGCATCCATCACATTGGAGAGCGGCGACGTTGTCATACACAACCTTTTCGCAGCGGCTGCAAGTAGGACGTGACGACGTGCGCTTGGGGCCAGGATTGATCGCAATGTCTCCACCGAGCAAGAGGCACAACGTGACTGTCGGGCGGCCAGGAAGGGGTGCGCACATGTGGCGGCATACCTTGGGGCGATGCTTCAGCGAGGTGGTGGGAACCAACTCCGTGCACAGCGCGCGAGACAGACTTGTAGTGGCGAGCACGCTCGGACGGGCGCATCCGTCATGAGGAGCAACACGTACGTTTGGCGAGGTCTGGACCGAGGCGAGTCCGTAGAACGAAGAATGATGCCAATAGCAAGAGGAGTCGCAGCCTGGCTATAGGCCTAGATGGGCCATCAGGGCAACAGGCTCACGCGGGTCGCTGAGCTTTCCCAGTGGCACGTATCACACTGCCTGCATGTTCACAGCGCAGAAATACTCAAGAAAACAATAAGTTAACAGCAATCCAGCTTGGCTTCGCTTGGCTTGGTGGTTGCGAATTGGCGGCTTTGTGGTTGCGAATTCAGAAGCGAGGTGGTGCACCAGTCGGCTGTTCGTAAAAAGTTGCGTACATTTTGCTCAACGGATGTTTGATGCGGAACTTATTAATAATCTTTTTAAACAACACCTTGTAAGCGAAGTTTGTTGGCTCTCTGAGTCACGGAATGAATGTTTTGTAATCTCTACCAAAAGTAACCTCTCGGTTGCGCCGTATGGTGGAGTTGATGATCGAAAACTGCGCAGTAGGTTGGTCACGTGGGGCGTCAATTTTTACGCCGCCTATAGAGAAACCAGGGAACGTCCAAGCTTGAGAGGCCTGACGACATGCTTATTCCAGTGGCACGAGAGTTGCTGCCGCGCCCAGCTTGCAGGTTTTAATCCTCGTCGCCAGTTGTCATGTTCTGCCAAGATACCGCACGCACGAGGCTCGGTCCAAATGCTGACTGGCCTACCCGACCGGCAGCACATTTATTTCAATGGTTTTAAAAGCGCCATCTCGTGGCGCTACAGGATATTGCACGTGCTGGTGGCAACAACACAACAAATATAACGAGCTATTTTTTGTCACCGCGGATATTCATTTAGCGGGCACACAACGTTTGTGGGCGCAGCCCCTGCTACGCTGTAATCCTGTCGTCAACCCTAACGCTCCGTTCGTAAAAGAGAATAATTGATGCTGCGGAGCTGATTGAAATTTGCGAGTCAAATTTGTACCTTTTTTAATACATGGCGCGTCGCAAACTTTTAAAAATGTTAGTTGCCAGTCTTTTTGACATGCGGATCGTTTGGGAAAGCGTCAAGGTTCTGAGAATTTTTTCTTAGTGTTTTAAAATTTGAAAAAAAAACCAGATATGCAGTACTATTAAAAAAAAAGAAACAAGTGTTTTCCAAAAGTGTATTTGCTTTTTTTTTTGTGGAAATACTGTTTTCAAATAGTTAGTGGTCTTTATAATTATCTCTGTCCTTTACTTTTTGGATCTATTTTAATTGTTTAGAGAATTGTAACATTTTTTATTCGACGCAATATCCTCACCCTTTAGAACTTAGCTTTGTATAACACAAGCCATGCTCTGGGTTGTGTCGATAAGGTGCTTGTGATGCGAATGCACGCGAAGCACTTTGTGCCTGTCAAAATGCTCCCGAAAACCAACAATTGTTGTACTACTAAATCTTTATCATACCCAGACGAGAATAATTGTGCTTCAGGTGCGTTTTGATAAAAGCGACCACTACGGTATGAAAAAAAAAACGCAGGAGCCAGGTTATGCATTTTATTTTGCCATTATTATTAGCGATAAGCAGTTGTTTTCTTTGTGCAACAGGCTGCGCCCGTTACGGCGGCGGTAGTAGAACGCACGTCTTCTATGGCGCGGTACGTTCCGGTACAGGTACACATTACACATTATACAGTACACATTTTATACACACTTACGGCATCTTCTGTGTGGGAATGCAAAAAAAAACATTACATTTCTTATTTACGCTGTGCTTGTCTCCGTGCACGGTAATGCGCGTTTGGTGAGCGTCACCTTTTTTTGATGATGTGTTGGTAACAATAAAGATGCCTGTCTGGTGTGCAATCTACTCGTCGCAACTGTCGCCGTGGTGTAGTGTGGCGATGATTTTAGCGGAAGCGCACGCATGCGTCTTTTCCGGCCTAATAGACTTTGGTGCCCTTGCAACTCCCACTGTGGCGTGCATCGCGGACGACCACTTTCCGTACCTGCCACCCATCCCCCTGGGTGGGTAAAAGCCTGGTACCAATGGTACCAATAATACCACAGTGGTATCAACACCACAACGTGCATCGCAACCGCAACAGCGACGAGAGGAAAAACGTATCCACTTATGCGACTGCGTGCTGTGGGCTTCATTGTAACGATCATTTTCCAAGTGCGTTGTTGTCTTCGTCATATTGTTATTATGACTGGGAAGATATGACAATCGCAGTTTTAGCATTGCATGCACGCTATTCGCGCAAACGTGCTTTGACACTATCGCAATGAGTGTGGTCAGAAAACTTACACGGGTTGCCTCAATTCCGATTCTATTCCCCCATTACCATCGTCGAAATACTTTTTTCTATATGCCGGGTTTTCAGTGTTTCATATTTGCTCGTTTTCATTCTTTCACTTTGTTCGCCCTACATACAGTCTATTAGAATTAAAGTGATTTGATACCTTGTGGGTATCCATCATCCTTAGAATTAAGGATTAATAAAATAACGCGCCGTCATTATTCTCACAGCTCTCACGCAGCACTGAAATGCCGAGGGACTCTGCCCACAACGGGTTCGAGAGCAAGCCAGGACTCTCGCACGCGTGTACGTCATCAGTCACTTCACAACGACGCGATATCTTGCATATTACAGGGGTTTATTACGTGGACAACCACGATACAAAACAATACACGGCGTTAGGCACTTAGCCACTGGGGCATGCAACCGTCAGCAGTTAGTGACCGCCGGTGTAGTCGCCGGCCGTGACGTTTTCAGAGATAGGGGAAAGGACTCTGTGGCCGCTATTCGCCGCGAGGCCCACCACTGGAGAGGCCGGCGCTGCGATTGTTTTGACGTCACTTGTAGGATCACGGTTCCTATTTTGCTGCATATTTGGCTTGCAGCGAGTGACACTTCGCTTTGAAAGGGCGTTCTAAGGGTATTTTGGTGTTAATTTCTGTCGTTTGAAGTTAATTCTCAGTGCGTCACGCGCAGTTTGATCTCATAGAACTTTATAACCGTACCAACTATGGTACATTATCCGCAAACAAGAGCATGGTGGTGTATGACGTATGCGACCAAAGTGTAAGCACCGACTTGTTTCCTTCATCAACAACGTGGACTACGACGATCGCCGAGTTAAGTTTCTAGATTTCCCTTGCTTGCAAGAGATGCATAAAGCAGGAAATTATGAAGCGTTTAGTGCTCGAAGAAGCACTTGCACCCACCGTGCCTGCCCGCGCGGTCTACGGTGCGACTCGAACTGACTCAGGTCGCGGCAGCTACAACTTGTCCCCGCCTTCTAAATTCACACAAGGCGTGGAAAAAACTCCCAGATTGGTGAAAAGGGATGTTAGTGTAATAAAAAATCGTGCCAGGTAGGGTCATCGGCTGTGGTTTTCAAAGCAATGGTCACATATCTTCCGCGATTTACGCTGACCGTCCATAGAAGTCGGTGTAGGCAGCGCAGGCCCACTTACCCGCGGTGTGGTGAGTGGCCGAAGGTTGGCGATACCTGCGCTCAAGTATCAGCCAAGGCCGTGGCAGGAATCTTGATCATCGATCGCTTAGCCGGCAATCACCGTGGTTACAGATAGGTGGTGAGGCAGTGGAAGTGGTAAGTGAATATACCTACTTAGGCGAAGTAGTGACCCATGATACGAACCCTGAGGTGTAGATAACTGGAATGATGAGAAGGATAAGTATAGATTCGGCCGCCATTCTCAGATAATAAATGCCAGCCTAATATTGTCCCTAAAGAGGAAAGTGTAGAATAGCTGCATCTTCCCGGTACCCACCTACGGGGCAGAAATTTGGAGGCTCACTAAAATGGTTCAATCTAAAATGAGAACCACTCAGCGAACAATGGAACAGAAGATGCTAGTTGTAACGTTAAGGAAAAAGAGCAGAGCGTTTCAGCGAATAACAAGTACGTGTTAAGGTCATCTTAGTGGAAATTAAGAAGAAAAAACGGGGGTACGAAGGGCATGTAAAGCGTTAAAAGTAATCGAGTGGATCCCTAGTGAAGGCAAGCGTGCAGGGGGGCAGCAAAAAGTAAGTGCCCAGATGAGATCAAGTTTTGTGGGAATAAATCGGTCGCAGTTAGCACAGGACCGAGATAATTTGAGCTCTATGGCAGAGGCCTTGGCCCTGAAGTTGACGTAGACAGGTTGTTGATGATGATAATTATAATGATGATGACTCGTGAGGACTGATGAGTTTCACTAGAAGTATTGAGTATGGTTCCAAATGAGTATGCGATGAGTGAGTGCAAGTGATTTTAAGTACTGTACTGACAAGATTTTTAAAACTGAGTTTGAGTGAGTACAGCGTAAAGGAAACGAACTGGCATTGAGTTTGAGCGAGTTCTTTCTGTTTTGCCAATCCATGCTGCTAAGCAACCAGTTAGCACTGTAAGCCTAAAATAGGTAGGGAACTCCCACCTAAATTTCACTGTCTCTGCTCAATTCAAACATGTGCCAAAATTTTGTTTCGTGACAGAGAGTATGATAGCAACGAGGTATTTTTAGTGAACACCAAAAAGACGGGATCTTATATTGAACCACTACCGCAAAACTTCTGAAAGAACACCCATTCGCTTTACCAATGGCACATCTGAGATATTTATGTCACAAAGGTGGCGGATTTGTGGGTGACCTGAGTGTGATTTGTGCACTAGACACCTTGAATAACAGCGCGGAAAAACTCGCACGGAGAGAGGGCAAACAGACACGAGCGCGGACAAGCAACGGGTGAAATGTTATTAAAGTTGGCAATAAATACAAGAAAAGGAAGTATTCATAGGCCATGGATGTAAAAACAAGATAACCAAAGAGCATAAAAACGCGGCTTCTGGTGTTAAAGGTGACAAAACAAACACAAATTTCTTTTTATCCGGCCAGATAAGCAATCTCCAGCTCAAAAAAAAGAATAAGAAGAAATGTGTGTGTTTTATGACCTTTTGCACCCGACGCCGCTTTTGAGCTCTTTGCTTATCTCGTTTTTACTGATGTGTGAATACGTTCTTTTTTTCGATGTATTGCCCAGTTTAATAAAATTTCCCCTAGTTGCTCGTCAGTGCTCGTGTCTGTTTGCCCTCTCCCTGTCTGAGTTTTTTCGCGCTGTTTTTCAAGGTGCCATGTATACCCAGCTAGCCCAAAGTCAAGCTTTATTTCGTGCACTAGATTCCCACGCACATTAAAGATCCCCTGGTGGTCAAAATTAATCCGGAGCTCTTTACTATGGCGCGCCTCATCACCTGCGTTGCGTCGGCGCGTCAATTACTACAATCAGTCGAGGATGATTCGTACTTTCGGGCAATCTAAAATATTTATTTTTTCGTTAGCAACATCCGCAGGGTACCTCTCAGACGCGCGCGCACGTAGATAATCAACCATACGGCGTATTCACTATACCATTAAATAAACTCTAGGAGAAACAGTAAAATATAATTTATTAAGCGAAAACACTACCCGTCAGACCACGAGAAGATGTAATATATGCAGCACTTCAAGTTGAAGGCTTCTCGAGAGTTGACGAGGGTTTTATCGATCCTATTTTTTTAATTTAGTGGAGCGGTACTCAGATGTTTTTTTATAAGCGTATTTTGTGGAAAGCCTGATGGTGTGGTTCTTATTTATACTGGGTGGCTCTTCATTATGCTTGCTTTAATTGTATTTTGCTCAACCGACTTGGTTACATTTTATAAATTTACAATTGGGTTTAGCGTGTGTTTTTCATTATTGTTGGTTCAGGCACCCATGGGGGGCTGAGTCATTTCTTGAGAGACCGCTACTTTCCGTGTTTGTTTCAACCAAGGAAAAAAAACACTCTGCTGTCAGATGCCCTGGCCCCTCCTATGTCCAGCTGCTACGGAGCACTAGTACAGATTAGGTTTGAGGGGAGCTGAAACAACGCATCGGACTGTCCAGATTCAGCCAATACCCAGCCCACCGCACCTTTCTTCTTGTGAATTCTTTGAAAATGAATTCTATTTCGGGCTATTTCTAATGTGTTGCGAAAACAAGTTTGCTTCTTTTATTATTTTTTGTGTCACTCCAGGAGATCGCTATGCAGCCTCATCCTTTCTGTGTAAACAACCCATGCGCCGTTTTCTAAAAAAAATTGTATTTACTGTACACATAAGCACCGCATCCCCTCTTCTCGTTTTGTCTTGATTGCTGTTTTGGTTTTTTGCAATTAGGCATGAACCGCCAGGGACCTAGTCCGCGCTCTACTAGTTTAAAACGAAGAATTCCTGCTGCGTCAATTTTTGTGTTGCCTATGAACTTGTGTTTATACCACGGACGAAAGGGTACCTCTTGCGAAGCGGGGTTTCTGAACACCGGTTCGTCATTGGCACTCAGAATCATGATTTCCCGATACCACCAAGCACCACTGCTTTTCCCCAGGACTGTACTTGGATTCAGTGTTTACCAGCACGATCGTCTAAGATTGCAAAACGCTTTATGGTTATCTCCAATGCAATATCAGTTATCTCACAACTGCACATCCAAGCACAGACACACATGTACAAAACGTAAAAAGTAAAGCGAAAACAAAACAAAAGGTGAAAAGACAGAATCGCGAGTCTCATTTTGGAGCGCCGGGTAGTCCGGCAGAGCCCACGACAGACAATCCGAAAGCAGATGAAATAATCCAACGATTATATTTGTAATGCTATAAGAAGCGCGGTAATATTTTGACATGAATAGTATCACCTCTTATATAAAAATTTGTGATCATCTCTAGCTGGGGGTGAAAAGAGGCTTTCGATCTGTGTCATGATGCACCGCCATTCCTGGTTGGCCCAGAATTGCCAAGGTAACGTCTAGTTTCCGACAAACGAAAAATGTTTTTACTTATTTGTTAAACAAGCAGGCAAATGACCCTCTTCTTTTTGGGTTTAAACAAAATATTCGATAAATTGGCACTTCCATATCAACAGTGATTGCGAATGGAGGAATGGGTGGGTCTCTCAGAAAGATTTTTTTCATTCTCCTCAATTACGTCCATCCTCTGGTTCTATTTTTTCTTCAAATTTTTCACGTATCGTTTTTATAACTACGGGAGAGGTCAAGCCGTTAATTGGCATTACGTTCGAGCCCATCGGCACCACTATGCCGACGATAACGGTGAAGACCAGGTGTGCGGGGAGTGCCGTGTCGTGTGAGAACAGGGTTAGTGTTAATAAACTAAAAGTGTTGTCGCAATAAGATGTGCGACGCCTTAGTAATCATCATGTGAAATTCTTGCTACACACTCTGTCAAAATTTTGTGGGCCACAACAGATTCAAATAATCGTCTTTACCTTTCACTGTGACAAAATATTTTAAGGTAATAAGAAAGACAGACGTTTTCGCCAGCTTTCCTGCATAACAATTCAGCTTTGTTCAGGACGTAAGCTTGTACACTTAATTTTTTCCAGCTTGCGCGTTTTCAGATTGGCCGACAAAATTTGGCAAAGTTTGTACTTATGTAAACTTTTTCAGTGCAAGTTGAATGTATGATAAAGGGCGTAATAAGAATTGCCGACGTCCATTTAAATGAAACGAGGACGAGAATGTTACACCGTATTTAATCCGCCGATTTCATAGGTTGGTCATGCACTTTTTTGTGGTAATAAAAGTAAAGGTGCCCGTATAAGGATATCCGAAATCAGGTGTGGGAACTGTGGGCCACGAAGACAAAATACACCTTACCTGAATTTGAAAGAAGTAGGCTTTCGTAACTCACTTGGCTCCATTACAGCCACGAAGGACGGTTTTGTAACCGAAATAGATCGAAGTATATTAAAAACATTCAAATTTTACGCTCCAGTGACGTAATATGAACATTGGTGACATACTATGGATCATCAGAAAAATCATAGTTGTTAGTGTATCAACTACCTACTAGCATAATGGTGTTACAATAAACGGGAACTACAGACCCCGCTCTAATCGCCCAGTTATGTTTATTGGCTGTTCCTTAGGTTGGAAGCCACAAATCACACAAATAAATTTCTCTAACGTCATTAAGACCCCACCAGAAGGTTTTTGGGTAGTCGCGACTGCATCATATGTTCTCTTTATTATCTAGATCATTTCTTTCAATTTTACGTTATAATGGGCCCTACTGTTTGCGTAACAAAGCAGTCTTTTAAATGAACCAAGCTGGTATTTGTCTTCATGGCCATTTTAGACAATCGTCCCTCCAGTTGCAACTGTGCCATGCAGGTGAACAAATAACACATGTCGATTGCTAAAGGAACCGTTAAATCATAGATGCGGAAATACCTTTCCACGTATAGCAGGATACGATTTCATGGCCTCCATAACTGCCAAGGCTGCACCAACAGAGCTCTCGGATATTAAGTTGTGGCCACAGCCATGGCCGATCTCTGGCAAGGCGTCGTACTCCGCCATGAAAAGCACAGTGGGCCCTGCAAGTATAGAAGAAAGAAGAGTAAAATGCGAACTATTACGTCACTGTAAAGAGATTGCGGCAGGGTTTACGCCTCTGCAGCTTTTGCAGCCTGCGCCGTAAATTGACATTGAATTTGATGCCAAAGCCATAAGTGCCCCATTCTTCGCAAAACCATAGTTTTTGTTGTCCTCCATTCAATAAAATGGCCGCCACTGTAACGATCAAACAAACAAAAACATTTTGTTCACCCCATAGGATATGAATCCGGGGCTCTACAGTATCTGGCGATACTAAACCAACTGTGCCATCCCACACATTCCTTTACATGAAAGAAACTTTTACCAGAATAACAACAGCAGGAAGAAGGCGTACTATCCTTGCACATCAAACGCTGGAAGCTACCACCAAAATATTACACCGAAACGCCCGCTACAAGAGAAATCATGACGTCACAATATTTCACATTGAAAGTCAGTCAGTGACAGGCCGCTTTCGAAAAACTCAAAACAAGCAAGAACATCGCTTTAATGTTCCTACACAAAACACACCAGGCCGATCTCCACTTGAAATAGGCCTGTCTTTGAGATTGCGCAGGCTCAACATAACGCTATATCAGGCTAGTTCACCATATACCAGCACAATACGAGCGGTGGAACAAATATTGCTGTAGTTGTTCCTTTATCTGGATCAAGTGACCAGTTGGGGGATTGGCCAGGAATCCAAAGCATTTGAGGGGCTAATGTACCTACGTCACAACATTCACAAAATAGTGCCGCTTTGACATTAAAATTCAACTTTCGTAAGGCACATACGACCCCAGGAAGCCCAGTCACAAGACATCTTGAAGTAGGGCTTCGCTACGATTGTAAAACATTTATTGAGCATAAAAGTGGGGTATTTCTTAGTCCGTGAAGGTGCGATTCACTGCAGCATCTCGAGAACGAGCGATAAAACGCTCAGACTTTTCGCCCAGCGACCTGGCCAGCTCGCGATCCCACAATAGGGGGAACGGGAAGAGGGTTTGGCCCGTAGGGCCATACCCCCCTGGGGTAGGCCTTGTTCGAGACGGAGCAAGAGGGGCATTGGTAGGGTTTTAATTGGAGAGGGAGATGTAGTAGAGTATCGACGACTCCTAATATTTGTTGGTCTGTAGTCCACATGAAATGTGAGCCGCTTGTCTGTCGAGAGAAAAATTATAAATTAACAATCAGTTGCTTGCGTGAGAAACGAGCTATTTAGACAAATTCCTGTCAATGCGTCCCACCTCCGGTCACTCAGAGGAGCATTTGAGCACAGTCGTACTACTTGATTGGCTTTGGTGTAAGTTTACCGCATGCTATCTGTTAAACTTAGCATAAGGCCGCGCGAATTCCATTGAGAAATAAAAGGCGAAATTTATTGTGCACTATACCGCAAACAGCATGAAATAGTTTGAAATTTGAAATAGTATTCTTAATCCCAGAAAGACTGCGTGGTGCAGAATTCGTAAAATCTGCCGTGAAGGAAGACGCAAAAATCGTTGTCATCTGCTTTCGGATTTTTACACCCCTCCAAGTAAGAAGTTTAAAATGGTCAGCTCGTCCTTCCCACTTATTGATCCGACAAGCGCGTGCTTTACATCATAAGTGATGATACTCTGGTGAGTCCTACGGAATCTCACAACGAAATGATTGAAGGTTGCTTCTTCCCCATAAACTAGTTTGTTCTTGGGGATTGTACCCTCTACTGAAAGACACATTAGTTCTGACGAAATTTCACTCTCTTCAGTCTTTGCCCGGTGAGCTGCAACAACAAGCCTCATTTATCAGTGAAAGATTTTAACTTGGGTAAGGGTTTGACTGGTTTCAAGTTTTGGGGCACCATCTCTATTTTCATTGACATCACTGATAGGGAGCGTAATATTTCTGATGTGATACATGTTCGCAATATCTAGCGGTTCGTAGCTTTACAATATCTGATGGCAATGCACCGACCCATTGTTTGTTTCTAGCGAGAACACACAGTCTCATAGCCAGTTCCAGCATGTGATATTGCATACACCCTAGTGAAAGGTTGTTTGCTCCTATTAAAGATTTTTCCAATAGCAACTCGATAGCAAACTCCTTTCACAGTGAGTGGGAGCAGTTCAAAAACCGGCTGGACGAGGTTTTGCGTCACAAGGCATGCTGCGCCCGCCTCACATTTCATTAAGAAAAGTCTGAGGTTAAGATGCCATTCTTGGGTCACGACAAAATGTAGAAAGTTTGGCCTAATAAATATATTTTTAAAGGTTGAACATTCTGAAAATTGCGAAATATAACAGACCTGCCTCCTTAGATGTATGTTATTTTTGGTGTATATGTTCTATCTGTTAAGTGAAGCTATTTGTAGCGAGGGATCGGGCCAGTCTTATTTCGCATGGTGAAAACCGACGGTGCCGAATTTTATGCGATATTTTTTCATTCTGTGCAAAAAAAAAAAAGCTTTTACAACTCATACCGTGGTAACGGATTTTGAGTAGATTAGTTATTATTAGGCAACATTTTCAACATCAGTAAAATATCATCAAGATTGCAAATGTTTCCCAATGATTCTCGCAATAGAATCCGGAGCATTTTATTTTTTTCATTACGTTGTGTGCGTGTCTTTCCCTATTAAAAATAGCCCTTGAAATGGTTTTATAATTTGTGAAATTTATGTTGGTTTTATGCATTTATTCTCCTAATTATTGCTAGACATCCGTTCGTTTGCATTCATTATCGGGGCCCCTTTTAGATTGAGGAAACATGATCCTAACAGGCGTTCTTTCCTCTAGCTTTCTTGCATACCTCGTGTCTTCCGCCTGCTCGCACGAGATTATAGTAGCCACGATTTGTTTCGGCGACAGATAACTCCGCGGGCATTGGTACTTTTGTTTCATAATTGGCTGTGGCAAAAGTTTGGTTTAAGATAACAAGATCCAAACATCACGCATTTATTCCGTTTACTTGCAACACCGATAGCTGAAAGTACGAACAATTGCTTCATCCAAAGACATTGGTAATGAAATGCTTAATAAATGACCGCACGAAGTCTACAGTTTTCTTTCGAGATCCGAAAAAAGTGTGTTTTGTTATCGCTATTAAAGGCGATAGATTTGTACGTTTCGCAAAACGAGTACTTTCCATGCTGCTCCATGATCGCTATTCCTAGTATTGTTTTCATAGGTTATAAATTAGCTTTGCCGGATTTAGTACTATTTTTCTCATACGCTACAGTTTGAAATAGATGTAGTGTTCCCTTTACCTGCCAAATATATGATAATAATTTCACCTGGTAAGCCAGTTACATTCACTGAAATGCAAAAGCAGTCCCAGTAGGTTATCAAGTATTGCGATTGGAACACCCCTGATTTATTGCTAGTAGAGGGATTCCCGTCTTGTTGAAGCACGATAGTAACTTCTTGTGGTGCAAATCACATGCAGGCATAAAGGACTATAACAGCCCCGTTCAACTGGCTCCACGAGGTTGCGGTTCATTTAAACTTTTCTGTTGCAATGTTTACCTCCAAAATTACCTCAAAATACAAAAATATGACAGTAAAATGCTGAAATCTAGAAAAATCGTCCCTGCAAGGCTCAATCACAATGGAGAATAGGAGGTCGCGTGTATATGGCGTGCATTTCTTCGTCCCAGCGCCTTTCTGAAGGTGACGCGCATCGGGCTGTCTCTGTTTACAGGCGTAGGATTGAGTACAACAACAAAAGTACAAAGGCCTTCCGGATCAGATTTCCCGACAGCTGTTCCCAAGTTTCTATACTGTTTTTCAAAATAATAAAAAAAAAGCTGTGAGTATGACCATCGGCTCGTAAAGGTAAGGGCTTTAAAAGCATACTTTGTTAGAGTTGCCTCGAGGCCGGCGTGCTATCATGATATATTACGGGAACGTAAATCAAACCTGATGGAAGTCAAAACATGTTTTGATGCAGATTCAAGTTTGTTAAGGTTAAAAATAGGGGGAAATAAGGAACGAAAAAAAAACCGAAATTCACACAAGAGTATTTCTATATATTATACGGTACAAATAAGAAATTACCCTTGACGTAAAATTGAGAAATCATGGTAAGTTGCGTAGTAACAAAGAAGAAAAATAGCACGTCTCTTCCAATATGATTCTACCTCTCCTTTGTTTGCAGGCCGTAAAGTGAATGTGATTGGTTTAGCCACTAAACTTCAACATTTATTGAAAAGTTTGGCTCACTTATGTTGAGTCGAATTTATGTTAAACGTAAATACTCACACTGCAGCTAATCACAAAAGTTGCGAATTCTTTTACCGAGAACTTTAGTCCACTGCAGTAGTTCTTGCGCTATTGCAAAATGTGGTCTACAAAAGTTTAACATGTATGACAGATGTTGGTTTTTCTCTAACGGATCAGAACGAAACCTGCGCGACGACGTATTAACATCTATTCAAGAAATCTCTTCTAGGTTTCAAAGACTGGAATTTACCTTCTAATACTGGCGTTCTCAACTTTTGAGAACACGCAACCAGGACAAGTTGGCTACTTTTAGAGAAATAATAAACGTGCCTTTGCGGAAGTAGAAATTCAAGGCAATGTTTCCAGTGACCTTGAAGCGACGTGGTGAAAACGAGGCGTGAAGCACCCCTATCAAGTGTGACATTATCGAACGCTTTGCGGAAGTAGAAATTCAAGGCAATATTTCCAGTGACCTTGAAGCGACGTGGTGAAAACGAGGCGTGAAGCACCCCCATCAAGTGTGACATTATCGAACGGAAACCCTAAAGTTTTGTAAACAGACAGCTTGTCTTTATAATTTAGGAACCAAATAAAGTTGTGTGGAACTCGCGGTGTAGACCGGACAGCCCCCTCTCCCTCGTCCCCCTCCAAAAAATGGCGTTGTCGGCTATTTTTCGGAAAATATTCTGACAGGCAATTCGTGGATGCATTGAATATGGCACTGATCTTTTACACACTTTTGAGGCAAATTTTAAAGGCGAATTACCAATTTTTGAGGTGAAACAATTTTAAGGCAAATATTAGGACTAGAAAGGGTTTAAGATCGGCAATAAATAGCACAGTTTAAAACTGTGTGGAAAGCAATCAAACTACCAATAACCTGAAAGCCAACATTGACAGGTGAATACGTGAATTGAATAAAGCCGGGGCCCTGTGACATTTAACACACGTCTCTTCACTTCAAGCTGTCTTAGATAAACCACCAGAAAACAAGGCGCAGGATAAGGCACTCTTTTCAAGGGTCATGACACTCGAGATAAGGCTGTAGATAACAAATCAGGGGCGTATTTTGACTTCATTCAGACACTCCATGTCACCAGCGGTGAGGAAAAGCAGAAATAAGTGTTCAGTTGTCCGAGCCGCGTTGAGAAATACCTACATTTCGTAAGGCTTCTGCAGAATGAGACGCCAGCCATCTGCCAATTTGAGATATAGTGGTGCGCGACGATCGCATTTATTGCCCGAAACCATAAGAGCATAACAAAGCCGATCGATGATTTAACGCGAATATAGAAAGCAACTAAAGCTGTTAGAGAGTGCTGTGGAAAATATTTCCCATTGAAACTACTACACGTTACGTCTTCGCGCCTGCATGTCAGTCCAACACCGAACAGATTAAAGTTGCCTTTGATCTCCTGTTAGCCTTCACATCGGTGACTACATTAGTTTCATGGCGATAAGAGAATGGCGATGATTAACGCTGATGGGCTGTGCGGCATCATTACCATCACCACCATCATACTCATCATCGTCATCATCACAGCAATTCCCATCAACACAGTTGGCAGCGCTTCACCATCATCATTATCAACCTCGCTGATCTTGGAAGGGGCCGAGTCGCTGTCTTAGAATAAACAAACCACCCGTTGCGGCCAGAGAAGACAGGCCAGGGCCCAAGCTCTAGAGAAAATGTACCGTAAAGACGAAAGGACGGTTTATACGGAAGCAGGAGCAATGGGGGCAGTTGTAACATCTAAAGACAAATACCTCACCATCGCAACAATCCTCAAAAATACCACTCAACAAGCAGAAGAAATGGCCACACCGCTAGCTGTCGCCCAAATCAAGAGAATTACGATCGTTTCCGACTCCCAGCAGGCGTACAGAAGATTTAATTCGGGACCGGTGACTCCCACAGCGTACCGGCCCCTGAGCACAAACCATTAAATCGGGAGGTATCAATTGTCTAGGCCCCGGCACTCTTCACTCGCGGGCAACGATTTCTCCCACGCGACGTCCTGTGCCCTCGCCACCAAGTCCACGGAAAAAATACCTGCCCCTGAGTGCGTTGCCTATTGGCGTGACATCACCCTCGATGAAAGCCTGGAACGTACAATCTATTAACCATCACACCTACAGTTAAAAAAACAAGGCTCAAGATTTCTCTGACTTCACAAACACGTTTCCGCGCACCCATTCACACTCCATATGCAGTTGCCCAACCACCATCAACCTCAGTGCAAGTTCTGCGGAAATTCAGGCGGTTTGTATTACGCGTCAGAGAATGCAGCAAAACATAGGCTTGCCACCCCCCTTCTCTTACCTCAACCTCGAGCATTGGGAGACTGCGCTGTTCAGCGCCCACCCCGCCAACCAGGTCAAACTGACGGAGATGGCAGAACGTGCAACGACGACACTTAGACTTTTTGCCTAGAAGCCACCCCTACTCTAAAAAATGTAAATGAAAGTATGGCTCTCTATCTCCATTTAATTTGAGCCGTGTTTCCACTCCCTGGCATGCGCTCTACAAGGCGAAAGCGAGTTACCTAGCCAACTTTACGTCGACACGACAATTAAAAATATTCCGCTGAGCGGCGTCTTCTACCCAGTCCCGTCGGTTTAAATAGGGATACGATCGATAATTAGGAACCCAATTCCCATTTTTAGAGGGAAACATACAGAAATTCGGCCCTATACTAGCAATACAACGTTAGAACAAAACCCATAGGAACGGCTGAGAGGGCATCCCAGTGTCTTTTCAAAGTTACTTCCAAGAGTGTATATTGGAGGCCATGTATATGTGAAGCAATGTGTACGGTGTTAGAGAGCGCAAGCACCTGACAGCGGAAGCAAGTAATCAAAGCCGTGTCACTTCGAAACGATAGACATGTCCTCCATTGAGAACATCAATATCTCCATTTTTCTATTCTATTTTACTGTTTTGACCACAAGCCTTTGCTAAATGGTATTATCAACTACTAGCTCTTCGGTTAGTATCTCTTTAAACGGTGCCGCGCATCACTTACACGTTCGTGAAATCTATTCAAATACTGATTTTGATTTCATTATCGCCGAAACATACTCGCCGGTAAAGATGATGTCCTGTCGTTAACTTCCCTTATCTGTCCAAGCAAGCTACATGTCTTTGGGTTCCCTTGAAAAATGGTACTTGCTTTAAACATCCGACTACTCTTGGAGAAATAGCATATTGGAGATGACAGTACATGCCACGTTCCCAGAAAAAAAAAATGGTTTTCAGTCGCACTTGTGTACTGAGCAGGCATAAAAGATCTACTTCTTGTGGACACACAGCAATAGACTAGCAAACAAACAGCACGTGTTCGCACGGTACCGCTTTACAAACGGTTTTTCAAGCACGATAGTTTTTCTTCGGCTACTTTACACCAAAAAACTTTCGTTTGTCTCTGTCTGTGTGTCCCTTGAATTAGCCTTCTCTCCAGAAGTACTATATGAACGACAGGTTTATATGGGCAACACTTTTGCAACTCACTAAATCGAAAAACTCACTTATTCCTTGTTTAAATTTGTCAGGGAAGACATTTATGCATATTAAGGGAGAACACTAAAATATGAGTTTTATTTGCGGTGTTTCTTTGTGAATGTACATTGCTGCTTGATTGTTGCGATACAGAATAAACAATTACGCTCTGAAAGTATAGTTTTGACTCCAAATACAAACAGGGCTTGCACCCGCGGTTATTGCCTCGTGGCGGTTTCCAAGAACTTCCATAGCAACGAATTATTCCAGTAGATGGCACGTGAGCACTAGAACACGCGAAAATTGAATTCCCTGGCGCCAATATCCAGCGCGTTCATCACGGAGGGAGCAAGACAGCAGGGGGAAAGCATGTCAGGCGGACGGGAAAGATAAGAGAGTAATTTACAAGGCAGCGCCGTCCCAGCAATATGGTGTTTCGGCGACATTTGCAGCGAAGTAAGCAAGTACGCGGCCAATTTGTTTTGTTGCTAAATAGTGTGAATGGGGGTGACCCGTTCTTATTCATTTTCAAGTCGTACGCATAAACGTACATGTTATGATAGGTCCAGCCAATTGGCTAGGTAACAGTTTTTTATCATAACACACAGAGCCCGCAGCAGCGGCAGGGGCCCTTCACTAAGGGTCTCTCCCGCTTTGAAGGCTTGATTTCATTGATTGATGGTAACGTTTAACCTGCCGACGCTACACAGGCGATGAGCGGCGCGGTAGTGGAGAGTTCCGGACTAATTTGGACCACCTCGAGCTCTGTCAAGGGCCACGAAATCTCGAGCACTTGGATGTTTTCGCTTCTCGCCTCCATCAGAAAAGCGGGAGCCGCGACCGAGAATCGAACCTGCGTCTTTGGGCTGAGCACGCTTTCAAAGTGAACCACCTCTTACTTGTAATAAATGTTTTTCCACCGCTATCGTTGATTCAAGGGAAATGCATTCCGGACGCACCCAAGAGCGCATATTACCACCACACAGCCAGTACCTTCCTTAAAGATATGGTTCTTTAAATCTCGAAATCAACCGGAAGCCGTTTTTCTTATAGTATGACAAAACTTCAAGAGGAATTTAGGTCTGCGGCGGACGCCAGAGCAACGCCTACTTACACTCTGCTGTACTTGAGAATGTAATAAATTACCCGTCATGGACTGGTTACTGAATTTTTGACGGTGTTTATTAAGTTATGCATCACTGGGTGCAGGAATGTGTTGTACGTGCCAATTAATCACGGCAAAAGTTTTAGGAGTATGTGATCATACAATGTTTATATTGTCTGAGTGTTGAAAGTGCTCATAAAGTGAAACCAAGAATTTCATGGAAGCTGGTGAAATAAAATCCTTCGCATCACGTTGCAGCCAAGGCTTGGTACGTTGTGAGCCCCAAGCTTCGTTTTTGGAAATTTGTGTAGTACATAGTTTTAGTAATATTGCCTGCTGGGCTAGCTGGTACATAGTACACGCAGTAGGAGGTAACAGAGAACAGAACACTCAAGAGAGACATACGAGGCTGGCACCCTTGGAACTGTTAAGTTCCAGTAGCTCCAGTTCAGTCGGAATCTCTAGTATTGTTTGTACTACGGTAACTGTATTACGTGTGCTAGTTTCCCTTGTCACGCACGTAGGTTTCCCCACGTGCTCGTCTATCATTTCATTTCATTTCTTTTCATATATTTCACTCTCAGGGCCGTTCAGGCGTTACAGAGAGGAGCGGGGTAAGTAAAAAAAAAGAATACACAATAAACATACAAGGGATCGATAAAAAGTATTTGCCACTGAAGACTTGAGATTCTCTAGTTCACGTGTAGAAACAATGGCGGCAGGAAGGCTGTTCCAGCCCACAGTGGTTTTCGGGACGAATGAACAAAATGAAGGTTGGGGTTCTTAGTTTGCACACCTAATTTTACATGGTGGTCAAGTTGAGAAGAAATGTATGCTAGGTTGCTGAAAGGAGCCTCTTTTAAAATCTCATTGTTGAAAATATTTGGGGGAAAAGGCACAGTCGTGAAATGCGGCGTCGACAGGTTAGAAAGAAGATTTAAAGTTTTGTTATCAGTGGTGTGCTAGGTGTGCAAGCGTAATTGGATAAAATGAAACGTTCGGCTCGGTTCTGTACAGCTTCGAGGTTCTGGATAAATGAGGCAGTTTGTGTATCCCACACTGATGAGGCACACTCCATTATAAAATGAACTACTGCATTGTAGAGGAGAAGTTTTTAGTCAACTAGGTGCAAGTGAAATGTTCCTTCGAAGAAAACCAAGCATGCGATTAAAGTTATTATTGACATGTTCAATGTGCGCTTGCCAGGAAAGGTTGTTAGTGATATGGACTCTAAGGTATTTGTAACTGTTAACGGAAGCTAAACGTACGGTGTTAAGAAAGTACGTAGCGACTGTTGTGTATGTCAAATATGGTATTAAAATCATCCTGAGGAGCGAAGATATCGGACGGGCTGCAGATTTCTCGGTAGAGAACACAATCATCGGCGAAAAGTCTTATATATGAGGTGATACAGTCCGGGAGAGGTGCAAGTACCGAGCCTTGCAGAAACTCTTACGTGACTGGACCAGGATCCGAATCGTGAGTGTTAGCGGTTACGTACCGGATTAGGATATACAAGAAGAGTTCGATCAATTTCGGTATCCTGGTTTCAGTAATACGTTTGCTTAATTTCGGAAGCAGTAAATGGTGAGGAACGGTGTCAAATGCTTTAGCAAAGCAAATAAAAATACTATGTAGAAGAAAATAATTATCCAGGGCAGAAAACCAGTCATTAGTAAAAGCAAGCAGTTGAGGTTTGCAAGAATAGTTTAAAAAAAAACCATGTCGAGACTGGGTAAAAAAGAGTGTCTTTATGAAAATCTATCAGATTAGCATAAATAATGTTTTCTAGAATTTTGCATGGGACTCAAGTTAAGGAAATGGGCCTGTAGTTCTGAGGGCAATGACTATCACAGGCTTTGTGGACTGGAACAACCTTCCCGACCATCCAATCGATGGGCACCGCGGCACCTATTTGGGCTTGGTTCACCCCCCCCCCTTTTATGTAGTTAGGCGTTGACGGGAGGTAATCGACAGATCGTGTAGAAATCTGTACGGAACTCTTCCGCCTTTTCAACAACAGGTTCTGTGCAGCTGATGTGAATGGCTTCTTATGCATTACAAACGACACCATGCGTCATTTTTGAAAAGGTTCTCAGGGTGTCCCCGCTGTTTTTTTAACCTTACCTGGGGTAGTCCAACGGCAATGTTCCAATGTTTTGGTCCTGTCGTCATATCCACGAGTGAGGTGTGTTATTTACGATCACTTACCAACAGTGACATCAAGAATGAGGGCGGAAGAAACAGAAGACGGGCGCATGCCACAAAATTCGCTCAGAATTCGATGAGCACAAAATTCACCCACGAAAAGTCTGGCAACGTTCGTCGTAGATTTCTCCGTGATACTACAAGACGACAACTACAGGCTGACGCTCCCATCAGGAAGTCTTCTGCTCCCATCAACAGCAATCATCCGGTGAGAGAAATTACTAAGTAAATGCAATATAGAGCGGCGGACATGCGCCGCCTTTAGCACGCCACAGAAAGATGGTTCGCAAGTGGCGTGAACCTAATGAGAACAAAGTACTAGCCAGAGCATGGAAGGAGACTACTGCGAAGCAGCAGACGGGGTGTTCCGTTAACATCTGCACTCGGAAACCAATCTCGCTAGATACTCTCCATGTGATACTTCATGTATTTGCAGGATATGTTAAACGAATCTAGTCAGCACGATTTGCCGCAGGATTGGCGAGTATACGCACATTACAATGCGAGTCACGGATACTTAAGTAACATATTGTGCCGGAAAACGACCATGTATTGCGATTGTTCCCTGCCCATGACGTCACAAAAGAACATAAGTACGTGATCATGATTCATTGTAACAAGAGCCACGGGACAGAACAGGAGACAAAATCTATACAATTGTTCAAGGACGCTTTTAAGGCAGCAGCCGTCAGTTGGTTCGACTCCTTCCGCGCTAAAGCGCGATTCAGAATACAGATCACATATCCGACGCAATCGGCACGGGCATAAGGTATGCGAGTAGACATTGAATGAAAACAAGCCGGATTGGGAGTTTCATTAAGTTTATGCTCCGGTAAATCCTGTAGCAGTACAACACTTACTCCTTACTGCGGAGTGTATAAAGCACAACACGCCCAAACACTCCGTTAACCAAGTGGCGGTGTAAATACGAAGCGATAAAATACAATTGCTATGACCGAGGACGCAGTTACGCACGTAACCTCCAAGAAAACTCCGGCTGGGGAGATTCGTACCGCAAAAAGCTCCGTCTACGAGCATAGTTAAAGGACGAACCTGACGCGAGATCTCGGCGCAAACTATAGAAGGCAGTCGTCAAGATGACCGCTGCTCCCAGTGGACGTGCAGCGAGAAAGCGAGCTCCTATATAGAAAGCGTGGGTTGTCACGTGCAGTTTTCAAATGTGACGAACTTGCCGCTTAAACGGCACACCAGAAAGTAATGTACCAGCAAGATCAACCAAAATTGTTCCCGGCGAATTGTGTGGTTTGCGCGTTCGCTTCGCGGTAGTAGAATGTGGTGGTAGGTGCGTGCGGCAGCACGTACAGGATGCTTCAATTGGCGATCGGATCAACAATAGGCCTGCGACTCGTCCACGGATAAAGTTATTGCGCTGTGAAAGCAACCATTCTTCCTACACCGCAAGAGGGATGTCAAAAACGGCAGGGAGGCTTACTGGCCTGTACTTTGTAGAGCGGCAGTTGCATACTCGATAAAGTCGGCTAACGCCGTGACGTTTCTCAAAGCCTGTAATTTCAATTTCGATTTATAGATGCTACCGTCGCGAACTTCGACGTGGTGATAGTGGCGTAAAAGTGAACGTGTTTGTGCCTGCCTGCAATCATTTTCTACGGGATACCAACATTCATTATGTATAAACCAATATCCCAGGAGCTGCACTTTGCTTCAAACTAAGAGGAGTCGTTCAAAGAGAAGCCGGATGTTTTCGCAATAGCCCAATCGTTTGCAGTGTTCATTTCAGATTTCTTTTTTTTGTCAACAGCATATGATTGTATACAGTAGCTATACGTGTTAATTTATTTTATTTGTTTTCATACACTAAAGTCGTCCCTTCTCCTTTATACCAATGAGTTTCCAGTGCTAGAAAAGCTATAAATGCACCGTAAACAAGCCGCGATGATGTTGCTTCAAGCAGACATCGCTTGCTTCGCCCGCCGTCATGCGGGGGGAAAATCTCCCCGTCGTTTTCTTGGGACCGTTCACGAACCCCGTACCGTGCACACCGAGGCACTACCGCACGCTCTCTTCGTTTAAAGGCGATTAAAAGAAGGGGAATATGCGCACACAAAACAAGCTGACTGGTACCGAAAACATGTGCACTTTACACAGGTTCCTACCCGCATTGCAATGCCGTCATCTTGTTGCATTCTCGTAGTTAAGTAACTCATTTTCTTCAGGCTTGGTGGTGTTTCTTCAAGTTTCGTCATAAGTGAATACCCTGCTTATTATTCTTTTTGGTGAGTCCTCGATCTTTTGTATTGAGGCGTCGTATGTGTGTGGTTTTTCCGTGTTGTCTACACTGTTTTGAATTCACTTAGCTTTTGGGTAGTTATTTTTCCGGACGTGGGTAGTCGTCTTATTCCTGTAAACTCTTTCAAACTTGGTAATAATGACACTAGCTAAATTTGGTGCTGATTTCCCATTTTAAATCTGTTACACTTAAATAAATCACGTTGTTTAAATCGGGAAGAGGTTTAACTTCTGCTTTACGACGTTTGGTCATTTTCTTTGGCATTCGCGTCAATAAGTGACTAAAATAGGCGCAGATTTGATGGGCTCCGTTTAGAGCTGCAAACAAAATATCTCGGGGTTTCAACGAGCACAAGCTGCTATGACTATGGGGCACGCCGTAATGTAGGATTCCGCGTGTTTTTTCGTACGTGGCGAAAATATCGACACAGGAGATTTATTGTTTTTCGCGTTATTCAGAAAAGCGCCGGTGTGGCCGCATCGTACCACCTTCTTGGGGTCAGTAGCACAGCCATACCCTTGGCCACTGTATGGCTGGTAGCCGCATATATTTTCTACCTTGTTCCATGTTTCAACTGATTGGTTTTTCATTTGAGTTTGATGCTATTTACTTGTCTATGTGACTTAGTCTCCATTATCGTAGTTATTCGTGTTCCCTCTATATATTTGACTATCAGCTGATGTATTTTTGAGCATCTTAAACATCATGGCACGGAAGACGGCACGGAAGACGGCGCTGACTCTCAACTGAGCGCAAATATTCTGTTCTCTATTGAAGTTGACGTGCTTTTTGTTCTATTTTGAATTTGAAATTGGCGTTAAGTTGGAGTTGAAGTTGACAAGCAAATAAATGTATGTTTTGTTAATTGCATGTCTCGGTATTGCCCTGTTCAGCGTGGTTTTTTAAAAAAGATATTTTGAAGTTGACGTCCTATATCTTTTGTTTTGAATTTGAAATTGGCGTGAAGTTGGCGTTGAAGTTGACAAGCAAATAAATGCCTGTTTTGTTCATTGCCAGTGTCTGCATTGCCCTGCTGAGCGTGGTTTTTAAAACATAAGATACTTCAATAGACACGGACAAACACTTATTCTTGGCGGAGCTTTAGGTGACATAAAATACTCCTCCGGACACGTAAACACGCCGTTCTTCAGGGGTTTTCTTAATTACATAATATAGTCCGCTAAATGCCAGAAAAATTTCCTTGTTATCGGAGTAATGGACCGCACGAAATACTCTGCTACATGCCCAAAAAACGCTATCCTTCTCAGAGGAGTATTAAGAGCATAAATTTTCCGCTAAATGCCTGAAAAAGCTCCCTTCCTTAGGGGAGTTTACTAGATACACTGTCTTAGCGGAGTAAATAAAACTCCGTATTAGGAGCACGCTAGAGGACAAGCAATTTACTCCCTTTACGGGGCATTTTCATTTAGAGTGCAGCGTTACTACTGCATTTCAACTTTGCTTCACTGTCATTTTTTGACCCATTGCCCAATGGGTCAAAAAATGGCAATAAAGCAAAGTTGCAATTTGCAATGTTGCAAATTGCAATAAAGCAATAAAAGGGCAAAACAAATGTCCCCCTATTTCCGGATTATCCCGCGATGTGCACTTGCAGAAAATTGCCTCCATCTCCCCGCGAGGGAACCCTGGTGTGATGCGGCGCATCTGGGGGTTCAATTGGCGTTTCCATTGGGCTGATTCTCTACACAGCGTGAAACGTATTGTGAACGCGTAGGATGCCTTCCATCACATACGGTTGTTCTCATACACGGGACGATGGAGACAATTTTACATTTTCATGCACATGCATACGCAAAATGAAAGAGTACACGTGTTTTAGCGGCAACCACCCAGCGCGATACCCGCTTTATATTCACAGCACTTGCAGGAGAGTAGACCGCAGAGGAGAGTCGCGCATGCGCGAACATGCGCACCGGAGCAGCTGTTAACGCAGCGTTAACGCAGCGAAGCGCGCGCCAACCATGCGAGCTGTCGTTATTAATGCGCCAGAGTGAGAGTGTTGCGTACAGCTGTGAGAGAGACGAACGGAGGAGAATCGCGCATGCGCAGGTGGCGTGCGGACGGACGCCGACGACGCAGAAGGGACATGCCTCAGAGAAAGAGATGCGCCGCATCTAAAAAATAAACTTGCAATACTCGCGCTTTTTGCAGGGATACACGACTTTTGTTATGCACAACGAAAAAAAAAACTTCTTTACTTATGCTTCACTATTCCTCATGCACGGCTAAAAAGAAAGACCCGTTCCACAAATCGGGCAGTGATCGTGTTATAAGCTACACTATGAGAGTACCACATAACACAGTGCTGGCACCCCCACGTCGCATGCTCAAAATACAGATATAGGCGGCCTGTGGCAAGCCCGCTCAAATGTCCCGCTTTAAATACATCTTTTTGAACACGTCTCATGTCAGTTGTGGAATTTGCCTGCGGGTGTAAGCAGTCGAAAACAATTCAATGGGTTAAGGTGCGTTTATTTTTCAGTAATCACAAAAAGTGTGTGCATTTCTTTCATCTGCCAAATAAAATAAAACATAATGAATTTTGTTCTGCTAAAGCCTAATTTTTTTAGGGTTTTAAATGCAGGCTGCAATTCTAGTCGAGTCATTTACATTCGAAATAGAAAATAATGACGACACCAAAGGCGGGGAATGACAACTGACGTCCCCATTTGCGCCAAAGTGTTTCTTACTTCCTTAGGCAAATGAATGCACCGATATCCGAACCTCAAGATCATTAGTGAACTATCCGCTAGATACAAAATCCGCCTTTTTGTGCTCCAGTTCATTATGCGCGAATATAAAGAAAATTTAAGGGGGATTTCTGGAGGAAGTGGCACAAGTCAGAATGTGCTTTCAGTTATTGGTGTGAGACGATATCATGTCTGAGCAGTGGCCTAATTGTTAAATTTTCGGTAAACAAGCCACGTATGCAACTTAATTTTTTTGGGTCTGAGTACCTTAGCGCCAATACAAGCTATGCTTGTTTAAATGGACGAATTTGACTCGTTGTGTAATCGACGAGCCGCTGCTTTTCTGTCGCTGTCGATTTGTCGCCACCACACAGTACACCATCCACTCCACATGACCCACCTTACCACTTAGTTTCCGCAGAAACCCGAGCTCATTTGTGGCCTCGAATATCATCGGCGTTTTAGTGAACACAAAGTGGACAGCTCAGCTCACTTCAGCTCAGTAAGAGCTCAACTCAACTATGAACGCGAACACCTTCCTAAATCCTCTTGATTTGAATAAATATTATTTCGCGCAATTTTGTGAGGGGGAAGGTGACGGGTGGCAGAAATGGAGTTCTGCCCAAACGCTGCACTACATCAGCAAACTGTAATCTGCCAATGGCTTTGAAACTTGAAGCACAATGGGCAGATAGACGGAAATATATCGATAACGGATCTGAACTGGGTCAATTCCTGCCAGGTCGCAGACCGACAATGATTCGCCTGCATTGATGTCACCGTACCCGCCAGGATAGTAGCTGCATGTAGGCGAAAAGCAATGCGCGAGCTTATCTGATGCTGGATTGTGGTAAGAGTGAGAATCTGGAAGGGTATCTCCAGACACAGCATAACGATCAAGCAGAGTAGATTAACGATTATCCAAGAAACAGTAGCCATTCCGACGCAATGGGTCATGTGTAAAGCTCAATACTAATTAGAAGGAAGCTTGTAGCGTATACCTAAACCAAATGCAGAGGCCAATAACAATGCTAAAACAGATTTGCCGTTGGGTATTGCTGTGTTGATGGATTTCCGTTTTTATCTAAATGAAATGTAACTATTTTATTCGGTCAAGGTTAATCTTTTTAGGTCAATCAAAGTCTCCAGTTCATCTCAAATAGCCGCGGTCTAAATTATTGCCGCGGTAACAATAAACATTCAACGCCAGTATTACACCCCTCTGCCCAGGTGCCGAATTCCTTTCTTTCATTACCCGCCAATTTTCCACCGGTGGAATTAAATCGCGCATGCCGAAAGTTTGATGCCCGCCTCTTTCAAGCGTGGCAAAATATTACCCCAATTCCGGTCGCTAGTGCTATAACGAAAAAACCAGCCCCGTTGTGCCTCAGTGTGAAACAAAGGTTCATTACGCGCTTTAAATATGTACTCCTCAAGGTTATCAAGAAATGGGAATGCTGCAACCACGGGAATTTCGCTTGCTTGGGAGAAAATATGAGACTTCTCGGAAGAATTCTGACACGGCTTTCCTCTACGTCAGCTGCATGTCTCGTGATGTTAGGGCTTTCCGTTATCAATGTTTTAAGCCTTTTACACGGCCTTACGACACGCCTGTATGCAAAGAACAAAATCTAGCGCATCACACATACACGCCTTTAAATGAGTCCAGAACGAATTCAGGCGCTTGTCACAGTGCCGATAAAGTCGGGAGGCCCAATCAAGCCTCAAACGTTAGATAACTCCCAAACCTGAGCATTCCTCTGTGCCGGCTAAACGCTTGGGTAAATAAACACATTCCTTTTCATTGTCTTTGCCAGCAAGGCATGTATTCTTGCGTAAACGTGAAAATCTTTTCGACTTTGTTATTTGTGAACTAAGCGGTTAAAAGGCATTCCATTCCGAAAGATGCGCATGGCTTAAATGGCGCGGCAAATGAGCAAAAATGGTGAAATCGTTGACTCACACCCCGAATGGACGGTGTGGCCAACTACAAATATGACATCTCTTTCCGACCTTGCGCAGCAGATCTATGGGTGCTGCGCGCATATTTTTGTCCTTCTTTCAGTAAAATTATTTTCCCCGTAATTTATGTTCTTAGCTGCGTAGCGTAGAAGACATTTTAAATTGAAATGATAATTTAGAAAAGCAATTAAGACAAATAACAAACTAAGTGTCCGGGGGCTGAAATGTTGAGTACTCTTAAATTTAGTTGTGCCAAGACGTTCTGACATATTCTGACAGCGGGAAAAGGAAAAAAGAAAATAAGTAAAATAAAAGGAAAAAATGTGGGATGATGTGGAGAAAATCTTTGGTCACACACAAAAAAAGCTTTTTCACAGAACTTTGTACAGTGGTGTGCTCCGAAGAGATAATTGGCTCCTAATTTTTCCTGCAACAACAACCCATTGTTTAGTTGAATTTCTTTCACCCATTTTTAAATAGAGAAAGACGCATCTGAGGCTCGTAATGAAATAGTGATGTACTGAAATTATCGCCACCATAATAATTTGCGCGCCAAACCTCGCCTTCTTTACCGCCTCCAACCGCATGCAGGGATTGCGTTTTTCGAAAAGCCGGGATACATTCCTGGTTAAACCGGCGCCGTTTGTATAAAACAGCCGTGAGCCGAGCTCTACCACGTCTGCCGGTGTTGGAGAAGTGGAAGTTAATTTTTTCTTAACTTTGCGACTTATTTTTTTTTCTCCTCAATATCCATTCAAGAGTGCGTATCTAGCCTAAAAATTCATCTCACGTACGTCTTACATTCCACAACACAATCGATTCAAGTCATATCATCGCCCATAAAAATATTGCAGGCCTGATGAATGCAATCAGCGAAATGACAAGCACGTTGTCAATACCCATATTTCTGAAATTTCACTCTCTTGTAGGCTTACAATGCACCAATTAAGATATTATGACTCTACTGTAACACCTGATGTTTTTGACTGTTATTGTAAGGTTGTAGACTTTACTAGAAGAGAGTGGAGTTGAAGTAACATTCAGTGACCCAGAGAAAGAGATTGCTTACTGTACGCATGGTCGGCACAGCTAACTTTTAAAGGGTGGATCGGTCGCCGGCGTCGATGATCGATGATTCGATGAAACAACGGTTGCTGGCTCGTTGGCCGACGGCAGATAGGCGACGACGGTCCACTCCTAGCAAACTCATTATGCAGAATATGCACACTTTATTTACATTACGTATTAACAACTCATGGCTCGTGATCGCAAACAAGAGGCCGTGCAAGGCCTGAGTCGAGCGGGGCTCGCCGCGCTCTACCTCTCCTATCAATCTCTATCTGTCCTCAAAAAAACCCCACTCTTTCGTTTTACCAACAAAACCCCGCCCACAAAAAGGACGTCACAACCTATTATTGAGGATGGCTCATTGATTAGCCCACGCTAGGCCACTTATTGGCCACCGTGACAAACAAAGCTAGAGGGGCTCAAAATAGTCACGTGACCCACCTCTCACTCTCATACAGAAACCCGGAGGTACTCCGCACGACACAAATATAACACAAATATAAACCAAACAACTAAAAGCAGACCCAAATCCGGGAATCGGCTCTCGGGCGATACGTCCTAAAGTATTGGCATACCGTACACGCCTACGCTTGTGCTCCGGGCAGCCAGAATTCTATTCCTTTGTTAAAACGTGGAGCACCTAACAAAGCCTGGCTGTCTACCCGACGACGCATCCCAGCGCCCAGGTCGCCACGCTTAGACGCGTTTCGAACTGAACTTCGCCCAGTAACTGTGAGCAGTGCAACTGTCATAGACTGAACGTCTTGTGACCAAGGTTTTTCACCTTGACCGACTTTCAGATTCCGCCCGGTTCCGGGATTCTCGTGGCGGTAATCACAGTAAATAAAATATCAATGGCCCCTCTCCGCCGGCTTCTCGGACGAACGCCAGGAAATCCTACTTCTGAAAGCTGACATCGCCTTCTGCTATTATGGAGTGGCCGACGTGTGTGTATACGTCGTCTCCGGGCCCTCTCGTCGGGTGGACACAAAAGCTACGCGAATAACAAAGAAGCCTCCGCGGTTTCTCCTTACGCCACTCACACCTAACTCATATTGGCCGGTAGGGAAACAAACACAATACAGGTAAACAAGCTAACCCCAGCGGAAGATATCTAATTGCCGGGTGGTCTTAATTCTTAAGTGAGGGGCCCAAACTTAACAGGCACTCTGAACGTAATTAGTGTAAGTTAATCAGGGTACACTTAGCTAGACCCTGCTATGGTTATTAGAAAAAGAAATGGCAGCATCTCCACACCATGCGTGATGCGAGGGTGCGTAGTACGGGGACTCGAAATGTCATCCAAGTTGCGCCCCGAGTGGCTTCGGATTCCCGCCCCGACCATCATTTGATTTGAGCCGTGAGTTGCACCTTGATTATTTCCTAAATGAAACTGCAACTCACTGCTCCAATCAAATTTCGCTTGATTTTCACTTGATGGGAGAGTGCGCTCGGATGGACGCGGCCGGACATTGGGTGGTCCTAAAGCGCTAACCATATGGAGCGATTTTTCCAGCCACGCGATGAGCGACGCGACTAGGATCCGCAGTCGCCGAACCGAAGTCGCTCGCCGAGGCAACCACATGACAGCGACGGCTCGAGCGACTGAGGATGGCGATTTCAATGTTGCCGCACTGCGCATAGTAACGCGCTTGGTACGCTGGTTGTTTGCAAAAATTTTTTTTGTTCATTTGTCATAAAAAAGCATGACTAAAAAGTATTACGCCTTTCTACCTTGCTTTTTGAACTTCATTGCATCTCTAAAACTGGTTTGGGTTAGGGATAGCGCACGCTTTTCCTTCTGGCCCTCGTCACTTGACTCCAACATGAACGCCGTGAAGAATTCGCTTCCTTGACGTCGTTTTTCCTACACGCGTCTCACGCAGTGTGTGCGGGAGCCTTCTTGCTTCTGCTTCAGCGTGTACAGAAGCTTTGCTACGACAGGCTTTTTTTGCCGCTGCACCGCAAACGCCGTCTGCGTGGATTTGCAAAATCTTACCCCCGTTCTCTTCCAAAACCGGAGGTTGCGTGCTTACGTAGGGGCTCTCCTATTGACTAGTCGCTGAGGCCACTTCCGGGAGGCGAGCGACTGTTTCTGGCGACCCAGAACCGAGCGATTCGATGAGCGACTTGGTCCGCGGCGAAAAGTAGTTCGTCGCTAGTCGCGTCGCTCCCCAAGTCGCTTGCAAAATCGCTCCATGTAGTTGGGGCTTAAGGTACTCCACACCGTTACAGGCGAGGGAGTAAGCGGTTTGACTCTCGGGCGCTAACTTACGGTCGTAGCCCAATGGGTAAGAGGACTGACACTAACTCTGCCTGGTCTACCAGACACAGGCTGGAATCCTGCCGGTGCCTGTGGGATTTTTTGCTATGGTAAATGCTATGCGCACGGACGCGTATGGACATTGTGCGGTCTAAGGTACTCCGCACCAACTAGTTCTCAGATTTATTTGGTCTTGTTATCAGTTAAAGCTCTCGAGATTGTGGTATTAACTCTGAGGACCGCCTGGCCATGGTCCTATGGCTGTGACAGCAGCTACACAATTCTGACTGGCCACACAAATTCTGGAATGGAAAGTGACATAGCCAACTGCCCCATTAGGGCTGAGCATGAGCCCACGAAATCGATTCCTTTCTCTGCAGCGGCTTTCTAATGGAGGTAACAATAAAGAAAACGCCAGTAAGACACGTTTCCGGAGCGCAGTATTCCTTCTTGTCAGTGTAACTTAACCCGCAGCTCAACTCTACGGCAGGTTTGGCGGCACTCAAAGCTCAAATATGTATTTGTTCCTACAGAACATAAGCAATCAAATTGACGCAGCTACACAGCTTTTTTCCCTATATATCTAGCCTCCCTGGTGAAAATAGAACCATTCTTTTCGCTGAACAGCCAGGGTTCAGATCGACAATACGTTTTTGTGGTATTCGGGTTCCCAACATACTGACAGCAAACGGTCAAAACCTTCGGGCATAAATGTTTTGGGAATTCTTCTTATGGTACGTATTTCTCGCTTTGAAAGATGAAAGCAGATATGATGGATAAATTTTTAGAGCGAAAAGTAAAGACACCGATATTAAAGTTGACTTTAAAGTAAGCTCCACTCTCTATCTCATTTTAAACTCATCGAATAAGTTAGGTGTAACAAGGTCGGACCCACAAATACCGTTGAACAAAGGAGTTCTGCATGATACAGGATAATACTGCAAACATGCTGTCTACTGTGTGCTAACTGAAATGTTTTTGCTTCTGCCTAAGTGAGGTTGTTTTCGTTCTGCGAGCCGCTCATACGATCCCCTCCATCTGCAGGCGTACGTATGTGTCCAAGGACGCTAAATTTTCCCTTCAATCTCTGCAGCTTGTGCGACATAGAGCACTCTTTTTTTTTGAAACGCTGCCCGAAACTCAGCAAAGGCTCCTCGTTAACAAGAAATTGCATTTTCTTACCATTGCTTCCTCCAGGTGCATTGAACTCCGCTCTGAATGCAGTTTCCAACAGGTGCTGCCTGTTCACGGTGAAACCACTCTGCTCCAAGAACTCGCATAATCTGTGGTGAGCCTTGACCTCCTGCAGGGCTAACTCAGGATTTTCGCACAGGAATCGGCTAAGTTTGTACAGGTCCTCGGCGCAGCCTTCCACCACTCGGTTCACAAGAGGTGAAAGTTCTAAGGCAGACATGACGACTGATCCCAACGAGTCTGGAGCCAGATGAGAACAAACTTGTTAGATTGGAGGGCACGTGCAATAGAACCTATTTAAAGCTCATGCGGCAGGTGTCCGCTTCGGCTCACGCAGGTTGCTGTCACATGGGCACTGCAATCAACGTTTTGCTGATAAGGTCATCCAGGCTATGGCAGGAGGGTTCGTGCTACAAAAAGAAGAACAATGAATTTGCTTGTTCCACAGTTGGTTATCAGCCTTTTCGTAAATAACAAAGCGTGCAAAAACCCAGCAAATGTGCTTGAACGAGTATGATGGAATCAAAAGCGCGTGACCCCCTTTGTTTTTTAGTCTGTTTTCTTTTTCCTAAACGATAGCGGCTAACGCAGCACTTCCCAGACGCCGAGAGCCCTTGTTTTCCGAAGCACGTATGGCTTTATCTGCACTACTTGAACAAGATAAAACAATTTTTTTCTGGCATTGTCTTCAAGATTACGGCTCGAGGTTACGACGTGTGCAGACGTCAGATAAAAGGTTTACCTTGCGTCACTGTGCGCACAAGTTGATTGTTATGCGAAAATATCCTTCGAACATTTATGTGCACATTCTATACAACGAAAGGCTTCTGGACGCGAGCAGGTTTTACCGCTATTTATGAGGTCAAAAATATCCTTTCGAAGTCGTATTCGATAAGAAGGTGCCCCAGTTAAAGTGTAGTGGTCTGGTGTCAACTGATCACTCAAAATGTACGACCTGATAGTTCAAAAACGACGGAAATTTTATGAAACTTCAAAAAACAAAAAAAAAACAAGTGAAGGTTAAACAAAGAAAACCAGAGAATAAGTGGATCGACGATGACATCCTAGCACTGTGTCAACTTAAAGAACAAGCCTGGAAAATGTTAAAACCGCAGCCAGGGGACAAGAAGCTAAAAGAGGAATTTTGCGTACTCAGAAATAAAGAGTCAGCGAAGCTCCAACTACCCAAGAGACAATATTACTCTGACGAATACTATAGGGCCAAGGGAAACATGAAGAAAACATGGCTGTGGCTAAAAGCTTATGGGAGGTACACTAATTGGCAAGCGGACTAGGCAATTCGCAAGGCTTCGGAGATTCCTGCCAGACTACCTCATTGTGTGACACACTTAATTCGTTATTTGTTGGTAGCGCCGTACTTCATAATGAACAAATAAGGGTCCCTGAATCAGAAATTACCAATGTGCCCAGCATTGTTGAGTCAGCCTTTCTCCCAGACATGACCCTGGGGGACCTCCATAGTATTGTGCGTAGGATTTCAATTACCAAAGAAGCGGGATACGATAAGACCCGACCGGAAGATATAAAAGTTCACATAGACAGATTAGGCTTTGCGATTTTTTCGATGTGGGCTCGGTGACTGCGCGGCAGCGCAGTTCACTAATCCGTTCGCCTTTGCCATGCAGATCTACGCACTCTTCGCCGCAGCCCTGCTTTCTGGACTCATGCTGCCCCAATCTGCAGCCTCACCGATCCCAGCGACTCACAATTGCGGGATCGGCGCAGGCAACTGGTCTCGTCATTTCGCTCACGCTTCGGCGTGTACGGAAGCGCCAACCCTCCCCCTTTCCTGCCCTCCCGGATACCTGGATTCATCATAGAAAACAGCATCGCCACCGACATCAGCCGCCGCCTCTCCTATAAAAGACCATCACTGTCCGCCTGCCCTCTGTGGGCTCGGTCACTGCGCAGCAGCGCAGTTCACTAATCCGTTTGCCTTTGCCATGCAGGTCAGTAATTCACACAGTCTATTCACTTAAAAATTTAGTAATTACTTTTTGATACAGTCACCGAGCCCACAGTGTTGTATTGCCATTGCCGCTGAATGCGCGAGTGTCATTTATTCCTTGTTGCTCCAACCCGGTGACGTTGAAACAAACCCTGGACCTGGTACCATTGAAGAAGTTGCCACCGAAATGAAAAAAAATATCCGCTGGTTAATCCACCGTTCTCACCGAACTAAAGGAGTTGAAAGATCAGCTGCAATCCACTGATAAAGTAATAACAGACTTAAGTAAACGGATAACAGATCTTGAGAGCCACTTCAAGTCCCTTTCATCTGTTAAAGTTGAAATGGACAGCTTAAAGGCTACCACACTTCAGATGTCCCACCAGATAGACAGCTTATCAGCCCGAGTGGACGACTCTGAAAATCGCTCCCAGAAGAACAATTTAATATTCTATGGCATTCCCGACACTAACCCTTCCGAACATTTTATTTAACCAGAAAAAACTAGTAATTGCTCTTTGTGCTAACCACATGGAGCTGAATATCGAACCAAAGGACATAGACAGAGCGCATCGTCTTGGCCGTCACGCTGTAGACAAGGAAATGCCGATAATTGTAAAATTTAGTACTTTTAAAACAAAGGACAAGATTCTTTCAAACGGCCGCAAACTCAAAGATACCGAATACAGCGTTGGCGAAGACTTTTCCGCCATGGTTCGAATTGCTCGCAGGCAGCTTATCGCTTTCGCAGGGTCCCAGTCCTGTCCATTTATGTTGACCTTCAAAAGCCTACGCATGGGCATAAAACGCTACATATTTGACGAATCGACATAACCTGTAAAAAATTACTATAGCTAGTTCCTCTCAATCCACATGTGCGTCATGGCCCCAGATCCACCCCACGCCTACTACTTTCCCTCTCAGTTATCTTTACTAATATACGCAGTTTTCTACCAAAGCAAGACATGATTTCTAATCTTGTTTCCTCGGCGAGCAGTAATATATTAGTTTTATCAGAAACGTGGCTATACCGTGACATCAGCAACCATGGAGTTCTAGTAGACCTTCCAAATTTTACAGTATTTCGCAAGGACCGAATAGATAGGCGAGGCGGAGGCGTGGCTATTGCAATCAGCAAAGCTATTTCTTATACTGCAATTAACATTCAGACTGACCTCGAAATTATATGGCTTCTTTGCCACACGTGACTCCTGAAACTGTTTTAATTGGTGCCTGCTATAATCCTCCCCACAGCACTCCTGATTTTGCTCGTAAACTTAACGACATGTTAAATGATTTAACTACTGCATACCCTAACGGGTATGCAGTAGATTCACTGGGTAAACCAAATTACTGTGACGTCAGCAGAACCCGAAGCACACGACTTTCTTGATGTGTACCTTAACTTTAACTTAACCCAACTTGTAACAGAACCAACTCGCGTAACTCATACGTGTGCCAATACCCTTGATTTAATATTAACGGATCACCCTAAGAGCCTTTCGTCCATTTCATATCTTCCAGAAATTAGCGATCACAAGGTAATTCATGCTGAGTTTACGTTCAAACTGGTGTCTCGTCAGAAAAGTAAAAAACTATACGTCTTTATGACAAAGGAAATTACTCAGCTATCATTGATGAACTCCGCTCTTTCTTTCCATCATTCGAATCATTATTCCAAAATAGATCAGTGCAAGATAATTGGAAATTATTTACGGACAAAGTGGATTATCTTGTGAGCAAATATATACCCACATTTAATTTCCAGGCCGACACTCAAAAGCCCTGGTTCACCAAAACATTAAAACGCCTAGAAAACAAAAAGAAACGCCTCTTTCGTTCAGCCAAACATAAGGTAAGCCAATGCGCATTGGAAAATACTATGTAGCTGAACATGACTACCTAGGAAAGATATGCGAAGCAAATCACTGTTTCTATAACTATAACTTGCCGAACATTCTAAAAAGCAAACCACGCAAGTTTTTTTGAAAAAATCAACCCTCACCCAACTCAATCGACTAACTTCACCGATGATGCCGGCAGACCAGTGAGTGACGTTGATTGTGCAAACATTGCCCGACGATTGGAAAAAAGGGAAGGTCATCCCAGTCTTGAAAACCGACAACAAAAACTCGCCTCGAAATTATCGTCCCATCTCCTTAACTTGGGTGCCTTGCAAAATCATGGAACACGTCATATTCACTCACATTATCAGTTTTCTTGACAAAGTTAAATTTTTTCATCCTGCACAACATGGCTTCCGAAAAGGGTTTTCATGCGAAACTCAACTAGCACTTTTTGCACATGACCTTCATTCTAATCTCGATAATAAAATTCAAACTGACGCCATATTTCTAGATTTCACCAGAGCATTCGATAAGGTTCCCCATAAACGCCTGTTACTGGAGCTTTCCCACTTAAACTTATACCCCGCAGTCTTAATCTGGATCCACGAATTTTTAAATACCCGTTCCAAATCTGTCCTTGTAAATATTCAGCTCTCCAATTTTATTCCACTTACATCAGGTGTCCTTCAGGGTTCCGTCCTTGGCCCCTTGTTATTTTTAATATATATTAATGACCTCCCGACGAACTTAACTTGTAACATACGCATGTTTGCTGATGACTGCGTTTTCTACCGCACAGTAACTAATGTATCCGATCAAATAAGCCTCCAATGTGACCTTAACCAAGTACAGCGTTGGTGTGAACACTGGCAAATGGAACTTATTCCTAACAAATGTAAACTTATGTCGTTTCAGCGTCGCCATAACCCGCTGACCACTTCCTACACAATTTCTAACACTAATGTTCAACTTGTGCAATCATACAAATACCTTGGCCTAAATTTGTGCAGTGACCTAACTTGGACTGAGCATATCCGGACTATCATCACAGCTGCTAATCGTACTCTCGGCTTCCTAAAACGTCATCTGCGCAACGCACCTCACCATGTAAAATTACTAGCTGATCAATCCCCCGTAAGAACCATTTGGAACCCACACCACGCGTATCTCATTACTGCAGTCGAATCTGTTCAAAACCGGGCTACTAGATTCATTCATTCCTCATATGCCTATCACATTAGCGTCTCATCTTTAAAAGTAGAAATTGGCCTGTCCCCTCTGTCTTCCCGCCGCCGCATTGCTACCCTTTGCTTGTTTCATAAACTTTTTCACAGTCCACTTGCAATCGAACCTTACATCTACCCCCCCCATTTCGCAGATCATATCGCATTGGCCATATCTTTCAAGCTACCCGTCAACGTTTCCGCACCGTCACTTTTGCTGCCTCGTTTTTTATTCGTGCACCAAAGACTGGAATAACCTCCCCCACCATATTGCATCAATCACCTGTCCATTAATGTTTATGCATAGCGTCACAAGCCATTTTTCAAACTAATTCATGGCTTTCTTGTACGTTTTTTGTAACTCCACCCCTTATGTAATGTCCCCCCGGGGACCTTTAAGGTAATAAAATGAAATGAAATGAATTGATACTGAATGGCATATTAACGACCGGCAGTATTCCAGAAACAAATGAAGATTTCCGTAGTATGCCCTGTACATAGGAACGGTGCAAAAGACGATCCTACGAACTACAAGCCACTAGCCATCTTGTTTGTTATGTCCCATCTTCTTGAAAAGTATATTTCGACAGTCATGACAAATTTTTCCTGCAAACATTACCTTTTATGTAAAACGCAATGTGGTTTTCAACAGGGCCAGAGCACAACTTTACTTTTAGAAGACTTTAGTGATTCTATCAGTGAAGCGTTAGATAGCAATAAAATAGTGTTAGCTCTGTTTCTAGATATGTCTAAGGCTTTTGGTACTGTTGATCTTGAAATATTGTTACAGGAATTAGCACGCATGGTTTTCAGAGGAAAATATAGTCAATTATTCCAGCACTATTTTACAGGAAGGTACCGATCTGTTTGAATAAGAAATGCCATATGCGGAAAATTATAAATAAATACGCTGTTCCTCAGGGCTTTACAATTGACCCTTTACGTATCAGTACATTAACAATTTATCTCTTTCGTCCAGACTGCATCGGTGTGCTGATGATACAGCGTTAGTTTTTGAACATTCGTTTTACGAACATGCCGTTGTTGCTCTTCAGAAGGATATAACCAAAGTACTTCACTGGGTGCTTGAGGACTACATACACGTTAACAAAAACAAAAGAAAACTTCTTTGTATTAGGAGCCCCTATAAGAAAATAAATTCAACAGAAAGGTATTTCTTCACTTGGAAAACTGTAATTATTGTTCTTGCTCGAATTTAGAGTACAGTCAAAGCGTAAAATACTTAGGTTTGTGCATACACGAGTTTTTAAATACGATAGTCTTTCTTGGGCTACTTAAACCCAGAAATTTTGGTCGGTCTGTATGTCTGTCTTTCTCTATGTCTGTCTGTCTGTCCGTCTGTCTGTCTGTCTGTAACTCGATTCAGCCACCCGGCCAAAGTAAAACTGCTATTGCGCAATAGCCAAATGTCAACGTCTAAGCCCGGTTTGTATGTTCATACTTGTCAACTTTGTTGAACAAGAACAAGACATTACGCAAATATAAAAGAGGAAATTAGTACACAAGGGATATTTACAGTATTCCTTTATTAAAAATTCATGGGTGCTTGGTTTTTCGGTAAAAAATGATATTTTACATCTACTGCAGAAAACCGCCGCCTCCTGGCGGCATATGAAAAATCACGCGGCAACAGCAACGAAATTTCCACTAGCTAGGTTCCACGTCCTGCTTGGAACGCACGTGGAGCGCGGCAACACGGTTCTATAAACCTTGTAGTCGGCCGCCTCCATTCACGTGCGTCTCCGCCGTACTGCAGCGCTGGGATCGAGGAACCCGGCCTGTAGCAGTGGAACGCGGTAAATTCCAATCGCCTTGCGCAAACCTTTAGTGGGTTTACCTTGGGATGAGCGCGACGGTATAGGAACAGCATGAGAGGTGAGCTGGAAAGCAAAGGGGGGATTTCCTTGGCAAATGTCTACAAATACTATTGTCTTTTGACGACATTTGCAACGATAGGAGCAGATACGCGGCCAAATTTTTTTTAAAACTGGGATGAACAGATAAATAAAGTTTGTAAAAAACTGAGGACAATATTTGCCTACATGATAAATTACGAGGCGGCACTGATATAGAAACACGATATCGTGTTAACCAGTCACTTGCGGAAAGCACTCTTCGCTACGGCATAACTCTGTACGAGAGCTGCCCAATAACTAAACAGGAAAAGATAAGTAAGCTTGTACGGCGAATCGTCAGGAACATCGTATATGCTACAAGCCTTCATGAAAAGAAAACAGACAAAATGAATGAAATGGGCATACTAAATTTTGTCAGTTCTTTCGTTATACCGTCTTTAGTACGCGCTACTATCTCGTTGAATTCAAAATGCCTGTAGCTAAAGCCAGAACGTTGAGGCAGACAGAACGATTTCACATACTTATAATTTTTGCGAAATATGGGAAAAGAAATAGGCAATATTACGTTCCTTCCATTTTTAACGTAGTCCCAACAGACCTTCTTAATTTAGGCAGTCTTAAGCAAGTAAAACAAGCAATTTAAAAACTGCTGTCTCGATGTTTAAGTAGAAATATATTGAAAAAAAAACATTGCGTCCCATTTCAATGCATCGTGGTAGTCGCGGTTGGATTGCACAAATTGTGATCTCCAGCTTCATCAGCGTGGCATCATTGTGCATCATTGCAATTACCTGTATACAACTCTGTATATCTCTTTTGTAATTTTTTTACGTGCCGAGCACCTCAGGACCGTACAATGTTCATCCATGTCCGTGCGCATAGCATTTACAACAGCAAACAATCACCCAGGCATCGGCAGGATTCGAGCCTATGTCTCGCAGACCAGACAGAGTTAGTGTCAGCCGTCTTAACCACTGGGCTACGACTGTGAGTCAGTGCCCGAGAGTCAAACGGCTCACTTCCTCGCCTGTAGTGCTGCGGAGTATCCAATTTTTTTTAACCTACTTGGGAGTATCTTAGGACCTTCCAATGTCCGTCCGCGTCCATCTGTGCGCACACCACCATCAAGCGAAAATCAAGCGAAATTTCATTTGAGCCGTGAGTTGTAGTTTCATTTAGGGAATAATCAAGGCGAAACTTACGACTCAAATCAAATGATGGTCGGGGCGCAAATCGGATGTCACTCGTGGAGCAACTTGGATGTCATTTCAAGTCCCCGTACTCCGCACCGTCACCATCTTTCACGCAGTGGAGATGATGCCACTTTTTTTTTCTTGTCTCCCTCTCTCGGATATTTTTGCGAATTGTTGGCTACCCTTTCTTTTCCTTCCTAATCTATTCTTTATGCAAAAAATTGTCTGATTTGTTTGCTTGAAGCTATAACGTTATGTCTTCTGCTCATAGTGTAGCATACATTGATATGCGTTAATTGTGTCGTACGCCGCTGTATATTGTTCTTGTAATATTGGTATTGTGTAATCCGTTCAGGCATTACTGTTTTTGTTGTTGATTTTGTTTGAGTATTCCAAAGTTCGTCTCGTCTGGCGAAGAAATAACATTTCCGGTAGTCCAAACGTCGTCTGACGAGGAAATAACATTTCCGGTAAAAACTGACACTCGTCAAAAAAGGTAAAAAATAATAGGTAAAAACAAATGACGTTTGAGGGCCCGTACTGGTCCCTTGTTCACATATGGAACAAAACGCGGCTCGGTCGTAATTATACATGCGTGGAACGTTGCAAAGCGCATGCGTTTGTTGTAGGCATGGGCCCACGTGTCTGATTAAGAGCGTACGGGGTTTATTGGATGTGGAATGGTTCTCGGAGTAGGCGCGTTGATATTAATTTCTCGGTGGTAATGATTCTGCGCGAGTCCCAAGCGATGACATGACCGGTTGCGTTTTGGTGTTCTGCGAAGGCGTTTAGCTGGGTACGGCCGTCGGCAACATCGTCTTTGTGCTCCTTTAGGCGCCTCTTGAAGTTTTGGGTTTCACCAATATCGGCTGCATCGCAAGTCTGGCAAGAGATCTTACAGACCACCCCGGGGTATCTTTCACATTCTCGCCCGTCTTTGGCGTGTAAATGTTGCTGCCCAAGTTTTACTTGTAGGCACGTGGCGAACTTGGACGTCGTAGTCACTGAAGATTCGTGACAGCGCTTCGCTTACACCGGTAGCGTAAGGAATAGCAGCGCGCTTCTGCTCCTTTCTCGGTGATGTCGGTGGTTTTGGCGATCTGCGCTGCTGACCGTTTAGTAGTTGTCTGGGATAGCCATTGCTTGTGAGCTTCTCTCTTATCCTCTTCTATTCTGACTTCCTCGCCTTGGTAGAAGAGCACAAGCTCTCGCCCTTGAGAAGAGTGCCGAGGCCACAGAGCGTTTGTGTCCGAGCGGGTGCGCCGCAGCGAAATCCGCACTGACAACCTGCCCATATTAGTTATACACTACTTTACCGCTTTTACCGTATGGTTGCCTCATCTAAAGAGCGTATTCATTACTTTACATTTTTTCCCATTTATTCTGATTCCCGTTGTCGAGCTTTCTGAGTAAATGTCCAGCAACATTTTTCAAGTTGTTCGGAAGACTAACTTAACCAGGCTATGTCGTCCAAAAACGTCAAGTTGCTCAAATATTCCGTTTCTCCGATATCATGCCTCCTCCCAGTAAAAGCACCTCAATAAACTGCCCAGACATGACGTGAACAATTTTGGCAATGTAATGTTCCCCAGTATCAATACCTTTCTGATGTTTAACGTTTTCATTTTTCTTGTGTGGCATTAGCCTACCTTTCATTCCTTGTATAAATCGTCCAATACGCTTATGTACGTCTGCTTTCCTACCTGGTTCTTTAGAGCTCCCAGTGCAGAAGAGGTGTCTGCTTAATAAAACGATTTTTTCATAGTCTAGAAATTCCACGAAAACAGGTTTAATATATTCCGCTGATTTTTCTATTACTCGATGGAGGACAAGGATGTGATCTACTGCCGAGTATCTTTTTCTAAACCCATCCTGTTGTCGGTGACTTCGAAATCTAGGCTGTCGCTTAAACGGTTAACTGTTACCTTTGTAACCGATTTTTATGTCAAGTTCATCGCTCTGCAGTTCTTGATGTTTTTGACATCTTCCTTCTTGTGAATCAGTACAAGTTGTCATTTTCCGAATCAAAGCCCTTTAGAGATCTTAGCCGTCCACAAAGTAGTTTTGCCAATACTCCGAGTACATCTCCTCCCTTCTTCAAATTATCTGCACTTGCGCCGTCTCAACCTGCAGCTTTGCTTATTATCATTACATTTCGTGCTTTTTGTAAGTGGTTTCACTGCATCTACAAGGACCTTAAGATGTAAAACAAAACCGTGTTCAATAAGAACAGTAAGAAGTAGTGCGGGCCTTCAACGTTGCGAGAGCCCTCGAAGAAGACTTTGCGGTGGCGGGAGATGAACTATATGAAAAGCTAAGACTGCAATGTACAAAAAAAAACACTAATATACTTTAAAACCGTTCAAAAAAATCTAGAACCCTTTGCACAACGGTGCGAGCTTGACATCAAAGTAGAGCTCCGTTCATCTCACTAAGCTAAATTCGGTGAGCACCATATAAGTAACTGAGAACATTGTCCCCTGTGTACTCTGTGTACCCGGTGTACCCTGAGGACCATTTAACCATTACCCTATGACGCTTGATGGCAGGCAATAAAATCGAACGCGAGGTAAAGTTTATAAGGGTTTTTTTTTGCACATGGCCGTCTTAGCTCTTCATATAGTTCATCGCCCGCCGCCGCTATGACTTCTACGAGCACTCTCTCACCGTTTAAGGTCCGCACTACTTCTTATTGTTCTTCTGGGTGATTGCATTCTCGCCTGGTAGCGTGGAGTGCTTCCTGTAAGCCGCCTCTTCTAGGGCATCAGGATATTGTTTGGTCATCCTATCTACGTTGTGGGCGGTGCCGCGTCGGAGGGAGTTCTGCCCCAACAGCAATGGCGTTCCGAGTTTTATGAGCGCAGGTGTTTGCCCGTAGCCGCGCGGAGCGATTGATGACAGGATTGGAGTACATCCGTTTTTTGAGTGAAGCGGTTTGGTGAATTGCTAGTGAATATATTCTCTTTCTCCATTAAAATTCCGAAGTTCCTAATTCACATTTTTGTGCAGAGAGCGCATTAGCCTTTTAACTCCCGATTCCTGGCCAATCCCCCATGCGCCCGGCGGAACGCCCTCACGATGCGCAACGCTCATCTTGTTATTGAAGCCTCTACTTCCAAAGTGTTGAACCTATTCTCGCTCTTGATTATATGCTCTTTCTTAATCAAAATGCTTAAGTTTAAAATGAACAGTCTTATGTAGCGGGTGCATTAGCCCTACTTTTACTCCGATTCCTGGCCAACCCCCAAACGGTTACGCGCCGCCAGGCACTTTCACGAGGCGCATTTTCTTGGTGTCTTTTCTGGTCATTAACGGTGCAATCAAGATCTTAAACAGCTCTGCTGTAGATGTAAAATATCAAGGGGTTGGTGTAAAGGTACCATGAATACAATAGGCAGGTTTGATTCGTTCGAAAGATTGCCTGTTTAGAATAACAATGACACAACTTGTGACGAAAAATTCCCTTAAATAAGGTGCATAATGAGGAAATTATAGAACAGGTTTGCATCTTCCCACTTAATTTCCCGCTCCAAGCTCATGAGGTAATGTCGGCAACTCGTTGCGATTGACTGACACGGGCAAAATCCATGGCAAACAAACAGGGACTATGAGGTGTCAGAACAAGCTATTTGCGCTTAAAGGGCCGCTGAAGTGTAAAAACAAGTTTGCCTTTATTAAAAGATTAGTGTTCTGCGGTTTAAAATATGCCACTCGCACCAACCGTAGATCCATATCGGCACAAGAAAGGTCTATAGCGTAAAAATTGGCCACGTATCTGCTCCTTTCGTTGCAAATGTCGACAAAAGAAGATAGTCTTTGCTGACATTGGCCATGTGAATGGCTCCCTTCGCTATCCGGATCACCTCTCATGCTGTTCCTTTTCCGTCGCGCTCCTCTCAAGGTAAACTCGCTAAAGTTTTGCTCAAGTCGATTTAAATTTACCACGATCCACTCCTCCAGGCCGGTTTCCTCGATGCCAGCGCTGCCGTACGGCGGAAACGCGTGTGAACTGAGGCGCCCTTCTTCAAGCTTGTAGTACCGCGTTTCCCTAGTCCACGTGCGTTCCAAGCAGAACGTGGAGCCTATCTAGTGGAACCCTTCGTAACTGTTTCCGCTTGATTTCTTAAAATGCCGCCAGAAGCTATTGTGCCGCGGGCGACAGCAGGCGACGGCGGAGTGAATTTTTTTCTGCAGTGGATGTAGTATTTCATTTCGTAAAAATCAAGCATCCATGAGTTTTTATAAACGAACACTGCAAATATAACTTCTGTATTATTATGTTGTCTTATATATGCGTAATGTCTTTGTTCTTGTTCAACAATGTTGACAAGTAAGAACATTACACCGGACTTCGACGGGCAGATTTAGCTGCACTAGATAAGACTATTGCACAGGCCTTGTTTTACTTTGGCCGGGTGGCTGAATGCGGCCACAGACAGACAAACAGACATACAGACAGACCAAAACTTCTGGGTTTAAGTAGCCCAAGAAAGACAATCGTCTTTAAAAACAGGTGCCAAAGTCACATTCATTTGCTTGCAGTACACTTAAGGATATCACAAACCAGACGCATAGTGTAACGAGATTGGTGTAGCCTGCCTATGCGTTTTTCAGTAACAAACACCGAGGCAGCAGCGATGTGCAAATGTTAAAACGAAGGAAGGTCATGGTAACGCTTATACTTGAAAGTGGAGAAGTTGTAGGCAACCTTCACGGCCACCACGAATGTTTAGGTCACGATTGCTTCCGATCTGCTTCTTCGCTGCCGCAACGAGCTCTACTCCAGCATTGTTGCTATAAGTATGAGCTTCTTGTTTTGGAAGTGATAACCATTGGACATTTCCTTGGGGGCGGGAACATACGATGTGACGTGTACTTTTCGTTCAGAGCAAGTATGGCCACAATTACGCCGAATGCTAGAGCTTTTTAGCGCCAATATTCGCCAATATCCCTACGCGCATATGGTTTGCTTGGCAAACGTGCGCACAGGACTATGGATGGTTGCCGCCAGGTACGCAAAAACAAGCGCGGGGCATTTTCACGGTTTCATTAATTGCCGAGTAGTAGCCGTGAGGCCCGTTCTCACGTCAGCACGCCGGGCCACTTCTTGGTATTTTTAACTGCGCACACGAAAAATTACGATTTTTTAAACAGCTTCGCTGTTAATTAAATGTATGCCGCGCTGATCATACCGCGCTTTTGAAAAGAAACATACCGAGGCTAGCACACATAAAGTAGGCTGTCATGGCACGGTTGCTGGGTCCGCGTCAGCTTCGAATTTTATTGAAACATTTTGATTTTTTCGCGCAAACACAGTCAAAATATGCATGCCTGCAGGTGAGCGCTAGGGCCTACCGCGCCTACTGCCCACTAGCATATATAATACAGCAAGCCGCGAAAGCGGATATAGTTGTCGAGATTTACCAGAAACGATATGACTGTGGAATGGTTTGATCAACTGCAAAGAAATGTTAAACACGTTCTTCACTCGTGGAATCACGTCGTGAGGATTGCGAGAACTTTGCAGACGTCATCATCCTGGCCAGTGAAGAGCTGGGCTTCGTGGCCAATTTTAGCCGCGAGCTCTTAAGTGGTGCTAATACAGGCTTGTTGGTACATAATCAGTTTGATAACTGAGGTAGCACGGGACACACAGGCAGCGCCCAGTCTTTTGTCGCCGTCTCCGGGTCCTGTTCTAGAGATTTTATCAAACTAAGCTCTTAAGCGCCAGCTCCGGTGGTTCGGCTGTGACGTAGGCCTGGTAGTAACCGATCGAGCGAAGAGGGCACCGGCGCACATAAGACAGAGCGAGGAGAAAAGCCGATGATGAAAGAATGGCGAAGGTGGGAGGCGATCGGCAGTATGCCGAGGGCACACCAGTATACCCTGGGCGATGATAACGACGCGCATCGAGATACCGCAAGAATAGTGAGCGCTGTCGCGCGTTCGATGATCACGCCATCACTTTCCGAGACGAAAGAAATGCCGCGTTTGCCGCTGCAGCTAATAACCCGCCCAAGCTGAGGTTTAGTCCCACCGACACCAGAATTCCAGAAATGCGCACCACTGAAGCAGCCGGTCTGCGTTTCGGAGAGACCCCGATAGAGCGGCGGGAGCTGTGTAGGTGCGCATGGGTCTGTCAGCAACCCCCATCAAAATTTCTGGGATGTCTGATACAGTTGCCCAGCTGTGTGCCCCTTGACTGTAGAGTGGCTTGCTGAGAGGGGTGGTTCCCTTCTTGCCTACCGCGCCTCCCGAATATATAGTGCAATTTAGGCGCCTTGCATTCACTGCCCACTGATCTATAGCGATGTTAGAAGTGGGGGAGTTTGATTTGTTATCAAATCAAAGAAAAAAATTCGCATCATTGGCGTGCGAGAAGAACCCCTTCATGTGTGTCATAACGCCCCCGAAGAATGTGCACACCTCCTGAAATACTTGTATACACCTAGTCTTAGACAACCAGGCAATGGCGGAGGGAGTCGAACATATATTCGTCCATTTATCGACCACAAATGCTCCTTCATGACAAGAGATAGATAGATAGATAGATAGATAGATAGATAGATAGATAGATAGATAGATAGATAGATAGATAGATAGATATAGATAGATAGATAGATAGATAGATAGATAGATAGATAGATAGATAGATAGAGGAATAGATAGATAGATAGATAGATAGATAGATAGATAGATAGATAGATAGATAGATAGATAGATAGATAGATAGATAGATAGATAGATAGATAGTAGATAGATAGATAGATAGATAGATAGATAGATAGATAGATAGATAGATAGATAGATACATGAATTGATGGATGGATGGATGGATAGATAGATAGATAGATAGATAGATAGATAGATAGATAGATAGGATAGATAGATAGATAGATAGATAGATCGATAGCTAGATAGATAGATAGATAGATAGATAGATAGATAGATAGATAGACGATAGATAGATAGATAGATGATGGATGGATGGATGGATGGATGGATGGATGGATGCGTGGATGGATGGATGGATGAGATGATAGCTCGATAGACTAGATAGATGATAGATAAAGATGTAGATAGATAGATAGATAGTAGATAGATAGATAGATAGATAGATAGTAGATAGATAGATAGATAGATAGATAGATAGATAGATAGATAGATAGATAGATAGATAGATAGATAGATAGATAGATAGATAGATTCTAAGAACTAAAGGAGTCTCACCAATTCCCAAAGGCAATAGAAATCCTTGTCCCATATACGATTCCCTTTTCCAACATCAGGCACCTCCCTTTTTAGCAAAAGGGAGTCACCGGCCTCTCGCGGAGAGGGGGTCGGGGTATTGTCACAGGAGTTGCGGGAACAGCGTCCGGCAATTCCTTCACCACGGGTCGAATAATTCCTCTAGTCAGGGAGTTATACAATTCTTTACCAGAATCTTGGTATACTCTGCCAAAAAGGTTAACTTACACCCCCTCAGAATTGCCTAATTCCTCCAAACGGCATTTTGCAATACTTCACCAGGAAGGTTAGCTGACTCTTTTCAGAATCATTGTATTCTTTCAACCAGAGTCCCACAATGCCTCATCAAGGAGGGATAGCTTACTTTTTTCAGAAATAATGTATTTCTTTGAAACAAGATTTATACACTACCTACAATTAGCCAAACTCTACTCTTCAGAGGCAGCACGATGTTAGCTTTTACTAGAATACACTTTAGCATCCACAGCAGCATTACTGTCAGCCATCTTTCCTTCTAGTTTCCAAACTGAAATACAGTAAGATTACTTCACAAGTAAACATATCAAAGCGTCTTTCCAAAAAAAGCTGTCATTTGTGCTTAGCCAAGAAAAATAGACAAATCGTTTTCACATTGCATTTCATTATTTTTTTGACATTCTGCTTTCCTCACACACGTCGTTCCACAGGTATTGCAGTCGCTGCTTTTATAACCGAAAGCGTCCATTCTGTCGGTGGTAGGCCGAGCATCATCTCAAAAAGCAGACAGGTCGGTTTGCATTTGTGGCATACGGGATGTTGAAGGTCCCGTAGAGGGCCAAAATGCAAAGCGAACCAGTCCACTATTTCCGTAGCCGTCAGCTGCAGAGGTTCAAACTGCACAGTCACGGCTCCAGATTCTTCCACAGTTTGGCCCGAGAACAAGATCCTGAGGTAAGGGGGAGTCTCTCCTTGCTCCTGCATAAAACGCACACAAATAAAACACCAGAGGTAACACAAGTAACATGATTTTCCTCTTCCTTCCCCAGTGGACTCATTCACTGCATGACCTGCCTAACCCAACCACTGTACAAAGAGATTCACTGGAAAACGAATGGCTAATAAGTAGTCTATACACCTAAAGGTAACAATTTATTGACTATGTTGACGATGTATCAATGTGACATTCACAATTGTCCACTGATGAGGCAAAATGCTTCCTTTTTTAGCAAATTTGAATTGCTGTGGGGGTTACTACACCAAAAGTTTCAGGCCCTCCAGTTGTGGAGGTCAGCACTCCACTATGAGGCAGTTTTTTTAACGTCTGCAGAAACTGCTGATGTGCTCTCAATTTCTGGCTACTTGAGTGCCTGGAATGCTTCGAATATTTGCACTAAGTGTTTGTTATGAGTCATTGCTTCGGCCATGGTGACTTCAGTAGAAGGGGCAAGCAATGTGCAGCGAAAACCCCAGTGCATCCCACAATTGTCTACAATGCCAGTGATGCTGATTTTTTCCATGACAGTAGCTAAACGCTAAGAGTTAAATACAGTAAAAGCTCGTTATTGGACCTTACAGTTATTTCGAACTGACGCCCTGGTCCCGAAAAAGCCCTGTATATTTCAGTGGGGGAAAACTCCCGATAATTCGAACTCTGTTGTATCCAGAACGATTAATTCGAACTCGGGTCCCTTGGTTTCCTTCGCTCCTCGTAGAAGACATCGGCCCAGAGAGTTTACACTGTGTTGCAAATCGAAAGCAAACCAAAATTACTAGATATGCAACGAAACAAAACAGAAAAACAACGGCTTAGCGTGCTCGCTTTGCTGCTGCGATGGCTTATTTCGCTGCAACGGTGCACACCGGTGCAGGTTTTCTTTGTGCCGCAGTCGCTGCTTTCGGCCTGCGATCACGGGGCTTGCGCAACAAACGTGTAGTAGCGCCTAATCGGCGATAACGATTCCAGAGGTGGTTTCGTTGTGTTCTGCCCGCGCAGTGTGGCATGATGTCCAGTCAGTCAAGTGCGCGCCCGCTAATTCGAACTCCGCTTAATTTGAACAATATAATCGTCCCCTTCGAGTTCAAATTAAGGATGTTTTAATTGAAAGCCATATCTATGCTTTCATAACGCAGTTATTAAGATGTAGCATAACTAAAAGTGTGTTTTTGTTTGATCCCGGTGTCTCTCACAATTTTTACTGGATTAGCTTTAGCTTGCCCAGCACTCCCCAAGCCTGCAGTTACAGAGGCCATGAAGACAAAATAAAACTTTATTCAATTTGAAAGAACTATTTTTGGGTAACTCACTCAGCTCGATTCCAGCCACAGAGGACCTTTTTTTGAACTGAAGAAAACACAAGAAATATTGAAAAGCGTTCCAATTTCACGCTACAGCGACAGATAATGTGCAGGCCTGATACAAAGAGTGGACAGCGCTACAACCATTGTTTTCAGTGTGTTAACTGTACGTTAACATTCCAGTGATATGCGTTGCCTGCGTTGTATCGGCGCGTTAGATCCTACAATCAGGAACATTGCACTACAATCACCCATTCATGTATATATTGGCATTTGCTTTGGTCAGTGGCTGCAAATTGCATAAACAAAATGCTGCGATGTGAGAGGTGTTGCAGGAAAATGGCTGGGGACCAGCCACTGATTCATCTGTTGCACTTATTATCTTGAATATTTTTTGAAGCGTGCAATAAAAATAGCATTATTGTTGTCGAGGCAAACAAACAAAACTTGTACTTTCTCTTTATGGCACCTTTAAATCCAGAGCTAAATTTATCGCTGAGGGGGATTCATCCCCGAAGGGGATGTTCCGTTTGCAGGCGATTTCTTGCCTTGTCTGTATCAGTGTTTGGCCTCCACAACCCACAAAATAGGTAACCTAGGTACGGCGTGAGCAACATTTGCAGTACGTGGGACTGCACTTGTTGCTCCCTTTGCATTTACTCTGTAGTGCTCTGCTCGAACAGCTATTGTGATCACACAGTACAATCATGCAGTTTTACTGATTGCCAAGGAAGACTAGGTGCCGAAATACCAAGCTCGACTACTAAATGTCCCTGCCAGCAGGGGCAGCAGCCATTTTCACAGTTCTCCCGCACCTAGTAAATGCACGGCATAACCATCAATGAAAAATTTTGGCACAATGACGGCCCGAAAGATCACACCTAAGCAGTTGTAGAGGGAAAAAAATATGAAAGCTCGCCATAAAACACCGATGCAGCTTGGCAGGCCCACATATAGAAAGTTAGTATAATTCACAAGCACTACACTGGATTTCACTTATCCAACATACAGAAGAAAAATATGCATACCAGCTTTGACAGCAAGGCCTCTGGCTTTTCTTTCCCTAGAAGGGGCAGGCTAGACAGTACTGCCGCTGAAAAACCATCTGAAAATGATGAGACCGTGGATTAATTTAAAGCATCAGGATCCTCATCCCCTATTGAAATTTTAAACCAATAGGGTCATCCTCTTCTTTTTTTTCAACCTCTACCGGAAAAAGTAGCCAGACCAACAAGGGAACCTGCAACCTCAGGCCCACCTGCACGTACTCGGTGTTATCAAAAAGGGTGGCTTGAAGACAAGCAGTTTTACATCAAAACTGTCAGCCTCTCGTTATTGGAATTAATCATGGGATCGCTGTACAGTAAGAAGGCTGAATCATACAGAGCAACAAACGGCAAGGAGAAAATAAATGCCGCACAGCCGCATTCATAATCCCCATCAATCATTAAGCTGTACATCACCAAGAAAGTTAGTTAAAAGTACTGCAGTGTTTCTCATTTTGAAACAGCTACAGCAATAAAGCACTGCAGTGCAAGCGACACATTTTAAACCAAGCAGAAAGTTGGTTATGCAGTTGTGTTATGTCTCTAATGACATTTATAATAAAACATAAGTAAGGTCAGTTGATGCTAGAAAGCACAAGTGTATGCAAATGACACCATGAAGGCTAAAAGACACATTTTTATTTGCCAGGTGACTATCTCAAAGTGACCAAAGACAAAGTGTTAATTAATTACAACTGTCTGCGGCATCAGGCATCTTTGTCCTTTTTCGGCTGTCTAACGCGACGAACTTGTCCACGGGAAACACCTTTACGGCGTAGCACCTGTAATAAGTAAAAAAATTGTTCACTAGAATGCTAAATGCAGGCTGCTTACTAAATACAGCACCTAGCAACAGCCTTCCCACATGTCCGCGTGAAAATAGTCAGCCTAAAGTTCTAGCTTGTTAATACTCGCTATGAAACATAAAACGTACTGCGCTATTCATTTTTCAATACTGCGTTTTACGGTAGCAGTTAATTGGCTCGTTCTTGGGAAAACAGTCAGGAATTTGGCCGAAAATGGGCGTCACTCTTATTGCAGCCGCGCAAGGTAATATAAAAAAAAAGTACAATAACCAAAGAAACACGCCGGAGGTTCCGTGAAATTTTGTTGTGGCTACTGTAGCCACATAAACAATTATACGTGACTGAAATGTCGTGCCGTCAACGTTCTTTTAGCGTAAGTATTGTTTTCTACCAATGCCGGACCAGAGGCTGCAAGGCAATGCACTACACAATGGGTTCGGAACGCACGAACGTTCATGTTTTTTTTTTGCAAGACATCTATGCCAAGTTGGAGGTTGAATAGAAATCTTGTGACCTTTGAATGCGTTATATTTTAAGGGGTAACCACTTAAAGCGACGCTACAAACCTAACTGATTGGGTATTAAACTGGTTACGGTGTTGCTGTCGCCGTCGCTCACTTCTGCCTCGTCAGACGCGCCAGATGCGAACGGAACCGACTCGACACTATCTTTAGTTACGTTGCTCAGGAAAATAATGAAACTGTTATTTACCCGCAGACTGCAGCCCCGAGCATGCACGTGCGACGAGGATGGGATCGGCGCGGTCCTAAGAACGGAGGTTCAGCCCGCTCTGACTGTTTTAGCAAAACTCCCCGGATCCGCTACAGCCCCAAGAGCCCCGCTAACACTTTGCCTGGGTCTCCGAATCGCGAACACCTCAGAAACGAAAGCTTCATTTATAGCTATAGTTAATGTAGCCAGCTTAATACATCCGCAGCTCTTACACTGCACACGAGTCTTGCTTCAACGCATGCTGAACGTCGTGAACCTGCAATGGGAGCACGGCCGCTTGTTCAGAAAACACAAATCCGGAAGAATAATAGCTAGAACTGGCGTCACACAAATGGAAGCACATGTATGTGACCACTTAATTATTCGCAAGAACCAACAACGCTAAGCACCACTCCCGAGCGCAAATTGTTATAAACAACAGCTGATGTTTTGGCGGGAACGAGCGCGAGCTCTCCCATACCGCGCAAGGAAAAATGAAATGGCAACTTACGTTTTCAGCGGCTGCCGCAGCAGGGAAATGATGTTATTCCACCAGTCAGGTATACTTCAAACACAGCCACCGACACCAAAACGCACCTCACAGACACGTACAGGAGTACTACGGCAGTTTAAATATCACAAAAGAGACGGAGACGTCGGACCGACGCGTCCGTCCATCTGCCCCGCCGCGGAGAAAGAATGCGCAGAGGCACAACGCGCAAGTAGTCCGACGGACCCCGTTGCGTTTGGACACACAAATGACCCATTCCTACTGAACGTGTAACACTATCTCTCACGCTCTTTTGAATATGCTGCACTTTAGTTTAAGTACGCTTTGTTTCGTGGCCCGGTGCTGTGGCTTTTTAGGTAACTACTTTTTCATACGATTTCAAAGAGTTCGCGTCCGCAATGGAGGTGTGTGCCTTTTTTGCACACCTGAAAGCATGCAGCTGAAGTTGATAGAGTCGATATACTGTTCTATTCTCTCTCGCGGAGGATATACGAACTGAATCGATGCGAGACAGAGTCGGTACGTTGTTCTATTCTCTCCCGCGTAAGGTGTACAACAGCCTCTTAGCTCCATCAAGAGTGGGGAGAGTGCGCGAGCAGTTTTATTCTTGTTTCCTAGTAGTGTGAACACAGCATCTAACGCCGCGCGTAGTGCGGACGGTGTCAAACGACCCTGGCAGGAATATAAAAGCTGTTTGATTGTTCAACTGCTCCCCACATTTCTTAGAGTGTAAGAAGCATTTTCTGTAACCAAACTCTCTTTTCAGATGGCCATGCGTCACTCTGCAACATATACTGTCATAAAGCCAACTTATAAATACCAACCGCACAACAATGTCTTAAGGTCGGTTTTACATCTCAACACACATGCATTGGTGGCACGACATCTTTACAGGTGAAATATAAGCCATCCTATATCAAAGTATGAAGGACCTGAGGCCAATTAGTTCGTGAATATTAATATCCTTGCGCTTTTTTCTTATATGATATTTTAGTAGGCGCCGGAAGGTGGCGCTCCGCTCGCGTGCGATTCCTGTGTACATCGCTCTCTTTTCGATAATAATATTCTGGGTCTTATTGATAGACAGCTTTTGTGAAAAGCCTCGGAGAAGTATGAGAGAGACTTGGAGGCAAACACAGAGTGTATGAGTAGCGAACGTGGTGTATCCTCTGTAGAATGGGGGTTCGAGTGATATAAAAGCAAGTCAGTTGGTCACAACCAAAAAGTGGTAACTTTTGAGGGTTCTAGGTAACTTGGTGACCGGTTTTTTAGAGCCTTTCAGTTGTCACCCTTAATGAGTGCCTGCTAACCAAATCTGCTGTGAACGTTTTGGCTACATTATCATGAAACTCAGTAGGTGCTTAACACTATTTTCTTCAACCGAATAATTTAAAAGAAAAATTTGCGAGCATGTGTTCGTAAGTTCATTGCGTATTTTATACTGGATATGTGACAAAACATTCCCCAGGTCAGACATTTTGTCTAGTATTTAATCAACATGAATAGGCTGTGGCGCGACCACAGTATATTTTGACCCGCCGCGGTGGCTCAGTGCCTAAGGCGTTGCGCTGCTGAGCACAAGGTCGCGGGTTCGATTCCCGGCCGCGGCGGCCGCTTTTCTGATGGAGGCGAAAAGCGAAAACGCCCGTGTGTACGAGATTTCGGCGCACGTTAAAGATCCCCAGGCATACCTCGGCAAAGTTGGCGCGGCTCACTCAAACTCACTCACAATTTTTTTTTCGAATCACCACTCACTCAAACTCAGACTCACATTGAGCGCAAAACTCAGAACTCACTCGGACTCAAACTCAAAATGTACTCAGAACTCAAATTACTCAACTCAAAATGTAATCAAAACTCGAAATGTACTCAAACTCAAAATGTACTCAAACTCAATATGGACTCAAAACTCAAAATGTACTCAAACTCAAATGTACTCAAACTCAAACTGGACTCAAAACTCAAAATGTACTCAAATTCAAAATGGACACAAAACTCAAAATGTACACATACTCAAAAGGAACTCAAAATGGGCTGAGAACTGAAAATGAATTCAGAACTCGAATGGCCTCACAGAGATTGAGGTAGCGAGAGAGTGAGAGTGTGAGAGTGAGAGGGAGAGTGAGTGTGAGAGTGTGAGTGTGAGTGTGAGAGTGAGAGTGTGAGTGAGAGTGAGAGTGTGAGTGAGAGTGAGTGAGATTGAGAGTGTGGTGTGAGTGAGAGTGAGAGAGAGTGAGAGTGAGAGTGAGTGAGAGTGTGAGTGAGAGTGCGAGTGTGTGACTGAGATTTGAGATTGAGAGTGTGAGTGTGAGTGACTGAGAGAGAGAGTGAGAGTGTGGGTGTGAGTGAGAGTGTGAGTGTGAGTGTGAGTTGAGTGTGAGTGTGAGTGAGAGTGAGTGTGAGTGAGAGTGAGAGTGAGGTGTGAGTGAGAGTATGAGTGTGAATGAGAGTGAGAGTGAGAGTGTGAGTGTGAGTGGAGTGAGAGTGAGATTGTGAGTGAGAGTATGAGTGTACCTGTGAGTGAGAGTGAGAATGAGAGTGTGAGTGGAGTGAG